>JANAVB010014999.1:3054907-3412407 GCA_029216955.1 Iris pallida | reverse complement strand
TTATTTTCAGTATATTTTATTACTGCATATTTCTTTCTCTTATTTGTCATTTTGTTTATATTGGGCGTCCAAGTCACACTTGGGTGAAAGCGGCTAAATTTAGTCGTTATATTTATTTATGTCTTATTTGCATGTCGACCTTGTGTCAGTTGACTACCCTATGAGTATGTGGGGTATTTTCATATCCCCTATGGCCTTGACACATGTGTATCACGTGATGAGTGAGTTCATATAGGACACAGACCTACGTACTCGACTGGCCATCGATACGTACGGGACATGCGACGGTTAGGAGGTAACTGCTATTAGTGAGTCGAGTTAGAAGCCATAGTAGTTGCCAACTGGACAGGTTGTGGATGCATCTTGGACAGGAGCATTGGGGGGAGGGGACAGCTACTAGCGTAGGGGCTACATTTACTTTTTACACACATCATGGGTGATAGTGACTCGGATGAGCACTACGTGCTGTCCGGCCGATAGTGTCTCGGATGAGCGCTACTTGACGGTCACTCTTTATTACTTGCTTGTGTGAATCTGTTACAGCTCCTGCGTAGAACGTTGTCCTCTAAAGTGCATCTCACATAGACGGTTAGGAGATCTTGTAGAGTCATAGTTGCATATTTTACACATTCAGTTACTTTAGCATGTTTTCTGTATCTTGTTACGTCCCTCTGAGGACCTGGTGATCTCTCCAGGATTAGACGAGCAGGACTATCCCGAGGAGTACGGTGTCGCATTGGATCCATCATACATCGGTGACGAGGCATCTTCCGCTCATACTTAGTTTTATTCTTTATTATCTGAGACCATGTATTGGATATCTTTTTATCATCTTTCTTGCAGTTTGAGGAGGTTGGACTCCATTTAGTTGAGACTATTTTTTCATAGCTGTTTGGAGTGGGAATGTCCACCCGGATATATATTGATATCATCATTTATCTTATTTAGTGGACTTATTATATTCTCTGTGTTGAGCTGTGGATGAGATTTAGTTATATTATTGTGGCTTATCAGGTATTATTATTACAGCTTATGTACCAATACGGGGATTACCATATATTGGTGTATTCTTCGTATAAGTACAGCTGGCATGTCTACATATTTAATCCTACGTATTTTGGGACTGGGGCGTTAAACTGCCCGAGCAGTGCTCCCACTGCTGCTGCCATTTCAGCAGCTCCCCCCCATAAATCCTTCACTCTCCCTCACTCTCTCTATCACTCTATATCACTCTCTCTATCTCACTCAAATCTCTAATCCCTCTCTCACTCTCCATATCCCATTCTCTATATCAATCTCTCCACCCATGATATATATATATATATATATATATATATATATATATATATATATATATATATATATATATATATATATATATATATATATATTTATATATATATATATATATATATGAAATATATATAAGATATATATTTCATAAATATATATATATATATATATATATATATATATATATATATATATGAAATATATATAAGATACAATATGATACAATAAGATACCATGAAGAACAACATCTTAGCAAATATAAAATCTGAGATTAAATCACAAATAGATTATTCCCACAATATTACAAACACTTGGTGTGTCCAAAATTGGGGGTTTTCCACTAGGACACAAAACACAACACAAAGGACACTCATATGACCTCCAAATTGACACGAAACGGACACAAATGGAGATACAACCATGGGGGTCATTCACTACCAGAATAAGTCATTTTAGCGACGCCTAAATACGTCGCTAAAACGACAAATTACGTCGCTAAAAATATTTACCGACGCAATTACCGTCGTTTTGGACTTGTCGCGAAAACGTACGTCGTTGATCTTTAAAACGTCGTCGAACGTCGCAAATACCGACGTTTACCGACGTATATTTACGTCGGTATATCCTGGGATATTACCGACGTCTACCGTCGTTTCGTCGGTGGATTAGCGACGTGTTGAAAGTCGCTGCACGTCGGTAAAATCTTGGGAACTTACCGACGTTTACCGTCGTTTAAAATGTCACTAAATGTCGGTAATTCCTGGGATTATTACCGACGTTCACCGACTTTTACCGACGGTCTCCGACGTATATGGACGTCGGTAAACGTCGGTACCCTGGAAAATTTTGCAGATTTACCGACGTTTACCGACGCAAACGTACGTCGGTGGACATCGGTAAACGTCGATAAACGTCGTTAAATCTGTAAAAAAATTAAAAAAATAAAATACAGAATGTCCTTTTCTTCCTATAGTTTAAAAAGATAACCATAAAGACATAGTATAACAGATATCCTTTTCTCCCTGGGTTCGCCGACCCCTTCGGTGGAACACTCAACACCGTTAAACGTAAACCATAGAAGCACATTAACATCCAATTGAAACGAATAATAACATAAACAACAGTATAACACAATGTAGCAAGCAACAAATAGAATGAGATCCAACAAATAGAATAGGATCCAACAAATAGAATAGGCACAACCAACAAGTATCCGAATAACCAAGTCTACACCAAATAACAAAGTCTACAACCAAATAACCAAAGTCTACACACAACCAACAAATAGAATAGGATCCAACAAATATGATACAAACATCCAAGTCTACACAACCAATAAATATCCAAGTCACAAACAAAGGATCAAGCAAATACAAACAAACAGTCCTAACTAGGACTACTAGGGATCTGGTGCAGGAGAGCACCGCCGCGACGAAGGGATAAGAACAACTCATACTCCTCAAGTGAAATCGATACCGATGGAGTAGGCAGTGACGTCGGTGGAGTCGATGTCGATGAAGAAGGCGGTGGAGGCAGCGGAGTCGACGACGATGAAGGCGCACCCGGAGGACCAGCACGCTCCAACGCTGTAAGTCGCTGTTTGTATGAATCCATGGTAGATAACAGTCTATCACTGCTCTGGACCATCGAATCCGTCACCAATCTCAGCCTATCGGTCATGGTCACCTGTGCTGTCTGCAGCTCCGTCACCGTGCGCTCTAACCCTCCAACGCTGTGCTCTGTCCTCTCAGTCATCTCCACGAGCTCCATAATGCCACGGTCGAGCGCATCCAATCGTGCTGGTAGCACAGGATCATCTGTAGGGTGCTGAGACTGCTCCTCGATCCGTCGTAGCAGGTCGTCACGGAGAGACTCCATTATCTGGTGGACTCGGGCAGACTCCTGGGACGGCTGTGGACCATGCACACTATCAGGAGATGTCCTAGAGAACTGGGTCGCAACTAGGACGCCATAGGATCCCGTACCGTAGTACGTACCCCTATGGAGTCCACCAGCGGCCGTCATCCATAGCTCGTCCGCCGACGGAGCTTGAGTGGGCTGCGAGGAAGTACCGGCCTCTCCTGTATTAGGTGCACTAGCAGCCGCTCGTTCCCACAGCCTCTGATACTCGGCATAGAAAGTATGCATAGTACTCTATAATTTCTAATTTCTAATTAATGTACTTATTATTACTAACTACATGAATATTTATTTGCATCATATTTACTAAGTTATATTAAAATTGATACGAAGTATTAAATTAAGATAACGTATTGTAATACTTACATAGGTCTGCTCGGCCCTCTTGTCAATAAGGACTTCGTCCTTCCGATGGGTGGCCAGGAAGACGGTCACCATGTCAGCGTTACCGACCTTCCTTGCCTATAATTAAATATATTATCTTAGTAATTTATCGATTTTGTATTAAAATAATATTTTTAAAAGAGAAATACATACCAGACGATAGAAATGTTCCGTCATCGGAATCGACCCACCGTACCACTTCGAGGCATGTTGCCTAGCCGCCTTGGCCTTCTCCGACTTCTCCTTGTACCTTGGCTCGTCGAATCGAGCCTTTATCACATTCCACTGATCAGGGGTGATCCAACCTTGGATCGGCTTTCCGGCACGATCACGATCCTTCTGATCATTAATAGCGTCGCGGATCAGCTTGGCAGCGACGGCAGGAAACATCCCCTCGATAAGCTCGGCCCAGTACGGTGGATAGAAAAACATATCCTAGAAGAGCGCAAACCAAATATTTATCAGTTATATATAATATGAATTAATTATATGATTCATATTAAAAGCAAATCTATTTTAACCTTGAAGCACGTAAACCAGTAGTTCTTCCTTTCGTCTGGAGCATCAGAGTAGTTAATCCAAGGACCACCATAATTATGCCTCAGCATGTGGCCTATGCATCTCTGTACCTCTCGGGGACGATATCTATACAGACATATTATATTTATGAAAAAAGTTAATTTATGATAAAAATAGAAAAAAATTATAAACCAAAATACCTACTTTGTATCGTCGGCCCAGATCTCCGTCCTACTCTCCTTCGGAGGTGCGCACGCATCATCTGCATGATGCTGGTCGGCCGTCGGCGCAGCCGCCTCAGCCGTCGGCGCAGCCTCCGCTATCTGCTCATCCGTCTCCATCGTCGTATCAGCAGCAGGAATGCTAGACGGGCGAGCACTCTCATTAGGCCTGAAACTACTCGTCCCAGGAGATATGCCACGTGACGTCGTCCCAGCAAGCCCAGCTACTGTCCGATATGGAGGAGTAATCGGCGACGAGGATCCAGAGCCGGTACCAGTAGGAGGCACCGAAGGAAAACCCCGTCCTCTAGCAGTACCTGTAGGAAGTACCGAAGGATCATGACCTCGTCGTCCCCCTTTTTGGAACGATCTGCGATGACCTGCCATACCTGATAACAGCATATGATAATATAACAAATAATAGAAACTAGAAATATAAAAGTACAACAAATAATAGAGACTAGAAATATGAAAGTACAACAAAGACAAGATAATAACCAAGACAACATATGATGATACATTCTACAATAAACATCTAAGTCCAGATAATATATTCTAGAAAAAACATCTAAGTTCAGATAAGTATATCTCTCTCAATCATCTTCAGAATAATCATCTTGTTCGTCTTCCTAGACCTCATCTTCCTCTTCCTCCTCAGCTTCACTTTCATCTTCGCCTTCGTCGGCTTCGTTTTTCTCTTCGGATAATTCTACATCTTCTACATTATGTGTCGTGTAATGCGTAACTTCCGTGGAGTCCACATCGACAATATTGGTTACAAGATGTAGCTCGTCCTCCTGGTAAGCTTTTTCGTCAACATCAAAAGTATCTCTAGCTTTTTTCTTGCATACTGCCCACCAGTCAGACTTCGTTGCTCTTCATCTCGGATAAGCTGTGAAGTACACGAGCTGAGCCTGAGTTGCTAGGACAAACGGTTCGTAGCCTTGATATCTACGCTTGTAGTTTATATCCACAAGACCATGCTTGTCAATTTTCCAACCTTGATTTTCAATCGGATCGAACCATTCACACTGGAACAACATGATCTTTGCAGGTTCTCTGCCATTATTATATGACAACTCCACAATCTCTCACAAGATGCCAAAGAAATCATTTTCTGAATCGACGTCTTTGTAGTTCGAAAACTTGATACACAAACAACTATTTTTCGTGGAATCAAGATCCAGGAAGCTGTCTCTGATCGGAGCATTTGTCGACTTGAACCGAAAGCCATTGACACAGTAACTTGGCCATATTTTAACAAAAGTAATTGGTCCCTTGGCAAGAATTCTAATTAATTCAATCTCGGGTGAAATGAGATGATCGACCTGAATATCAAAGAAGAGATAATAAGTTATTTATTGTGCAGTTGCATTAGAAGAGGCCAGTGATTACCGAGTTACTTACATATTCGCTCAACCAAGAAGGAAAATGACGTCTCATTTCTTGTTCTAATGCTTCGTCTGTTAGGTAGGGTCTAACCAGCCTCAACTCATCATTATATGTGCTGGAAAACAACAAAGCAACCGCCGATTAGTGTAATAATATTAGCTTATACTATTACATTGAGATGACGTAAACTCATCATCCTGAGTTACTTACCCCTCTAGCTTCTCTACTTCATCCTCGTCGTAATTGAGTAATACATACAACTGAGCAGCCCTTAGCTCTTCGTCATTTAAATATCTCTTCTTCATTTTCCCCGAAGGCTTTCCGGACGCATTGAATACTTTCAGTATTCCATCATTAAATTCTTGATATCCGTCGTCGTTTCTCGGAGCCCTCGTTCTATTCGTAACAACATGAGGTTTGAAATAGAAGGAGCAGAAATTTGTAATCTCATCGAGAATATAGGCTTCACAAACAGAACCCTCGACCCGAGCCTTATTTTTTACCTTTCTTTTTAGGTAATTCAAATATCGCTCGAACGGGTACATCCATCGATATTCGACGGGTCCACCAACACGTGACTCGTAGAAAAGATGAATCGGCAAATGCTCCATAGAGTCGAAGAATCCATGAGGGAACACCCTCTCTAGTTTGTACAGTGTTACCGCAATGTCCTTCTCTTACTTTTCTAGACGATCAACGAGCAATTTCTTAGAACAAAGGTCCCTGAAGAATATGCTAAGCTCCGTCAATGGATCCCAAACTACCTGCGGTAAGAATTCCCGAAATGCAATTGGAATTAACCGCTCCATGAATACGTGACAATTATGGCTCTTCATACCTGTCAGTTTGTTCTCCTTGAGATCGACGCATCTTCTCAAGTTCGAAACATATCCATCTGGAAATTTCAGACCTTGAATCCACCTACAAAGCCTAACTTTATCCTTCTTCTCCAGTGAGAAAATTGCCTTAGGCTGCTTCAACTTCCCATTCCCGTCCTCTATCAAATGCAATACAGGACGTCTACATATTTCTTCCAAGTCCAATCTAGCCTTTGGATTGTCTTTCATCTTTCCCTTTACATCTATTACAGTATTAATTATGTTGTCAAACACATTCTTCTCAATATGCATGACATCAAGGTTATGTCTAATCAGATTGGTGCCCCAATATGGAAGATCCCAGAATATACTCCTCTTCGTCCAGTTATGAGTGCGACCAAATCCGTCACACTTGTAGCCCGTAGCAGACAGCTCAATAGCTCTTGGTAAATCTTTTACCTCTTCCCATATCGTGTATCCGGGCCACCTTGGCAGGGGATTAGCCATCTACACAACGCCAGCACGAAAAGCATTCATGTTCCTCCGGTACGGATGATCCTTCGGCAGGAATTGTCGATGACAATCGAAGAAGCACGGTTTGCCTCCGTGTTTCAAACAGAAAGCCTTAGTGCTGTCCATGCAATACGGACATGCAAGACGACCATGCGTGCTCCATCCAGATAACATTCCATAGGCCAAAAAGTTGTTGATGGTCCACATAAGTGCTGCCCGCATCTGGAAATTTTGTTTTATCGATACATCGTACGTATTGGAACCTACTTCTGTCACGACTCGTACCCGCTTTCTGGATACAAAACGTGTCCAAGTCTAGCCTATGCCGCAGTGTCGACGGTAGAACGCTGTCTAGTACATAAACAAGTCACAGAGGCAATCTAGATCTCATCCACAAAATATGATACAATCTACTAACACAAATGAAACTGAATAATGAATGATAATATAAATAGAGTATCCAGTTTATCAAAAATTTCCAGTTACGTCCGGTGGACACAAATCCACTACCAGTAGACGATAATAACATAGAAACATGGAAATGAAATAACAGAGTCCAAACTGTCAAAAGTACCCTCAGCTGTAGTGGCACCGTGGTCTAATGCTAGCTCAAACTGCTCGTGTGCACTAGCACAATACTCGGCTAACCTGAAGAGATCATCAGGTCCTCAGAGGACTAGCAAGATACATAATATACAAGCCAACAGGTAACAGTACAAATATACCAAGAAGTAAGGAACAATCAAGAATATCCAGCGAGACAAAATGAACTAAGACACAAGATCTAAACGCAAGGTTCCTAAGACACTGGCATGCCATACTAGAAATGGCTGGCTATAAACTGCAGTCAAGGCAAGTACTCACAATCTATAATGTCTCAATCGCAGTCAAGGCAAGTACTCACAACCAAGACAGTAGCCAATCCTAGTATAAAATCCTATAGACCGTAGTCAAGGTAAGTACTCACAATCTATAGAATGTCAAAGTCAAGTCCTACTCAAGTCATGTCAAGTCAAGTCAAGTCGAAGGAATCGTGGTGTAGGACTAGACGACTCTATCAAACAATACGTATGAGACTATCACAGTATAACAGGTAGAAAAATATCATAACAGAAAAGGAACAAGAAACTAGAAACATGTAAAGTAAAACCATGACAGTATGAGTGTACAAGACATGGAATAAAGTAATCACAAAAGTAAGAAAAAGAATAGCAGCGAGAAAGTGAACATGCATATAAATTGTATTGTACGAGTTGGCAAGGTATACTTGCCTGGGGTCCTGAGCTGCTGATATGGATCACAGTCCGTACCTCGGTCCAAGTAACCTATTTAATAATAAATGCTGTCAACAATTATAAAAGATGAATCTAACTTACTTATTTAGTTTTAATCTGTAAAGGCTCTTATGGGGTTCCTAATTGGATTGGTATAACCCTTACCCTTGTGATAGGTTGAACATTTATCCTTATACATGCCTAGATAGTTAATTGGGCTATACTTCCCTCTCTTGACACAATTTCCTACTTGATTCCCCTTTTTTATTTCGTATTTTATCAATCTTAGGATATCAAACCATTATACATGTCCAGCACTTAAACATTAGTCCAGTCCCCATATATATCTAGTGCTCTGTTTGCTTCTCTCTAATGCCCAAATCCTTTGATCCAGTCTAGTCCTGGTGAGGTTCAGATGAGAACAATATTTCACATTACCTTGTGATGCCCTGTCCACTTTAGATTTAGGTCCAATCTTCATATTTTCTCATCAGTAACCCACTAGGCCAACACTTAAATTGTGCAGACCTATTATACCTGTCCTACAGATTTGTGGCATCATCCCCTTACCTGGGAATGCATCTCTGAGTATCTGGCCTCCTGTTGAGAGTTCAATAGTATCCAGTTTGGTATAAATCCTATTGGCCCCTAATGGGACTGTCTCCCCTCACGGTCAGATACTTGTATGTATCTGAGGATTATTCAGTTACCTGTAGCTTGGTCCTCCAATATTCTCTGTGACCATGCATTAAACTTGGACTGCTCTTACTTCATTCTCTTACACTCTGGTCAATACTTGACTGGTATTGCTTTACATAGGTCTGCCTAGAAGTCATCCTATCCTGGCACTTCCTTAACTAGTTTTTAGATCAAACACCACCTGTGCAGCCCAGTTTAACTTTGGGTATTCCTAGTTATTCACTCATGAATTTCCTCTCAACCCCTTAGTGTCAGTTTGGTCCTTCTTATGAAAACTATCCAGAGGTGGCACTCAACGATTAACATCTACTGTCAACAGAAAAATTCGTTATTAGCTCCTTACCTTACTCCATCTATTTGGGAATTCCTGACCCAGTCTTGTTATACAAGCATTAGTATGTGAGCTAGTGTGATTCTTCGCCTATATACATACAAACATTCAGTTGTAAGTTCACAAGAAAATGTGTATATAAAAGAATAGTAAGACATATAATCCCAACCTGGGTTCCTAATAAGATGGTAACATGCACTCTAACTCTCATATATCCATTTACCAATCTCATTCACAGCTGAACCTTGATTCACATCCAATGTACCATGTGTACAATGATACATGGAAGCATCTCATGACGATATCCCATGATAACTGATACATGTATCTACTCTTCTCGTGAAGGTATCCACTGACAAGGCCACATATGCCTATGGATGCTTCTGTAATCTGGTCCTGCATACCAATTTGTATATGTATTTCACCATTCACAGGGTTGGACTGATGTATAAGCTAAGATTGGACAAATACTGAAACCAATAGGTAATTGGATTGTCACAAGTGACAAGGGACTGAACAAAGTTCAAAATATAGGGCTGACATCAAACGGAAAGAGGACATAACATGTATACCCTGGGGCAGGACTAAAATCAAATAATTTAATGCCTACAAGGACTGGATAAACCTACTGGGATATACTTCCTATTTGTTGGTTTCTGGTAACACAAAATGCACAATTTCTATGACACATCATGCTAGGCTCAATTGACAGCTTATAGGTTATATTCAAGGTCTCCCCCTCCCCATCTACTGGTTATATCCGTGTCTAACCCAGGGTGCTTAGGTAGTACACTATACATTCACTTCTATGTACATCATCAGTACACAGGCTAGACTCCTGTTACAGAACATGGGGAAACACTCACTTGTCATCAATTGAACACCTTCACAACCCTATAGGCCATCATCTATTTCTACTGATAGTACTTTAGATAATGGGGCTTTATCTTCTTCCTATTATTTCTAAACATACAGTAAACTTTGGGTTCCCAGGGACATGGATAACCATTGGTGGGCAAATAGTCCTATTAGGAAATCCAGATATGAGGAAGACATGTTGCTAGCTAGGATACACATGAGCATTCATCTGTACCCTAGTCTGACTATCTTTGCATAGGTAGGATACTATAGGATACGTAATAACTTCGAATCCCTGATATCAGCTATCCTGGAGATGTATGTACTCATACACCTACAAGAAAGTTAAGGTGCTAGTTGGTTTAACGCAAATATTTGGTACATACCAGTATCAGAGAAGGTCTGATACGCCTATGTACCTTTAGAGACTTGCAATCCTTATGCCCTAGATTACTCTATCCTGGCTAGGATGACCCTGACATGATACTGACCTATACTGGTGGTCCTCTTGGCATGGTCATGAGCCCATATTCTCACCACGGCTCGTGTCTTGCCTATGGGCGAAGTGTGCTAGTATCGACCAATACTTTTGACTGGTGTATCAGTAACGATCATGTTAGTGTAACTCTTGGTATAAGATATGTAACCAATGAATTAATGAATGGTCCTGCCCTGCCACTCGACGTGTATTAACGCGTGGTTGATACATTAACATATCCTAACTTGGTGTGCAACTGGATTTCACGAACATGTACCACTCGATCGATCCAACGTGGGTACTCTATAGCAATCTGTAAATGCAAAAACCTGAACCAACATCCCCTGCTAACACCTAGGCGCCTACTCACATTGGTATATTCCATCCAACACACAAATCTTTCTACCCGTATATTTCTATGGTTCTGATAGAAATTGGCTTCTAGGCTGTATCAACTATAGTAATTGTTATGTGCTCCTAAGCAATCTATCGAGTACTTGGTAACTACAATCTTCTAACAAAACTATAAGAGAATGTAGGCTGTTACCTGCTGTTGGTCTCAGATGTTCTTGATACTAGAATTTGCCCAAGCCAAGTCTTCTATTCTTCCTTGCAAATTGCCTTCGAGCGCTCAGGCCGGCTTCAAATTTAAAGAGAGTAGAGAATAGATTAGGGTTGAGGGTCGACTATGACTTCCTTATATACTTGAATTTCCTGATAGGATCGAATCCCCTCACATGGATTGAGAGGGTCGGAATCCTAGTTTGAAACCACATCGAAAACGAATTTGAATTGGTGCTGCTCTATCATTAGCCGTTTAAAATCTATGTTTAAATATAAGTTTTGCACTTTAGTCTCTGATATCAGTGCTTATTTGAGAGAACTCCTTCCCTGTTTTATATATACAAAGAAGTCCTACTGTATATATATATATATATATATATATATATATATATATATATATATATATATATTTTATATATATATATATATATATATATATACTACCTATATAACTGATTATTTAATTACAATTATGCAATAATTTACTATATAGATAAAAAAATAATTGGGGATTTCGGGTCAAGGGCTCACAAACCTACCCACCTTAAAATAATTTCGTCCTTGAAATTCAAATAAAGTTGTGATATAATGTATAGTCAAAACTTGCTGCTACTAAAATATTTTCAAGTCCTCACAAAATCTAATATAGGACTTTCAATGGTACTTATTACTATAATCTATTATGAACTTCCGTCAGCTCCTCCTTGTAGTGCTGGCTCATCCTCCGTGATCATGGCAAAAGCTTGCCCTCCTGGTGCTACAAGTCGACGTCTTGGGCAATCTCGCAACTGATGCTGATCCGAACCACAGTTTAAACATTGGCTCAGTCTCCGGCGGCAGCCGCTCTCAATGTGTCCCTTTTTTCTGCAATGCTGACATGTTGGAAGTTCTCGATTTGAGACGTCTCTTGGTTGTTGATGATACTGTTGTACTGGAATGTTGGGGTGTTTCATCGCTCATGTTCGGCTGTTGCCTCCTCCATACGTGTCTCAGTCTCTCTTCCTCTTGCGCTTCAATTCTGTCTCTACCTCCTGTGCGACCTTCAAGATCTTCTCGTAAGTTGTGGCCTGACTGGTGGCGATGGCTATGCGAATTTTATATGAAAGTTCCTTCCTGAACTTCTTGGCTTTGGCTGCAGGGGTCAAGGTGTCTGCAAAGCGGCTGAGGCGGAAGAACTCTGCGGGGTATTCGTCGACGGAGAGGTTGCCTTGTTCCAGGCTCTCGAACTCGTTCTCCAACTCTTCACGGGCTGCTTCGGGAAAGAACTTCGTCTTGAACAGCTCCTTGAACTCCTCCAAAGTCACGTCTGGCGCGGTGAACCGAGGCTCATCTCTGTACCACGTGTGGGCGATGTCGTAAAGCTGCATGCTGGCATTCTCGACCTTCAGGTCTTCAGGAACTCGAGCCCTCCGATGGTTGCGGTCTACGTTCTCTAACCACTCATCCGCGTAGAGAATCCCTTCCGTTCCTTTGAATTCTCTGGGCCTAAGGTCCGTAAAATTCTTGGAAGTTCCAGGACGCAGTCGTGGAGAGTCTCTAGTCTGGATAGCCTCTCTCAAAGTATCACGGAAGATGTCAGCCTGTCGCATCTGAGAAGTCATGAGCTGCTGGAATATCCCGAGGAGGGCAACGTTGTCCAGTGGAGGTAGTGGAGGCAGAATATGTGCTAGATACAAGGCAGGCGCTGGATACGTCGCTGGTGCAGGGTGCATGGTAGGTGCTGGATGTGGAACATATGCAGGCTGGAAGGGTGTCGGCTGATGGAAGGGTGCTGGTGGAGGAAAGTCGTCTCTGCAGAATCTCGAGTATGGCATTTGAGCCGGGTCTCCCTGATGAGTAAGCTGGCCTCCCTGCGTTGGCGAAGTCATGTACGAGAAAAATCCTCCTGTAGCCGGTGGGGTATTTAGGAAAGCGTTGTTCCTGTCTTGAGAATCCATTTACTGCAATAAAAGGAAACATTAGATGGCACGAAGATTTCAAGCAGGATGCAAGTCAAGGATTTAATGAAAAATAGAGGTCAATAGTGAGTCAAGACACGTGGATGAGATCCTAAGTTTCTAATCCTATGTGCAGGCTCACGACGGTACAGTAATATAACCGAAGTGATTAACGTAGACCTGCATGGGCCACCAAAAAACTTGTCACGACCCGCACCCATTTTTCGGATACGAAACGTGTCCAAGTCCAGCCTACGCCGCAGTGTCGGCGGTAGAACGTTGTCTAGTACATAAACAAGTCACAGAGGCAATCTAGATCTCATCCACAAAATATGATACAATCCACTAACACAAATGAAACTGAATAATGAATGATAATATAAATAGAGTATCTAGTTTATCAAGAATTTCCAGTTACGTCCGGTGGATACAAATCCACTACCAGTAGACGATAATAACATAAAAACATGGAAATGAAATAACAGAGTCCAAACTGTCAAAAGTATCCTCAGCTGTAGTGGCATCGTGGTCCAATGCTAGCTCAAACTGCTTGTGTGCACCTGGCTCAATACTCGGCTAACCTGAAGAGATCATCAGGTCCTCAGAGGACTAGCAAGATACATAATATACAAGCCAACAGGTAACAGTACAAATATACCAAGAAGTAAGGAACAATCAAGAATATCCAGCGAGATAAAATGAACTAAGACACAAGATCTAAACGCAAGGTTCCTAAGACACTGGCATGCCATACTAGAAATGGCTGGCTATAAACTGCAGTCAAGGCAAGTACTCACAATCTATAATATCTCAATCGCAGTCAAGGCAAGTACTCACAACCAAGATAGTAGCCAATCCTAGTATAAAATCCTATAGACCGTAGTCAAGGTAAGTACTCACAATCTATAGAATGTCAAAGTTAAGTCCTACTCAAGTCATGTCAAGTCAAGTCAAGTCGAGGGAATCGTGTTGTAGGACTAGACGACTCTATCAAACAATACGTATGAGACTATCACAGTTTAACAGGTAGAAAAATATCATAACAGAAAAGGAACAAGAAACTAGAAACATGTAAAGTAAAACCATGACAGGATGAGTGTACAAGACATGGAATAAAGTAATCACGAAAGTAAGGAAAAGAATAGCAGCGAGAAAGTGAACATGCATATAAATTGTATTGTACGAGTTGGCAAGGTATACTTGCCTGGGGTCCTGAGCTGCTGATATGGATCACAGTCCGTACCTCGGTCCAAGTAACCTATTTAATAATAAATGCTGTCAACAATTATAAAAGATGAATCTAACTTACTTATTTAGTTTTAATCTGTAAAGGCTCTTATGGGGTTCCTAATTGGATTGGTATAACCCTTACCCTTGTGATAGGTTGAACATTTATCCTTATACATGCCTAGATAGTTAATTGGGCTACACTTCCCTCTCTTGACACAATTTCCTACTTGATTCCCCTTTTTCATTTCGTATTTTATCAATCTTAGGATATCAAACCATTATACATGTCCTGCCCTTAAACATTAGTCCAGTCCCCATATATATCTAGTGCTCTGTTTGCTTCTCTTTAATGCCCAAATCCTTTGATCCAGTCTAGTCCTGGTGAGGTTCAGATGAGAACAATATTTCACATTACCTTGTGATGCCCTGCCCACTTTAGATTTAGGTTCAGTCTTCATATTTTTTCATCAGTAACCCACTAGCAGCAATCTACCTCCAAGATCAGATTCCAGACCAACACTTAAATTGTGCAGACCTATTATACATGTCCTACAGATTTGTGGCATCATCCCCTTACCTGGGAATGCATCTCTGAGTATCTGGCCTCCTGTTGAGAGTTCAATAGTATCCAGTTTGGTATAAATCCTATTGGCCCCCAATGGGACTGTCTCCCCTCACGGTCAAATACTTGTATGTATCTTAGGATTATTCAGATACATGTAGCTTGGTCCTCCAATATTCTCTGATACCATGCATTAAACTTGGACTGCTCTTACTTCATTCTCTTACACTCTAGTCAATACTTGACTGGTATTGCTTCACATAGGTCTGCCTAGAAGTCATCCTATCCTGGCACTTCCTTAACTGGTTTTTAGATCAGACACCACCTGTGCAGCCCAGTTTAACTTTGGGTATTCCTAGTTATTCACTCATGAATTTCCTTCCAACCCTTTAGTGTCAGTTTGGTCCTTCTTGTGAAAACTATCCAGAGGTGGCACTCAACGATTAACATCTACTGTCAACAGAAAAATTCGTTATTAGCTCCTTACCTTACTCCATCTATTTAGGAATTCCTAACCCAGTCTTGTTATACAAGCATTAGTATGTGAGCTAGTATGATTCTTCGCCTATATACATATAAACATTCAGTTGTAAGTTCACAAGGAAATGTGTATATAAAAGAATAGTAAGACATATAATCCCAACCTGGGTTCCTAATAAGATGGTAACATGTACTCTAACTCTCATATATCCATTTACCAATCTCATTCACAGCTGAACCTTGATTCACATACAATGTACCATGTGTACAATGATACATGGAAGCATCTCATGACGATATCCCATGATAACTGATACATGTATCTACTCTTCTCGTGAAGGTATCCACAGACAAGGCCACATATGCCTATGGATGCTTCTGTAATCTGGTCCTGCATACCGATTTGTATATGTATTTCACCATTCAAAGGGTTGGACTGATGTATAAGCTAAGACTGGACAAATACTGAAACCAATAGGTAATTGGATTAACACAAGTGACAAGGGACTGAACAAAGTTCAAAATATGGGGCTGACATCAAACGGAAAGAGGACAGAACATGTATACCCTGGGGCAGGACTAAAATCAAATGATTTAATGTCTATAAGGACTGCATAAACCTACTGGGCTATACTTCCTATTTGTTGGTTTCTGGTAACACCAAATGCACAATTTCTATGACACATCATGCTAGGCTCAATTGACAGCTTATAGGTTATATTCAAGGTCTCCCCCTCCCCATCTACTGGTTATATCCGTGTCTAACCCAGGGTGCTCAGGTAGTACACTATACATTCACTGCTATGTACATCATCAGTACACAGGCTAGACTCCTGTTACAGAACATGGGGAAACACTCACTTGTCATCAATTGAACACCTTCACAACCCTATAGGCCATCATCTATTTCTACTGATAGTACTTTAGATAATGGGGCTTTATCTTCTTTCTATTATTTCTAAACATACAGTAAACTTTGGGTTCCTAGGGACATGGATAACCATTGGTGGGCAAATAGTCCTATTAGGAAATCCAGATATGAGGAAGACATGTTGCTAGCTTGGATACACATGAGCATTCATCTGTACCCTAGTCTGACTATCTTTACATAGGTAGGATACTATAGGATACGTAATAACTTCGAATCCCTGATATCAGCTATCCTGGAGATGTATGTACTCATACACCTACAAGAAAGTTAATGTGCTAGTTGGTTTAACGCAAATATTTGGTACATACCAGTATCAGAGAAGGTCTGATATGCCTATGTACCTTCAGAGACTTGCAATCCTTATGCCCTAGATTACTCTATCCTAGCTAGGATGACCCTGACATGATACTGACCTATACTGGTGGTCCTCTTGGCATGGTCATGAGCCCATATTCTCACCACGGCTCGTGTCTTGCCTATGGGCGAAGTGTGCTAGTATCGACCAATACTTTTGACTGGTGTATCAGTAATGATCATGTTAGTGTAACTCTTGGTATAGGATATGTAACCAATAAATTAATGAATGGTCCTGCCCTGCTACTCGATGTGTATCAATGCGTAGTTGATACATTAACATATCCTAACTTGGTATGCAACTGGATTTCACGAACATGTACCACTCGATCGATCCAACGTGGGTACTCTATAGCAATCTGTAAATGCAAAAACCTGAACCAACATCCCCAGCTAACACCTAGGCGCCTACTCACATTGGTATATACCATCCAACACACAAATCTTTCTACTCGTATATTTCTATGGTTCTGATAGAAATTGGCTTCTAGGCTGTATCAACTATAGTAATTGTTATGTGCTCCTAAGCAATCTATCGAGTACTTGGTAACTACAATCTTCTAACAAAACTATAAGAGAATGTAGGCTGTTACCTGCTGTTGGTCTCAGATGTTCTTGATACTAGAATTTGCCCAAGCCAAGTCTCCTATTCTCCCTTGCAAATTGCCTTCGAGCGCTCAGGCCGGCTTCAAATTTAAAGAGAGTAGAGAATAGATTAGGGTTGAGGGTCGACTATGACTTCCTTATATACTTGAATTTCCTGATAGGATCGAATCCCCTCACATGGATTGAGAGGGTCGGAATCCTAGTTTGAAACCACATCGAAAACGAATTTGAATTGGTGCTGCTCTATCATTAGCCGTTTAAAATCTATGTTTAAATATATGTTTTACACTTTAGTCCCTCATATCAGTGCTTATTTGAGAGAACTCCTTCCTTGTTTTATATATACAAAGAAGTCCTAATGTGTATATATATATATATATTTTATATATATATATATATATATATATATATATATATATATATATATATATAAGGGCTCACAACTTCCCACAGATGATTCAACTCATCAATCAATGACTGTAATACACATCGATGTTCCTTTTCGGATTGTTTGGACCTGGGATAATAATGGTGAGGAACATATACGGAGTCTTCATGCACATCCAAGGCGGTAGATTGTGTGGGGTGACGATCACAGGCCAACACGAATACTGAGATCCCGAAAGTCCGAATGGGGTAAAACCGTTGGAGCAGAGACCCAATCTGACATTACGCAGATCAGAAGCAAAATTTGGATACTCTCGATCAAAGTGCTTCCATGCTTCTCCATCAGATAGGTGATCCAACACTCCTTCGGTATGTTCCCGCTTATGCCAACTCATGTTTTCTACAGTTTTCTTCACCATAAACAACCGCTGCAACCGCGGCATCAACGGCAAGTAGTGCATCGAAGAGGTAGGCTTCCTGGCACCAATAGACTTTCCTCTACCACATGCCTTGTAGCGATCGACACCACAAAATCTGCAGGCATCTTCATCCTTGTCGTCTTTGTAGTACAACATGCACCAGTTGCGACAGACATCCATTTTTTCGTATCCCATCCAGATCGATCTAACCATCCTCTTAGACCGGTAGAAGTCTTTAGGTAACTTCGCACCCTCAGGCAATATTTCTATAAGCAACTCCATAAGACGGTTGTAGCAATCTTGCGACATGTTAAAATCGGACTCGATGCTCAACAATCTTGTAACCACCTCCAACGGTGAATGATCTTCACAACCAGGATATAATGGAGTCCTTGCATTCTCCAGCAACTCCATGAACTGTGCAGCATCGGGGTTCGGTGCCTCCTCAGGTGCATCATGATCATCCGGATCGAAACTAGGCCCGGCCGCGTTAAAAACCATGTTCACCAACCCATCGTCGTAAGGAGCGTTGTTGTGGACATCCACATAAGGCTCGTACTCCGATGCTAAAGACACAAGTTCTCCGTGCTCGCTCCACTGATAGTAATTCGGCACGAAACCCTTCGAGTATAAATGATACGTGACATCCACTTCTGGATAATATTTCTAGTTGCGATATCTCACACACGGACACTTAATTTTGGTACCGTCCATGTACTAAGGGAATGCCTTGACAAACTGCAGGAACTGGTGTACACCCTCTATGAATTCATCCCGCACACCGCACATGTCATCAGGATGACGGTTGTACATCCACGAACGATTCCGCAGATAGTAATTCAGCTTCATATCCATTTGAGGATAATTCTGTAAGATAGATACATGCACATTACAGTCAGTGAATGAATGTTAAGGCAGTTTAGATATGGGTGCACAATTTAGATAGAGGTCAGTAGAGAGTGACAGTTTAGAGAAAACTGAGATTATTGGTGAGGTATAATTGTACTTGTAGGAGTACATGATACCAACTGTCCAATATCGACCCTTTGGGTCTACAAGAGTTACTTCACTCAGTTTGTCAAGATAAGTAAAACTTTTTAAATTAATACCCAATATCGACCCTTTGGCCTGTGCTTGAGCAGTATCCTAACTCAAACTATCTTTCCTAACTAATAAATTAATATCCTACTTTAACATCTACTAACTCTCATATTCCTTCTAACATAAACTAATATCCTAATCTTAAATTTCGGTTAGGGCAGGCATATGCCAAACATGAATACCTCCTGAAGCCACGGGCAGAACACCTGGCATAGAGACCCAATCTTGAGTAAAAAAAATACCGCGACTTCGGTCTTTTTCTAACCCTTTAACTGAAACTAATATCTAAATAATGCTAATTATGAACTAACACCCTAACCTGGAAGTCCACACTGCTCAAGCACGGGCCATAGGCCAAGTTATAAGGCAAAATGCAGGCAACTGCCTGTACCTACAAGGCAAAACCAAATGTTGACGATATATATACCGTCAACATTTAAAAAGTTTACTTGTCTTGACAAACTGAGTGAAGTAACTCTTATAGGCCCAAAAGGTACTCTATACACTCTTACTTATACAAGCCTTTTAAGGCAATTAGCGTTATGCTAGATTTCCGAAAAAATCTATAAATCTGATAGGCCCAAAAGGCTTGGCATAAGTAAATTTAATTTATAGAGAATGGTTCAAAACACTGTACCAATCATACCTATATTTCTAAGATACTCTATACACTCTAGGTACTAGGACTGAACTAACTCTCTAACACTCTAATGACACTCACTCACATATACCCACTCTTACTTAGGAATACTAAGATCTGACACATACTAAGATCTGACACATACAGTAAAGAGAATAGCAGGGAGTTTCTCTCCTCTAGACCCTCAATTTATAGGTACAGGCTAAAGCACTGTCAGCCATAGATGATGCTCTGATTTTCAAAAAATCATGCGTCGATGACACTTCAATTGAAAGTGATGAATCATGCACCTTGATTCATGTGACATGCGACTGTTAAGTACAAAATAGATGCCTCAATTTTTGCGTCAATGCGCCAACATCGCTCAAACTTTCAAAAAGATTGTCTGTTGATGATCACATTGGTTTACCCCTTTTTTTGGTACTTCAACAACCTCATTTTTCGCTTAAAAACTTATACTGTATATATGAGGATGGAAAGGGAAGAGGGAGAGTAGGCCCCTTATAGAGAGCTTAGTCATGTTTTAAGGGGGTGGCTTATCGCACAAGGGTCCATGACATAAAGGTGCATGGGTGCTCATGCGGGTAAATGTGTTTGTTCTCGCTTGCAGTAATATAACAAGCACACACGTACGAGCAGTTATAGATCTGGTGCGCCCCTAGTGGTTGTGTTTCTCAAGAACATAAACGCGTATGCGGGTGGGTTTAGTACGGGTGTGCGACTAGCGGTACATAGGTATATGTGCTCACCCATGACTAAGAACAAGAGGAAACATGTGCATGCCCAATCAAAGATAACGTTTATGATCAATCATAAAAATGACCTTGGATGCGCTAAAATCAATCGAGAATCGAATTAAAACTGATTTAGATTTTTTTCCTATTGAGTTAAAAACCAGAACTTACAAGTTTTAGTCTTGGGTTCTTAGCGACCATCTTACTAGAGTTGTTACTTGGTCAAGAGGATGTTATTTTAATTATCTTATTTTTTGATGGGCTCATCTTTGGACTAATAGGTTATATTCCCAAATGTTGATCCTCAAAATCATGCTAGGTATCGTGAAGTATACCAATTCTTAACGTTGTTGTTATTATTATTATTATTATTATTATTATTTACACACCCACCGATACTCTAAACAGTTACTAACACTCCGACCTGAAAACTACCCTAGTGGTGATTACCAAGTATGTTTTATTTTCTTGTAGTGGTGTGTGTGTGTCGTGTCTGTGTGTGTGTGCATGTCGTGTATGTCGTATCGTGTCTGTGTCAGCACGTCAGGAGGAGGGAGTTAGGGTTAGGGTTTATCTGCCTTGGTCGGAGTCGGATCGGGGTCGTCGGGGCTGGAACAGCGGTGGAGACGGGTTGGCGTCGGAGTCGGGTCGGCGTCGATGAGGAGAATCAACGGTGGAGGGGGGACGCTGGAGGAACGGGGGTCACCGCAGGGAAGGGGGTCACCGCGGGGAGGGGGTAGCTGGAGGGAGGGGTCCCCGGAGAGGAGAGAGAAATTTGGGGAGCGGGAGATTGAAAATTTTGGGTGAAAGAAAATAAAAGATCGATCGGGTAGAACCCTATATGAAATATTTTTGCGACGTCCACAAAGTACGTCGCTAAACGTCGCTATTCAATAAAAAAAACTGGCGACGTCCCTAATGTGGAGTCGTAAAATGTCGCTGAGTTAAATAAAACAGCGACGTTCTGCGACTAGACCGCGACATCAGCTTTCCAAAGCATAATGTGTGGCGCTAATGGTCGCTAAACGTCGCTGATAGAGACGTTCAGCAACGTTTTTATACAACGTCGCTAAATTCACAAATATTATCGACGTATATGACTTGCATCGCTAAATTCGTCGCCAATATAACTTATTTTGGTAGTGATTCCTATGGGCTCAAATTAATCCTAAATGCATGTAGGAATGAAACAGAGAAGAGATTATACCTCCCAGTTGATCAAATCTAAGAAAACTCGTTCCGATACGACACCGACACGAAGAGACCTCCAAATGGACACGAACAAGTTCCGAAACTCCCCAAATCTAGCTAGCTCCTCCTCTTGATGAAAATAGAGAAGAAAACAAAGGGATTGATGAAGGAATGGATTGATTTAATTGTGGAAAAGAATGGAGACTCCTCTCTAATTTTTTTGGGGAAGAACAAGAGAGAGAAAATATGAGGATAATAACAAATGAGAGCCCATCCCTATCCCCCTAGGTGGCCGGCCAAGTGTGGGCATAGGTGTCCCCCTATCCAATGACTAAAACACCCACACTTGTCTTATTTATTAATATTAGGAATGGGTTTTAGGTTGAGGCTAATTTAGTCATGTTTTAAGTCTCTAATCAAACTAAACATATTCATGAAAAATTAGTCTAACACACTAACTAAAATAATATCATGTGGGCCATGCCTAACTAATGAGTGGGTCACACTAGAGTCAAAGCTACCCCGAGTCCCCGATACAAGTCGGATTGAGTTGAAATTCGAACACGACTCAAATAATCCCAAAATATTATCATAAAAAATAAAATAAATTTCAAAAATATTCTAAAATGAAAAATGACCAAAATACCCCTATTCTTGAAAATTGGGGGTGACAAATCTATCCACCTTAAAAAAAAATTTCGTCCTCGAAATTAAAACAAAGCAATCACAGGAAACACATGCAGAAAACAATTCCATTCAAATACTTTCAAAAATAATAAATATAAAAATCAGCAATATAAAAATCTCTTTGAAGCTCATCAAACTTGTAAATAAAAACTGATAAACCAACACAAAATCACCCCTACCAAAAGTTAAAATCATCAATCACCAATGCAATAAATATCAAAATAATTTAAAGAGGTTAAATGACTAAAATACGCTAAGGCCAGAAATGACATTAAAACATCCTAATCACATGGTTAGGCTCTAGTTCAAGTAGTCTCTAGGTTTCACTAGTAACACATCAAAATCACAAGTCATGACTTTAAATAGTTTTTAAAATAATAAAAATAAAAAAATCTCCAAAATCATATCATGATTTAAATGTCAATAAATAAATGATTAAAATTACAGAAGTCAAAATTACTCTCAATTTAGAAACTAGGTGCCACAAGTTCTTCGGAATTAAGAAGGTCGTACTCCTTCTAGGTCAAACTCCCAACAATCATAGTCTCAAAATCATGCAGTTCGATAATCGTATGCGTCTGTCCAAAATTATGATACTTAGAATCTTCGTCATGCTAGTGAGCAAGGCTATAATAATCACAGAGTCCTCGACTAAGATATATACCTCTAGAATCATGGTATTTAAAAATTTTGCATTGTCGCATGCTTGGCAGCAAAAATCTTAAATTTTTACACCCGAGAAATACGTCCATAATCTGACTATATATCCTCACTATGCCTGCTAACATGACCCTAGAGGACTCTAAAATCCTATAATCGAGGTGACCTAGCCCATACGACTTATCTCAGAGGAAAATCAAAATCATATCACAAGAATAACAGAACAAAATTGATCAATTGACAAGGAACATATAGAATCGAATTTAAAGACAGTTATAAGGAGGCAAATACGAAAATGAGATAGAAAGATTGGGACCTGCAATCTGCCCAGCTACTGCCTGCGTGTCCTCAACTATCATGGCGAAAGCTCGCCCCTGCTGGCCTCCCCTAGCTTGTTGTACTCTGTCCTGGCCTACCTGTCTGGCTGCACAAGCAGCACAGTTCTTCATCTGGTGATCTGAAGCTCCACAGAATAAATAAACTCCCAACCTCATCTTGCAAACCTTCCGGGTGTGCCCCGTCTTCCTGTAGAAAGCACACTGTACGGCCTGCCTCTGGCCCTAAACCTGCTGCTGGTGGACACGTGCCGGTGCCTGCTGTCACGACCCGTTACCCAAATTGTTGGGCCGGGCCGAGCCATGTCCAGCCTACGCTTAAGATAAAGCGCAGTAAGCTGTTGTAGAGATAACAAGACAAGACTAAATGTGCTAACAGTTCTATAAGTGAAGAAGAATCATAAATGCTCCAAACACAAAAGTCGTCGTATATAGTGAAATATCCAAGTACAAGTAAACTGAAATGTAAAACTGGATACATGTCCAGTTACAAAATGGTATAGTCTAATACATGACTACACTAAGTATCCCAAGCAGCTAAGCAAACTAGACGAGTCTCCCCGCAGGAACATCCTCGTATGGCAAAATCGGGTCCTCGGCAGTGACTCCATAATACGAATCACAGAGCAACTCCTCCTCAGTAAGTATACCTACAACGTTATCCTGTCAGGACGAGAGCAAGTACAACCTCTACAACTAAAGTACTGAACATATAATAAAAGAGATGTACAACAAGAAACATGGTGTGATAAGTCTACAAACAGGAAATACTGGAAACATGGCCTCATGGTACAACTGGGATCATAGTATCATAGTAACATAGGGAACATGGCATATCATGGTTTAATTTGTCATTTCTACAAATGACCACATAGTTTAAAAGTTTAAAACCGTAGCATGTACGTGAATCGGTCAATAGGTGATTCAGGATGTACTGTGGTACATGTCAAGTTTTTCTGGTATGCCCACACGTGCACGAACGGCATCGGTGTATATCCATACACAAACGCGAGATTCAGAAACATACGGCAAGGTCGCATATAGAATGTCCCCGAGCGCGGTAAGTACATACGGAGAAGGGGGTCATGTTCACGTACACTACTAGCAGTTTCCCCTTAACCCGTTATTTAACATGTGGGAGATACGAGAGCAGTAAAAACATGTGAATACTCAGAGCAGTCTAAAGCATAGTGAAACTTGTACTGAGAACCCGTAAGAAGCATGTGAAGACATAACTTGCTACCTCAAGGATCAGTCTTTTAACAGGGTTAATACATGTTCTAGCATTAAAAGACAGTAAATGAGTATGTAGATGTACTTGCCTCTAGCAAAACAAGCTGCGATAAAAGTGCTATGGATGTCTGGTAACTCGTCACTGTAGAAATACATACAATAACTTAGCTTTTACACTAAGCTAAAACACTAGGATACTAATTGGTGCGACACGACTTGTGATTGGGCACCTAGCCAAAACGATGATTTGGCACAGAAGACCAATGTGGGGTGACACACTATGTTATCTAACTTTCTAGGGTCTTTACACTAGTGAGGGATGGGGTTCAACACGACTAAAACTCCAAATAACACAAAAACTACAAGTCGTAATTAATCAACAAATAAATCAAAAGATCATTGTGTTCTAACAATTTTAGAGATAGGCAAAAAGTCTAGTTTTTCTTAAAGTAAAGTACTAAAGTGATCCTTGTTAATCATAGAAATTTATTATAATTTTCTGGAATTTATTAACCAGTACAAATATTTTATAAAAATCAGTTTTCCTAAGTATACAGAAAGTGAGTTTTGGTTCCATATGCCAAACTGGTGGTAAATCAGTAAATTAAATACTACAAAAATTATACTAAATTAGCTAACTTAACATAGTATCTAAAAACTATTTTTCCATAATTTTAGCAATACTTTAAGTATTTTTAGAAAATCAAAAACAGCAATGCACACAATAATTTATTATCTGCGTATTTTGTCCATGTATATAATTTGAACCAAAGTTCAAATACAGGGCCCAAGGCCATGAATCAAGTCCAATATGACTTGTACAGGTCTTGAATGTGTGAAAACACATTTGGGCCCAAATACCCATGCTAGACTTGAACACCAAATGGTTGCAGTAATTTAAATACAATAAAAATACAAGTTGGTAATAGTCAAAATAAATATTATTATTTTAATAAGGCAAATTTGTAAAAAGAATATTTACATACTTATGCTAAAAGTATATATAGATATATAAGGAAAAATACTTAATTGTAAAGTATCTATATATATATATACCAATATATATATAGATATATACAAGAAAATTCTTATTTATAAAATGTATATATATATATACGTAATATATATATACTCATAAAAATATATATATATATATATATACAAACATATATACATAAAATTTACTAACTTATAAAGTATATATACATATATATAAAATACTGTTAAAACAGTATATACATATATATATATACTAATATATATATATATACATATATATATATAAAAAATAAAAACAGAAAAGAAAAAGGAAAAAGGAAAAGAAAAAGAAAAAGAAAAAGGAAAAGAAACAAGGAAAGGGGGCTCGAACCTGAGCCAGCGGGGGGGGGGGGGGGTTTAGACTCTGCGTGCTGGCCAGTGGGCCAGCTCGGTGGGTTTGTTAGAGTTAGGGTTAGGTTTACATTTATTTAGCACAGAAATTAAATGGGTTTTTACCCGTTAAGCAAAGCCCAAACCCGTTAGTCTAGTTTACAGTTCGTCTCGTGTCCATACAGTCCAGGACACGAGAAGTTGAAATCTGACACAGAGTCGACGTGTCCGTGCCCAGCACGACACGTACGACTCGGCTAACACGTGTCCAGCACCACAGTCATGTCCCCTGTGTCTAGGCGAGTCTCGTGTCTCAGTTTGGGACACGCACGACACAGAGAAAGGATTTGTTACCTTCGTGTCCGGCTGAGGGGTGGAAGTCGAGGGGGCGAACGGCGGCTGGGGGCGTCGTTGTCAAGGCGCTTGGGTGGCGCTGGACGCGGCTTGTCGAGGCGGAGTGATTGGTGGTGGTGGCGATCGACGACGACGGCCGGTGAGGGGGTGGTAGGGGGTCGTCGGAACTAGGGTTCAGGCGGAATTAAGTGGGGAAGACGGGGGCTGTCGGTGGCTGTGGTGAGGAATTAGGGTTAGGGTTTAGGTCAGGGGATGAGGGGGAGTTTTTATAGGCTAGTTAGGGCGGTAGGGGCAGCCGGAAATGGCGGGGGCAGCCGGTCGCAGTCGGTCGGGGCAGTCGTCGGGGGTGGGTGAGGGTTTTGCATTAGGGTCCCTAGGATTTAGGAAATTACAATTAGGTCCCCCCAATGTTTAAATGCAAAATCAAATTTGCATAACCCATCCCGCACTGTTTATGTGCAAATAAAATTTGCACAAAACAATTTGGAAATTGCAAATCGATATTAAACAATCTAATAAATTGCATAACCATATTATAACAATTCTAATAATTACAAAATAGTATTAAAACAATTTAGAAAATTACAAAATGGTATTTTTGTATTTAAAACTTATTAAAAATTCATTTAAAAATTCTAGAAAAATTCCTAAAAATTCCTAATAATTATTTAAGGCTATAATTGACATTAAAAATTAATTAGCACAAATAAAAAATGAATTTGAAAATCAGGGGCTTACACCTGCTGAAGCTGTAACTCGGGCTATTATTGAAACTGTCCCTGCTGGAAGTGAGGGCACTTCGTCGACCCTGCACTAGAGCTCGGTCCAAGAATATCGCTGCCCCTTTTCCGCTTGAGGCCAAAGTCCTCCTCAGCTATCTGTGCCTCCAACAGTATCTGTTCAAAGGTCGCATCGCGTCGTCCGGAAGTATGAGTGCGAAACGCATGAATAAGACCCCTCTGGAACTTGCGGGCCTTATACCCCTCATCTTGGATCAGATCTGGTACAAACCTACTCAGACGGAACAACTCCGCTGCATACTCGTCCACCGACGAGTTTCCTTGCTGCTGAACTGGGTACCCTGAACTGTATTCGATACAACCCTCTCAACTGCTGCCATCGCCAGCTGGTAGGAGTTCTCCATGCTCTGCCGTAGCACCTCTGTCTGGCGGTGAGATGCGTCAGCCTGATGCTGCTGTGCCTCGGCCTGGGACCTCTGGGTCTGCAACATCTGCTGTAGAAGGGCCATCATCTGCTGTGCATCAGTCGGTAGCGGAGGCGACGGTGGAAGAGTCTCAAGAATGACTATGAACGGTCCCGCAGCTAGAGGTGGATGACCTCCTGGAACTGTCGCTGCTACTCCCGCCTAAAGGCCAGGAACTGAGGTGGCAACTCCCTCAACTGCAGCTCCCACAGCCGGAGGTGGAGGTCCTACCGGATCGGGCCTCTCTGGAACAGCACTAGATTAGGGGCACGAGATCGCAATAATTATGACACAGACCTGCGTGGGCCACCACAAAAATGTGTCACGATCCGCACCTTGATTAGGGGCACGAGCACGTGGTTTCGTCCAGCCTACGCCGAAGAATCGGCGGTAGAATGCTGTATATGACGTCTGTAAATACTACGACTAAACAGTATAAAGGTACTTGTCATCTCCGTACGGAGGAATATAATATGGCATAACTCAATCACAAGATAAAACTAAGGTAGATAGCACGGAAAGGAAATATGATAGATGAAAAATAGAAATAAGTTCAAGATCCAACACATGCCCAGAGATATACACAACATCACAGGGTCACAAAATATTATATAGAATACTACAGTCTAAAAGTACTAGCTGGATCACAGTCCAGGAAAACCTAACTAAGCTACAATACTATGGGTGTGCAAAGTCTAGTGGCTCAACTATCAGGCCACAGTCCTGGACTACTCCATCTATCTCGACCCCATAATAGGTCGAACAGTCTGCCTCAGAATCATCTGTAATATATATCAATGGTATCCTGTCAGGAAAATAAGCAAGTACAAACACTAACAACAATTCTATATGAATTGACAAATTGTATAAGAGACAATATAATAAAATACAAGACAAAGATATAGGAAGACTTGGAAGCTATTCGGAAGCCGAGTTACAACACTTAAACCAAACAAGGACCGGGGTTGTAACCCTTCTCCCGAATAGAACTTAGCCTCCAAACAAGGTATATCATAAGAGCATATAGAACATGTAAAATACAAGACAAAAACAACAGAAAATATATAACAGGATGTGAGTACTGAATAGGACGACAATATATAGGATGACTTGGGAACTATTCGAAAACTAAGTTACAACCCGTAAACCAAACAAGGACCGGAGTTGTAACCATTTTCCTGAACAGAACTTAGACTCCTATGATAAATAAATATAAAATATGCCTTGAATTATTAGAGCGTTATGTGATCGGCTTGGGAATGTTACAGGACATGCTATCCACTTGGCCCGACAATCACATAAAAATTACTAGAAAGGGTCATGCCGGCCAACCTGGATAACGAGCACATGAATAAGATTTTGTTACACCATACATGAGGTAAGAGTGGCGCAAGCAAAAGAATATAGTAACATGGTGGCTTTGATCACATAGCCCCTAATAATTCTCCATCCCCGAATAGTATAATGGATCTGGACATGATACGTCATGACATGGGATTCCATAAGAGGGTATGTGAAACCCACATCCGGATCTTGTTCCTTTAATTGTTATTAGTGTAGTTAATTACTATTATTATTATTATTATAGTCGGAATAGGAAAATTATTATTTTTTATTTTTTATGGACTAGGATCTTTGATTGATTGCCCCGTCCCGATTTCGTGTCCGGGGTCCAACTCTGACCCCGAGTCCATACCCAAATCCTATTTTCCGAGCCCGAACCTGATGAAGTCTTATGAAATCCATTAATAAATTTCTTATATATATATATACCCCTTTTGTTAAGAAAAAAAACTAACTAAAAACCAAACAGCCACCTAACTCCCCTTTCCCAGCTCACGTTCCCACCTCTCCCTCAATTCCCTCTCTACCATTCCTCCCATTTATTTAGCAGCACCACCACCATCATTCTCTCCTTGCTTCCAACCGAAACCACCAGCCTTAATTTTCCTCCTTCATTAAAACCACCACCTCCACCTTTACTTTTCTTCACAAAGGAAAACAACCCACTCCCACTTCCCCCACACGTTCTCTCTTCTCCCCCAAGCTCCGCTCGGCAGATACGCCGCCAACCCGCACCGGAGCCTCCTTCCGGTCGATCTTCGACAGCGGTACTCTTCCGGCCAGCCCTGACCGCACGCCCCTCGCCTTCCCGCCGGCCACGGCGCCCAACCCCGCGGCTCTCGTCGGCGTCGATCTCGGCCGGAACCACGCCAGACCCCGTTTCCCACCCCGTTAGAATAGTCTATGATGACGCGGTCCCGACCCCGTTACGGGGATCGGTTTTTGTTAATGGTTGCGTTAGGGGATGTGACGTCCGAGTTCTACCTGGATTTGTTTGTTGGCCCATTGGTCATGGTCAAACCTGATTTTAATAATTGATCAAACTCTGTCTCGATATAAATACAAGTCAACTCAGATGTTTACCTACGATGTTTTAGACACTGCTCAACAATGGTTATCAACAATGTTCAAGACTGAAGCCGTTTGCCATTCAGAATGTACTTCCTGTTAAGCAATATAATTTTTTATTTTATTGAGTCTAGGAATGCATTGTACACCGAGTCGTACTGGTAAATAGGCTATCCTAAAACATTTTTCAAAACCATCCTATTCTTTTACAAATGACCTACATTTTTGAAAGACATTCTTTTTACAAAAAGCTTCTGAAGGATTGTTCAAAAAGCCAAAATTTATTTTCTCCAAAAATGAACTGGCACAACCCCAGGAGAACTCGGGCCGAGTTCGGCCAGAGTTCAGCCATTTGGAACGTTAGTGAACGTTGGATTTTTAAACTTGGTCATCCTTCAGTTACGGTTTGTTACAAAGAGTTCTGTCTGAATTCTGCCCGAATTCTGTCAGAGTTCTGTCTTTGGAAAAGCTATAAATAGAGAAGCATTACGATCATTTCAACACACCAATTCACTTTCAATCTCTTCTCTTCTTAAGCTTATATTCTTCCAAAGAGTTTTTAAAAGCTTTCATTTTTAAATCCCAAGCCAGTTACAATCCTCTAGTCTATTTGCCAGTGCGGTACGGTCTAGAAGTTTCAAGAGCGATTGTAATCAGAGGCTTGATAGAAGATTCAACTCTTCACAATTGATGTTGGACGAGTTCTTCGTATCAAAGCTCGCGTCTGTAGAAGTTGCAAGGACTTCGTATGAAAACTTGCGAAATTTTTCTATAGTGGATTCAACTGGAAGCTAAAGTTCTTCCGACTGGACTAGTCCTCACAAGAGGGAAACCAGTATAAATCTCGGTGTTTGTGTTTGCCTTCTGATCACTTTTAAATTCTGTTATTTACTTTTGTGATTATTATTTTATTTGTGATCTAACTGCTAACAAGTCTTTAATTAGCAATATTCTGCTGCCTACTCTATTCACCCCCCTCTAGAGTACTTTGCTTTACGATTTTGTTCCTACAATTGGTATCAGAGCGGGTTATACAGGTAAAGCAAGGTAAAATAGCAGTTATATTCAATTTTATATTGATCACAACTTTACACATGGCAACTGTAAAATTCACAAGTGAAGGCCAAGCCACAAACAGACCTCCACCGTTTGACGGCACAAACTACACTTATTGAAAAACACGTATGAGTTTCTTTCTGAAATCTCTTAATTTTGACTTATGGTTTGTAGTTATTGATGGCTATAAAAAGCTACCTCGTATAAATGTCGATGGAGTTTTAGCTGAAAAACCCCATGACAAATATACAGAGGAAGTAAAAAAAGGCCAGTCTTGACGCACGTGCTATTAACGCTTTATTTTGTGCTTTAGACAGAACTGAATTTAACAGGGTATCTATCTGCACAACTGCAAATCAAGTGTGAAAACTTCTTGAAGTCACACATGAGGGCACAACTCAAGTCAATGAATCAAAGGTCAGCAGACTTTCTCAAGAGTATGAGGCGTTCAAAATGAAGCCCAACGAAACAGTTACTCAGATGTTCGAGAGATTCTAGGATATTATAAATCCTTTGTCCTCCCTAGGCAAAGATTACAGTAACCATGAAAAGATTCGCAAACTCCTGCGAGCACTTACAAACAACTAGATTCCGAAGGGTACTACAATCATTGAAGGAAACGACCTCACTACCATGACACTTGAAGTACTCATGGGTAAGCTACTCACTCATGAACTAGAGCTACAAGACTTTGAAGAGCCTGCACCAAAGGAGAAGACGATCGCTTTCAAGACTCAGCACAGAAGATCTGCTGAAGATGATTCAGATAACAGTGAATCTGATGCTGAAGATCAAGCACTCCTTGCAAGAAAATTCAAAAGATTCTTGAGATATGAGAAGAAGACAAAAGAGAACAATGGCGGCAACAGCTGGTATCAAGATGACGCTGTCTGCTACAGCTACAAGAAGAAAGAACACATGAAGAAGGACTGTCCTACAAACTCATCAACAAGCACGAAGAGCAACAGAAACGAGAAAGGGAACCTGAAGAGATCAACATCTCGGAAGTATGCCAACACCAGCATATGGCATGAAAGTGAAGCCAGCGACTCAGAAGATGAACAATCAGAAGATGATGCAAATATATACTTTATGGCATCCAATCAGGTACTCTCTGAACCTATAGTTGATACATATGATGACTTCACCTTTGAGCAATTAGGAGAAGCCTTCAGTGAACTGTTAAGTGATTACATGAAACTGCGTAGCAAATATCAGAACTCTAAGAAGGTACTCAAGGAGTACAAAGGTGAAATAGAAAGACTTAACGACCTACTAGCTGAGGTTAAAGATAATGTTAGTAAGTCTGGTAAGCTTTCTTCTATTAAGATCTTATTACACGAGACTACCAAGTCATCCGAAGAAAAAGACAAGGTTATTGACCAACTGAAAGAAGAACTTTCTAAAGAGAAGAAAAGTCTTCAAAGTGCACAAGTCAGAATAGAAGCACTCACTTCTGCCTATACTAAGTTATATGACACTTTCAAAAGATTGAAAATTAGGTTAGGAAAACAGCCTGAGACTGCTGCTTCCTACCCTAACACGTGTCACTTACCAAAAAATTGGAACATTCTCAAACCTAACACTGTCAGACCTAACCCTATCAAACCTTTACCTAAAAAGGTTATGCCCAAATAGGATAATAGGTATGCTTTCTTCTATACTAGAAAACCTAAACCTACCAACCATGCACACCACTCAGCTTTCAACACTCAATATGCTAAATGTCATTATTGTGGCCTCATTGGTCATATATCTTCTGTATGTAGAATCAGAAATTTAGTAGATTTAAATATTTATACATGGATACCAAAAACTAACCAATCAGGACCCTACAAGAAATGGGTACCAAGAGTTTCATCTGTAAATTGTTTTGTAGGTGGGACGCCCTTCACATGCTAGGTGCAAATGGATCCTCGACAACGGTTGCTCACGGCACATGACCGGTGACGCTTCATTATTCGCAACACTGTCGAAGGGGAATAAAGAAGGATACGTCTCCTTCGGCAACAATTTAAAAGGGTATATAATTGGTATTAGTGATATTGGTAAAGCTCCCTATCCAGTGATTAAAGATGTTTGTCTTGTTACTGAGTTAAAACATAATCTGCTCAGCATAAGCCATTTAGCTGATCACGGTTATGGTATTAACTTCGTAAAAGACAAATGTACTATTATTGATAGTTCAACTGGTAGTACTATATTTGAAGGTATTAGAGAAGACAATATATATTTTTTCTATTTGTTGGAAGATACTAACATTTCAGGTAGATGTTTAATGGCTAAAAGCGATGAGAGTCATCTGTGGCATATGAGACTCGGTCATGCAAATATGGATACTATTTCCAGATTATCCACGAAGAAGCTAGTACGCGGTTTACTGGACATTACATTCAAGAAGGATTCGGTATGCAGTCAATGTGAAAAGAACAAAGCTACTCGATCCACTTTCAAGTCAGTAAACGCTGTATGTACTACTAGACCTCTACAATTGCTACATATGGACTTATTTAGGCCTAGCAGAGTTGTTAGCCTCGGAGGTAAGCTATATGCTTTTGTAATTGTAGATGATTATTCTAGATACACGTGGGTATATTTTTTGACACGCAAAAACGATACATTATCGAAATTTATCACCTTTTACAAGAAAGTACATAATGAAAAAGGTTACATGATCACTCGTATTAGAAGCGATCATGGAGGCGAATTCGAGAATGCAGAGTTTGAGCAATTTTGTGACACACACAATTTTGTGCACGAATTCTCCTGTCCTAGGACTCCACAACAAAATGGATTTGTGGAACGTAAGAACAGAACTCTATCCGAAATGGCCAGAGTAATGTTAAACTATTTAGTCTACCCAAGTATTTCTGGGCTAAAGCTGTCAATACAGCTTGTTTTGTTCTCAATCGAGTTCTAATTCGACCCAAATCGAAGAAGACTCCATTTGAGTTATGGTTTGATAGAATTCCATCAGTTGCATATTTTAGAATATTTGGTTATAAATGCTTTATTCTTAATACAAAAGATAATTTAGGAAAGTTTGAGAAAAGGCCGATGAAGGTATATTTTTAGGTTATGCGGGCAAAAGTAAAGGATACAGAGTCTTCAACAAAAGAACCATGATCATCGAAGAGTCAATCAATGTCACCTTTAATGAACTAAATCAAACAACAATCGATGACAATGACGAAGATCTCAATGTACCCAGCAAAGCACCAGTTGATCCTCCTAGAGAAGATCCATGAACCAGCTACCTTCGGAGTCTGCCAAAAAGATTGAAGTTCACGGCTGATCATCCAAAGGACTTGGTAATTGGTAAGATTACCAAGGGTGTAAGTACTCGCTCCTCTAATAAAGATATAGCTTCTTGTGTTGCTTTTGTCTCGCAGTTTGAACCCAAAAATATTGATGAAGCATGTAGTGATAATTTTTGGATAGATGCTATACAAGAGGAGTTAAACCAATTCGAACGGAATCAAGTTTGAGAACTTGTTCCCAAGCCTATTGATCATCCGGTCATTGGCACCCGATGGGTATTCCGAAATAAACTGAATGAGAATGGTTTAGTGACTCGTAATAAGGCTCGACTCGTAGCTCAAGGATACAATCAGGAAGAAGGTATCGACTACAATGAGACTTATGCCCCAGTTGCGAGATTAGAATCCATTCGCATGTTATGTGCAATTGCATGTTTTCATAATTTTTTAAGTTATTTTAAATGGATGTCAAAAGTACATTTTTTAAATGATTTTATAAAAGAAGAGGTTTATGTAGCTCAACCACCCAGTTTTACTGATTTCAAATTTCCTGAATATGTTTTCAAGTTGAAGAAAGTTTTATACGGTTTGAAACAAGCCCCTCGTACTTGGTACGATCGTCTAAGCTATTTTCTACTTGATAACAATTTTTCAAAGGGAAAGGTTGACACTACTTTGTTTATAAAGCCTTTGAATAATAATATTCTTTTGATTCAAGTCTATGTAGATGATATTATCTTTGGATCTACTGATGAATCTTTTTGTCAAGAATTTTCAAAGTGTATGCAGAATGAGTTTGAGATGAGCATGATGGGAGAGCTGAAGTTCTTTCTCGGACTACAAATCAAGCAAACCAACAATGGGACGTTCATAAATCAAGCTAAGTACACAAAGGATCTACTAAAGAAGTTCGACATGGAAGCAGCAAAGCCACTTAGCACTCCAATGGAGACTTCAACCAAGCTTGATATTGATGAACAAGGCAAACCTGTCGACATACGTAAGTATCGAGGTATGATCGGTAGCTTACTTTATTTAATTGCCAGTCGACCAGACATCATGTTTAGTGTTTGCTTATGTGCACATTTTCAAGCCAATCCTAAAGAATCACATATGTGCGCAGTTAAGCGTATCTTTCGATACCTTAAAGGCACTTCTTCTGTCGGCTTATGGTATCCTAAAACCATGTCATTTGACCTAATCGGTTATTCTGATGCTGATTTTGTCGGATGCAAAGTAGATAGAAAAATTACTAGCGGCACATGTCATTTCCTAGGAAAAGCTTTAGTCTCTTGGTTTAGTAAAAAGCAAAATTATGTTGTATTATCAACAACAGAGGCTGAGTATATCGCCGCAGGACGTTATTGTGCACAAATTTTGTGGATGAAACAAACCTTAGAAGACTATGGATTGCATTTTACACATATACCTATTTTCTGTGATAACACTAGTTCTATTAATTTGACTAAGAATCCAGTATATCATTCTCGTACTAAACATATCGAGATTCGACATCATTTTCTTAGAGATCATCAACAAAATAGAGATATAGACCTTGTATACATAGACACACAGAATCAATTAGATGACATACTCACAAAACCTTTAGCGGAAGATCGTTTCAACTATTTACGTCGAGAATTAAGAATTTTAGATATCAATAATATTTATTAATTTTGTTTTATTAATTATTTATTCGATACTCATAAACTGTTTTCGAGACAAGCCTAAAAAGAGTCTGTCTGTCACCACGACTACGGTCGAAGCGAAGCGGTATTTAAGAGTTCCCCGGTGAACCTCCGTTAGCTGGGACAGTACTCCTACAGCTAATCTGAGATAGATGCTGAGTAAAGAATATTAATTTATAAAATAATATTAATATATTATTTTAAGATTTAAAATTACTAAACTTTGAATTAAGCATTTGAAACGAATTAATGAAAAAGAATGTGGCCTTATTTGACTTATATATATATATATATATATATATATATATATATATATATATATATATATATATATATATTTTTTATATATATATATATATATATATATATATATATATAGCCAGGCAACCCTTGGCAAATTCGGCCCGAGTTCGGTCCGAATTCGCTAAGAGTTCGGCTGGGTATTTATATATACCAGCACCAACCCGAGGCTTCCTTCTTCTTCATTCTTCCCCACATCCTCATAGCAGCAGTTCCGCCCCTCCGAAACCTTAGTTTTTCTCCATCATTGTTCTTCCAATCCTTGTGGAATTTCTCGTCAAAACTTTGGATTCGTGCGGAGATCGTCATCCTCTACAACATATCCAATTTTTGGAAGGTATAATCCCTTCTTTCCTCCACTTTTCAATACTTAGGGTTTGTAGAAATTTTTTTTGGAAAGAATGCCTAAGTTCAATCCCTTCAAGAGGAAGAAGACCAATGCCAGTGAAGAGGCATCGTCTTCAGATCCACATACGGATTGTCTCTTTTCTCCGGTCCAATAATCGAACGATGGTGCGTCGGATGAGTTTTACTTTAAAACTTCCAATCAAGCTTTATTGTGGTATGTCATGCGTACTATTTGCACCGGATCGCCAATTAAGTGGACTGTCTTTTCGAATCACCTTCCTTATTTTGAGGCATTAGGGTTACAATATTTTGTCACCTTACAATTCCCCATTGCCACTAATGTCATTAGATTATTCTATTATAATTTTATACTAGACACTTTTACAGCGAGGACACGTATCGGAGGAATTGATATCGAATTTACTGATGAAACGTTAGCGAAAATCCTTGGTATCCCAAACGAAGGTGCCCCGCTCGATGACATCACTGATTTTGATTTCCCCGATGCCACGACACTCGTTAGTTTCAAGAATGAACTTTGTGCGCCCGCACGCGTTCTTCCTGGAAAGTTCAAGGATAATAACTTGAACTTGTTTAACTACGAATTACATCGCATCATCTATTCCACTTTACTTTCAAAATTCACTTCTAAAGATGATGTCACTGCACTTGAGCTTTCTGCTCTTTATCATATTCTTAAGAGGATTCCTTTTTCTGCCCCTAAGACTATCATTCAGATGATGGGTAGATGTCGCGGGAGAGACCGCAACCTATCTTATGCGATGCTTATTCCTCGTATTTTTCAGAGATTTGATATTGATTTATCTACTTGTGCTGTCGACCCCAAGCCCAAGTTTCTCAAACTCTTTCGTCGCAGCATTGCATCTGTTCCTCCACCTACTGCACCTACTCTTTCTGCACCTACTCCCACTGCTCCCACAGCACCTGTTCCTTCTTATTCTTACCCTGTGACATTTGAGGGTATCCATCAGCACCTATCAGATCTGCAGTCTTTTTATGTTGAGACCTTTAGGGAACACGAGTTCCGTGATGTGACTCGGTTCCAAGCGATTGCCAACTCCTTCGTCGATCTGAGGTTTGCGTGTCACGACCCGCACCCGCTTTTCGGATACGAAGCGTGTCCAAGCCCAGCTACGTGTCGAACGGACTCCAGCCCGACTCGAATACGTAAACGCTGTCACGGCTATGGCAATGGGCCTAAACAAGGTAAGGCAAAACTATATCTCAATCCACAATAAGAATAATATACAAGAATGAACAAGTATGGGTCATGGTCTGCACCCCACTAGCATATATGTTCGATAAGACTCTAACGATAGTAAAAAGAGTTTAAAACTGAATCAGGAAACATGATAAGGTAAGAAAGCACGAAAGGATAGCAAATATAATAATGATACCTGAATCCTGCAAACCGTAAATCCTCCTTCATCCAGAACTACTAGCTAACTCCATGCAATCGCTAAACCTGAGGAGATCATCAGGTCCTCAGAGGACATAGCAAGATACATAATATACATGCCTATCTAGCAGTTTTATCATGCGCAAGAAATAAACAAGAAAGAACAAGAACAAGACAATGACTTCGAACACGAATACGGACACACGAACACCAGAATAACTACGCATAATGAACTGCCGGATGAACGAAACACGATGATCAATAGAAGAAACCAAACCCTCGTCCCGAGTGTGGACTTACTGGTTTGAACTAAACACTAACCCTCATCCCGAGTGTGGACTCTCTGGTCAGTACTAACCCTCGTCCCGAGTGTGGACTCTCTGGTTAATACTAACCCTCGTCCCGAGTGTGGACTCTCTGGTCAGTACTAACCCTCGTCCCGAATGTGGACTCTCTGGTTAGTTCACGGCAAGGCACCCTCGTCCCGAGTGTGGATTCTCTGGTGCAAATACTACATCCTCGTCCCGTGTGTGGACTCTCTGATGTAAATACCCTCGTTTCGAGCGTGGACTCTCTGGTGCAAGTCAAGTCAAGTCTACACCCTCGTCCCGAATGTGGACTCTCTGGTGCAATAATCGACATCCTAGTCCCTAGTGTGGACTCACGGATGTAAACAGATCAAGAAAAACACCCTCGTCCCGTGTGTGGACTCTCTGGTGCCAAGGTAGCAATATCAAGGATTTAGCAGTTCACTACACGCACTCGTTCTATGACATGACTCAAGCAAGGTACTGACGAGAAACTCTAAATGTGAAACACAAGGCCAAAACATGAACATGGCTATAAACAATAAAACAACTCCACAAAAAATAACACGAAAAGCACATGTCCATAAATAATCCAAAAGCTGGAAACTGAAATAAAATGCATGTAAATAAAACTGTAGAGGGAGGCAAGGTATACTTGCCTGGTGGCAGCGCGAAGAACAAATAAAATACCGTCAACTGGTAAGCCATACAGTCCAAGTCATCACAACTGTCTCCAAAAGCTGAAACAAACATTACCAACTTTCTCAGAATAGTCAAATTAGCTAGGATTGCCTGTCCTTAAGTCCAATTCTGGACACAGGGGCAAAACGGTAATTTCGGGCAAAAACGATGTTCGCCGTTGGATCCGCTTTGCACCGAAAAGTGTGCCAGAGTTAAAGGTCTCTAAAGTCATCAAACTACTTGTCTACGGATCCAGTTTTCCGATACGAACCCAACCGTATGTCCAAAGTTGGATTCCAATTTGTCATGCCCTGTCACGCCCCGCTCCCGTAGGAGCGATCGTCCTCGCTAAGGCGTGATGCCGCACGAGGCTAGATTGCGCTCGTGCAAGGCGGGTTCCATAACGGCCGATTACAGCGGCTGCGACGGGGTCGTCGCACAGAAGTCCCGTGCAGAGACATTGAATATATTGCAGCGGAATTTAAAGAACACATGAACACAAGTATTTCAAAGAAAGCTCTTTTATTGATATTGAATTCAAGGATTACATTGTGGGCGCAAGGCCAATTACAAGTCTCTCAAGTCTCACTTTTCTCTCATTTTACAAGTCACTCTGCTCTCTCTCATCTCTCGATACAATACTTGATTCCAGCGGAAGCTTCGGAAGGCGATGTCCATACATTATGTCCTGTATAAGTCTTCAGATCACGCGGCCGCACGCTTCGACTCGCCAAGGAACTCCGTGCCTCGACGCATCCAAGCGAGCTCCGCACCACGAGCTTCTACCTGTGCCTGCACATGAAACACTGTGTGGGTGTCAGTACCACTGTACTGGTGGAGTGAGCTTCTCGCCCACCCATACAAAACCAACACGTTCATTTACTTTGTGCAACATAGACCCTTTTTCGATTGTCTTTCTATTCTTGCCTTAGGATCAGTTTTAGGACCAGCGCCTTAGCGCAACTTGTGTATCGGAACCATCCCGTGCTTGCGATGTCAATGTTAACTCATACTTTCTGCCTAGACCACTCCTTGTGCCAACAACGTTAACCTATCAAGTCGTGGTTGCCTTACGGCCATAATCAGAGACGCAACTACACGAAGGACTCCATTTCCTTGCCTCTAGACCTTTCTCGTGCTTGCATTGTTGACGCACCGACTCATACTTATCTTTCGTGCCAAACTCTGGGACGTAACGACTCGGTCGTGCCATAACTCGACTCGTGCTTCAATGTCACCGAGGCAGTACCTCATCGCTTAGTCTCGCATACACTTGTGTTTTGACAACGCGACCGTGCCTCATAACTCAACGTAACTTCACACAATATGCCCTACGGCCCTTTTTGACTTAACTCGCAACTTAACAGTCGACGCCACATCTCGTGCCGAAGCACGCCGCTACACGCTGTAGCCAAATCTTAGGCCCAGGCATTGTGTTTACTAACTTCATACACTTTTAAACTCAACTCAATCCAAAGGCACGCACGCGGATTTGCCGCCCGTGCCGACACATCTATATGAAAGGTCACTGGCATTAACTAGCCATCTTGGACATAGCCTGGTAATACGGGACCCTTGCAACGCGAGTAGCGAGCCCCGATGCAAGTCCCCGTCTTACCGATTGCCTATTACCCAGCTCAGCTATACCTTGTTTCTTCCTAGGCCGAGTCGGTCCCATGGCCCAGGGTGTCCGCTCGAAGAAACCATCCCTTGTCGACAAGTTGTCCATGACCACGCGCCTACGCTAACTTCTAGACTTAACGTAATGCATGGTCTCATCATCATCATTTAGCTACTTTGCTTTACCTTTTTACATACTTCCTTTGCAGAGCCCAAACCAGGGTTGCCTCGGCGACTGAACCGCAGTCCCGATATAATTTCTTCTCGGCGACTAACCATCGCTTAGACTTAACATTCTTTTTGGACTCGGGGATCGGCTATCGCATAGCCTACCCGCTTTACTTGAACATATCGTGTTTCTTTATGGATCGACCGACCGTGGATAAGTTTCCACTGAACCAACCGTGGCTCGTGCCTTAGACCAACGCATGTTCTACGCAACGCTATCGCCCAAGTCATACTTCATATGATGGGCCTTGGAATCGTGGGACTATTTAACTTGACAACCGCAGAATGAGCGGGACAGCACGTAGAATAACTTAGGTCGACCGGCATAACTTTGCCAAACTCACTCAAGCCTACGACTTAACCCAAGGGACGAGCAAAGGCTACGCCAAGCCTTGCGGGACAAGACCGAGCATGCTTTAGCAAACATTTGTGCGGGCGACGCCTATGACTTAGGCTAACTCTCAGCTTTCGCACCGAAGACCAACTTTCCTTCTCCCAAGCCACGGAACAAAGGACCGAGTGTCATTTTCAAAGCACGACGTGCACCAACTCTAAGCCGACCGTGGGACGTTTTTCATGTTCTAACTCGATTCAAACCGTCGGGATTATTCCCTTAGCTATGTGGATGCGTAGCTTTTATTATCAAGCCTAACTTGTGCAAGTTGAAAACACGATTTATTATGTGAAGGCAAAGATGAGGAGAGTTCACCGAAACTACCCCACCTGAGCGATGTCTCCGAGCAAGCCGTTGCAAGGCTAAGGCCGAACGCCGTCGGCGTTTCGATTCCTCCGATTGACTTTGCGGGACGGGGCACTACATCATACACCACTTAGAACAAGTCTCGTCCTCGAGACTATCCTGAAGGCAGGTCATCCTACCATTTCTATGGCCAAGACTTAATCGCACGCACACACCTACACGTTCCTTCGATTCCGAGCCACGCTCGTACTATTATCAATCTTTTCATTTAACACGCATTCAAGATCTCGACACACTCCCATCTTTCAAGCCTTGCTTGAACTCCTCGTATCACTTGGCTGGATCGTGCATGCATTCCAAGCGTCCCCAAAATACATGCACTCAGCAAAGCCGCATGATAGAAAATTTGTCATTCTCACTCGAGTCGCATCGTGCACATACCCAAGCGTCCCTGAATATATGCATGTCAGCCGAGTCTCATGAGCAGGGTTTCCTATATTCGTGATTCGCACCATCTACCCATTCCAATCCTCAAGATCAATCCTTCGGTTTATAACTCATAAAACAGGGCGTCTCGCCTAACCGCTAGGCCATTTCTTTTCGAGGCTAAGTCAATGTCAGGATTGGAATCATAGTTCCCCAACAATAATGCCAACACTGACCCCAATCCTAGGGTTAAACCAGAGTCGATCATACGGGGTCTTCTACCCAAGCTCGCGTCACTCAAATTTCTAAACATCGAGCACGATCACCTAATTCGTATTACTGCACGCGTTGCGTATATTCGAATCCCTTCAATTCACCAATTCTAACCAATTCATGTATTCGATCACGAGGTCGTCTCGCTCGACAATACGTTGCGCCCCAATCTCACGCGAGTCTGATAATCCGCGGTGGTTTATGAATCACCATGCAACGCTCCCGCAGAATAATCATTCTCATCGGGGCGTAACTCTTGTTTGAGTTTAGACTCATTCATTCTCGATACGCGGATTGGACCTACTCAATCCTCAAGTTCAATCGACAAGCACACCAATTCAATCTCGAGTCTAACTTCGTGTCAAGCCACAAGTCAAAGCACAATCTGTCGCACCGTACAAGTTCGACCACTCCCGCTGTATGAATCACCATACCAGCGCTCACGCAGAGTGATCGTCCTAATCGGTGTGACGCATGTGCGAGGCTGGAGTAGCGCTCGCATAAGACAAGAACGTCAACGTTGTGGTTATCGACGAAGCAAATCCAAACATTCCAGTTTTCATCCAAGCCATGTTCGATAGTTCGATCGTCATTCGTTCAACTTAGAAAGTCCTCGAGCCAAGTCTATCCTTTCCTCGACACATTTTTAATATTTCAAGTATAGCGTCCAACGGAACAATGACATTTGCACGACCGTCATTCGCCGAGTCAGAGTGCCCCCGAGTTATCGCATATCGATCTTTGATACGCCTCAATACCATCGACGATATGCGTAACCTGACGATCTTCCTTTGCAACCAATTTCGAGTCGTGCGTTGATGCTGTTGTCCGAGTTGGATATTCCTCAATTTTCTCAATACTCAAGATCAAGTTCAGTCGCTTTTCCTCAAGCTCGTTTCAAGATCATTATTCAAAACTCAAGTCGCATTTCAGTTGTAACAATCCGATATCGCACGTACGATCCTCTAAGTTTCCTCGATCAAGACCATTCATTTTCATTTATCGTTCCGAATCATTTTTCTAACTCGCGTTGCTCATTCACAAGTTGTCCGAACGAGATACTCGTTCGGGACCTTCGAAGTCACGACCAACTAAGCGTGACGCGTTCTAAGCTTTGCGCGATCGCATCGCCTCGCCGACATACTCGAAATCCTCAATATTCACTCGAACAATTTCCAAGTCAAACTATACACCACTCGGATTCGAGCCACTCGACTAGTCGTCGACACTCATTCTTATTCTTCTCCGAACCTATCGCATACACCACTCGGATTTAAGCCATACGATCTAGTCCTCAATCACATTCGCGCCGTGCGCTAAGACATCCTTCAGATTCGTTCGACGAATCGCTAGCGTAGTCGTTCGCGTCGTATCGACGCACTAAGCCGTTCGCACTATTTCCTCGAAATCTAAATCAATCTTCCCAGTACGTCTAAGCGTTTGTCCGATAGCGTCCCTATCGATAGACACTCTAAGTGCATCTCCGTTCCCGATCGAACGATACTTGATATCGCTCGCAACTCGTTTGCACCAAGGGTCAAGGTGCGCGACGCGAAACACAACTTAGCCAAAAGGCCGTGTGCATAGCCATCCTGTGCGGACTTTTATTCGAGTTTGCATGCTCATTTGTTAGGGTCGACATTGGACGGATTAGGCATGCACGCGACTTGCTAAGGTCAACGTAGGACCTATTCGGGCATACAGGCGACTTTGCTAACATTAGCACATGTTTTCTATCGAGTCAAGTTTGCAACGTTCGGCACAAAGGCCCTATCGACGTATTTGGCAACGGCCTACCGATGCGTTAGATTGAACGCTTTGTACGAGCTTTCGAAAATATTTAGACTTATTGTATGGACATGCCGATGGACATTTGAGAGAGAGCGCACCAACGATATCAACTTGCGGAAGCAACAGAGTTTTGCGAAAACATCGAAGTTAAAGAATTCAATCGACGGTCCAAGGACGTAAAGCCGTGCTCTGATACCACCATGTCACGCCCCGCTCCCGTAGGAGCGATCGTCCTCGCTAAGGCGTGATGCCGCACGAGGCTAGATTGCGCTCGTGCAAGGCGGGTTCCATAACGGCCGATTACAGCGGCTGCGACGGGGTCGTCGCACAGAAGTCCCGTGCAGAGACATTGAATATATTGCAGCGGAATTTAAAGAACACATGAACACAAGTATTTCAAAGAAAGCTCTTTTATTGATATTGAATTCAAGGATTACATTGTGGGCGCAAGGCCAATTACAAGTCTCTCAAGTCTCACTTTTCTCTCATTTTACAAGTCACTCTGCTCTCTCTCATCTCTCGATACAATACTTGATTCCAGCGGAAGCTTCGGAAGGCGATGTCCATACATTATGTCCTGTATAAGTCTTCAGATCACGCGGCCGCACGCTTCGACTCGCCAAGGAACTCCGTGCCTCGACGCATCCAAGCGAGCTCCGCACCACGAGCTTCTACCTGTGCCTGCACATGAAACACTGTGTGGGTGTCAGTACCACTGTACTGGTGGAGTGAGCTTCTCGCCCACCCATACAAAACCAACACGTTCATTTACTTTGTGCAACATAGACCCTTTTTCGATTGTCTTTCTATTCTTGCCTTAGGATCAGTTTTAGGACCAGCGCCTTAGCGCAACTTGTGTATCGGAACCATCCCGTGCTTGCGATGTCAATGTTAACTCATACTTTCTGCCTAGACCACTCCTTGTGCCAACAACGTTAACCTATCAAGTCGTGGTTGCCTTACGGCCATAATCAGAGACGCAACTACACGAAGGACTCCATTTCCTTGCCTCTAGACCTTTCTCGTGCTTGCATTGTTGACGCACCGACTCATACTTATCTTTCGTGCCAAACTCTGGGACGTAACGACTCGGTCGTGCCATAACTCGACTCGTGCTTCAATGTCACCGAGGCAGTACCTCATCGCTTAGTCTCGCATACACTTGTGTTTTGACAACGCGACCGTGCCTCATAACTCAACGTAACTTCACACAATATGCCCTACGGCCCTTTTTGACTTAACTCGCAACTTAACAGTCGACGCCACATCTCGTGCCGAAGCACGCCGCTACACGCTGTAGCCAAATCTTAGGCCCAGGCATTGTGTTTACTAACTTCATACACTTTTAAACTCAACTCAATCCAAAGGCACGCACGCGGATTTGCCGCCCGTGCCGACACATCTATATGAAAGGTCACTGGCATTAACTAGCCATCTTGGACATAGCCTGGTAATACGGGACCCTTGCAACGCGAGTAGCGAGCCCCGATGCAAGTCCCCGTCTTACCGATTGCCTATTACCCAGCTCAGCTATACCTTGTTTCTTCCTAGGCCGAGTCGGTCCCATGGCCCAGGGTGTCCGCTCGAAGAAACCATCCCTTGTCGACAAGTTGTCCATGACCACGCGCCTACGCTAACTTCTAGACTTAACGTAATGCATGGTCTCATCATCATCATTTAGCTACTTTGCTTTACCTTTTTACATACTTCCTTTGCAGAGCCCAAACCAGGGTTGCCTCGGCGACTGAACCGCAGTCCCGATATAATTTCTTCTCGGCGACTAACCATCGCTTAGACTTAACATTCTTTTTGGACTCGGGGATCGGCTATCGCATAGCCTACCCGCTTTACTTGAACATATCGTGTTTCTTTATGGATCGACCGACCGTGGATAAGTTTCCACTGAACCAACCGTGGCTCGTGCCTTAGACCAACGCATGTTCTACGCAACGCTATCGCCCAAGTCATACTTCATATGATGGGCCTTGGAATCGTGGGACTATTTAACTTGACAACCGCAGAATGAGCGGGACAGCACGTAGAATAACTTAGGTCGACCGGCATAACTTTGCCAAACTCACTCAAGCCTACGACTTAACCCAAGGGACGAGCAAAGGCTACGCCAAGCCTTGCGGGACAGGACCGAGCATGCTTTAGCAAACATTTGTGCGGGCGACGCCTATGACTTAGGCTAACTCTCAGCTTTCGCACCGAAGACCAACTTTCCTTCTCCCAAGCCACGGAACAAAGGACCGAGTGTCATTTTCAAAGCACGACGTGCACCAACTCTAAGCCGACCGTGGGACGTTTTCCATGTTCTAACTCGATTCAAACCGTCGGGATTATTCCCTTAGCTATGTGGATGCGTAGCTTTTATTATCAAGCCTAACTTGTGCAAGTTGAAAACACGATTTATTATGTGAAGGCAAAGATGAGGAGAGTTCACCGAAACTACCCCACCTGAGCGATGTCTCCGAGCAAGCCGTTGCAAGGCTAAGGCCGAACGCCGTCGGCGTTTCGATTCCTCCGATTGACTTTGCGGGACGGGGCACTACATGCCCCGACCCGGAATCACCCGAATCATCGTCCTCGCAGGGGGCGTGATGCCGCACGAGCCTGGAGTTGCGCTCGTACAAGGCAAGATGACAAGTTCTCAAATGGTTATCTTTTGATTTGATATTAACAACGATAGGAAAACAGAGTATACGAAACAATTCTCTTTATTGATATCTGAAACTGAGATTTATAAAGGCTTTCGATAGCCCAAACGGAATTTGCCAGATTGGCTACAACACTCAGGTTCTCTCTTGTCCACAAAGGATTTCACCGTTCCATACATCATGCCTTCTATATCTCGGCCGCATCAATCCAGTTGCATAGTCCGAGCGTCAAGCGATCGCACGCTTCAATACAATTTGGCATTCCAAGCCTCAACGCATTCAAGCAACGCTTCGCCGCGAGCAATCCATTCCATGCACCCTGCATGAAGCTGGTGGGGGATCAGTACGTTCGTCCTCGCATGTACTGAAGCAAAGATCTTCTTTCCAAACCGACATTGTAATATTTATGTTGAATCATGCATCTTAGCTTATGATCTTGCTATGTTCTCCTTAGGGTCAATTTCATGGCATCTTTGAAAGCGTAAAGCATGTTATCATAGCAAGCATGTTATCGAATTGAATAGGCAAGCAAGCATTCTCGTGTTTGATTCGTGGCGCAACTTAGCTTATCGACGCACCCGCCCTTGCAACCGACGCAAGGTGAATACGCCTATCTGTTTTCCCTGTCATGTTATAAGTGCCCTCTATTCGGATCCATCCATGCAGGATATACGCATACCTTGCACTTCCAAACCAATCCCCCTTAACTATATGAAGGTCACTAGCTTGTCACAGCTAGAATGGACTTATACTCATCGAATCAAAAACATAAGACGATGGTAACTCTGTGCGGCTGCTAACCAACAATCAGAGGCCACCGAAATAATCGCGCGCAAGTGGCTTATCACATTCACTAGAAGGTCGCTACCCGTCTAAATGAAGTGCACCAACAATACCGAAAATGAAATCCCTCGGAGCAATTTGTCACGCCCCGACCCGGAATCACCCGAATCATCATCCTCGCAGGGGGCGTGATGCCGCACGAGCCTGGAGTTGCGCTCGTGCAAGGCAAGATGACAAGTTCTCAAATGGTTATCTTTTGATTTGATATTAACAACGATAGGAAAACAGAGTATACGAAACAATTCTCTTTATTGATATCTGAAACTGAGATTTACAAAGGCTTTCGATAGCCCAAACGGAATTTGCCAGATTGGCTACAACACTCAGATTCTCTCTTGCCCACAAAGGATTTCACCGTTCCATACATCATGCCTTCTATATCTCGGCCGCATCAATCCAGTTGCATAGTCCGAGCGTCAAGCGATCGCATGCTTCAATACGCTTTGGCATTCCAAGCCTCAACGCGTTCAAGCAACGCTTCGCCGCGAGCAATCCATTCCCTGCATCCTGCATGAAGCTGGTGGGGGATCAGTACGTTCGTCCTCGCATGTACTGAAGCAAAGATCTTCTTTCCAAACCGACATTATAATATTTATGTTGAATCATGCATCTTAGCTTATGATCTTGCTATGTTCTTCTTAGGGTCAATTTCATGGCATCTTTGAAAGCGTAAAGCATGTTATCATAGCAAGCATGTTATCAAATTGAATAGGCAAGCAAGCATTCTCGTGTTTGATTCGTGGCACAACTTAGCTTATCGACGCACCCGCCCTTGCAACCGACGCAAGGTGAATACGCCTATCTGTTTTTCCTGTCATGTTATAAGTGCCCTCTATTCGGATCCATCCATGCAGGATATACGCATACCTTGCACTTCCAAACCCATCTCCCTTAACTATATGAAGGTCACTAGCTTGTCACAGCTAGAATGGACTTATACTCATCGAATCGAAAACATAAGACGATGGTAACTCTGTGCGGTTGCTAACCAACAATCAGAGGCCACCGAAATGATCGCGCGCAAGTGGCTTATCACACGCTGGGACCGTTCGGCCTAGGAGGGATTTCATTTTCGGCATTGTTGGTGCACTTCATTTAGACGGGTAGCGACCTTCTAGTGAATGTGATAAGCCACTTGCGCGCGATTATTTCGGTGGCCTCTGATTGTTGGTTAGCAACCGCACAGAGTTACCATCGTCTTATGTTTTCGATTCGATGAGTATAAGTCCATTCTAGCTGTGACAAGCTAGTGACCTTCATATAGTTAAGGGCGATGGGTTTGGAAGTGCAAGGTATGCGTATATCCTGCATGGATGGATCCGAATAGAGGGCACTTATAACATGACAGGGAAAACAGATAGGCGTATTCACCTTGCGTCGGTTGCAAGGGCGGGTGCGTCGATAAGCTAAGTTGCGCCACGAATCAAACACGAGAATGCTTGCTTGCCTATTCAATTCGATAACATGCTTGCTATGATAACATGCTTTACGCTTTCAAAGATGCCATGAAATTGACCCTAAGGAAAACATAGCAAGATCATAAGCTAAGATGCATGATTCAACATAAATATTACAATGTCGGTTTGGAAAGAAGATCTTTGCTTCAGTACCTGCGAGGACGATGATTCGGGTGATTCCGGGTCGGGGCGTGACAAATTGGTAGGCGGGCCGTGCACAAAATCGCCCGTTGAGTGGGACCGTGGGGCCCGCAAAACAACGTCGGATTCAACTGTCTCAGATTTGGACCAAACTTGGCATACAGGACCAGAAAAATGATACGGTCCTATTGGCGCAAGTTTCGTCTTGATCTGACGAGCATGCTCGAAGTAATTGAGAAACTTGCACATAGGCCGATACGGTAAATTTTGACGGATACGTATCAAATTTGTCGCGCACACGCGATCAATTTGAATTCCGTCAAAGCCCACACGACCACGAAGCCGTTACGCAGCTTTCGATGCTTACGGTGCACGACCACATCGTCCGGAATGGCAGGACGCACGTCGTGTGGATGGTTTTCTAAGTTTTAAAAATAGATTTTTGACGAAGTTTACATGTGAATAATTCTTTGTACAAAGCAATTCTTTACAAACTTCCTACTGGACTTTTCTAGCCATATATGTTGTGGTTAACTTCATTTCAAAAAGTTTGTTGATTCGAAGAATATTTTGGTGGGAAACACGACGCCAAGTTGGGTGTCGGTGACAGTCTTTAATATTCCAAAATCGAGTTTTTTTTCCTCGATTTGGAACTAAATTCTTGTCGTATACAAAACAAAACAAAATAATCTAATTGAAGGGAATTAAGGATGGTCATATAGTGACCGTACCAGGGTTTACGGAATGCAAAACGATCGAACGATCGTTGAGTTCTTGCTCATTGAAATCCGCCCCTCGCCTGTTCTGCTACTGTTGCTGTGCGGCTTGATCCGCGCTGGCGTGGCGCGCGCGCGAAGCTCCACGGCGACTACGTCGCCGGCCGACGGCCGACCAGACCGCGGCGGGGCGCGCGCGCACGAAGGGTGGTGGCGGAGGTTGTGTCGAGAAGTTAGGGTTTAATGCCTACAACTCTTTCGATCTCTCCATATATTCCCTGCGTTCGCGTATAGGCTCTGGTTCGTATGGGGATGGGAAGCCTTCACGTACAGGCCCTGCTAGAGATGGTTGGGGTGGGCCTATGGCAGGCCGAGTCTTAGGGAGCTTGGGCTCACTGCACAGATGGGAAATTTGGCTGTGGGGAAAAAGGGTTCGTGGGCCTGCTGCTTTCTTTTGCTGGCTGGTTTGATTCTATACTGCTAAACTTAGAGGCATCCTCATTCCCGACCAAGTATTATTCTTGTTTGGCTTCTTGTTTCTCGTCTTTGGGTTCTATACTCCTAAATCACATGTACTCTCAAATGAAATAACACAGAAAAAAGTTTCTTTCCATGTTATGTACCGTACCAGAGCCTTTGGGTTCAATGTTCTATGTTATATTAATTAAATTCGTGCATATATTCGTAACAAATATATCATTGCCATACACTATAAATATAAGCAAATAGAACTCATACTGATCTGATTAAATGTTCAAGCAATCAGTAAATTATTATAATCTTTAAATAGTAGCTTTCTACGTACAGGCTACTTGGGCATTATAAAGATAAACATGTAAGCGGATCTTATGAGATGGCCTTCAGGTCTTATTTTGTCAATTAAATATGATGTTTGTCACGTGGAAATCAAATCATCACGTTTAGTAATTACATAAAGGACAGCAGATAAAACTTCTCATACAAAAATTCACAACTTACTACATGATATGTTATATTTTTCATTTGCAAAATTCTGATACATCAAAATTCAAATAAAGATATGAATTGGTTATAATATGTAGATAGCAGAGGTCTCATCAAAGAAACATGGAAAATTTATGACTGCAGAAAACCAATTACTTACATCTACCCAAAATATGTCTACATGGGCTTGGGCTCAGTTCGGGTCCAGTCCAGACTGATTTTGTACAACCGGGTCTCCTAGTATTTAATAACACAAATAAATAATCAATCTAATTATTTCTAGGAGTTAAGTCGCAACTTCGCTTGGTTTTCCTAATTAGGACATCACTATGGCTCGGCCTTCCCTACCAGGGCTAATACACTGGTCAAAGCACGTTACTGAATTGTCTGTGCCACGGTTTCTAGTTATCTTGTACTCCAATTCCTAATCATGGCTAAAATCATCTAACGTAATAATTATCTAAATAATTATTTATAAAATCCAAAAATTATCATTAAAATCAAAAATAAAAAAATAAAATATCTTGAAATTTCTGGGAAGGGGAGCTACAAATCTACCCACCTTAAAAATAATTTCGTCCTCGAAATTCTAATTCATGACTATCCTTTAAAATTCAAAGTATACCATCACCTTAATTTTCTCAATTTAATTTCTCAAAATATTTTATAACCTCGAATACTTAAGGACTTCTACCCACCTTTGGTCACACTACTCCTCAAAACACGGTCACTAAAGTCTTATAGTCTTCTAACTACTGGCTAACATTCCTTCCAACAGATATCTAGGGCGTACGGTATCTATAATCCCTCCTATCTATAGACAACCAAATATTCAATAGTCAAACAATATTATTCTATAACTTAAGGATTTCTAATGAATCCTAGACAGCACGATCGTTCGTCCCCTCGAAATAAAGAGGGACGAGAATTAATGGTACGGATAGCAAGGAAGTATAATCGAGAGTAAATATGGAATTTTCAAGGACGTGGAGAATTTCTAGAAGAATTTTCAAGGCAGAGTGGATTGAGATTTCTAAGGTTTAGTCAAGTCGCAGGCTCGTATCAGTACAGTAACATAACCGATACGATATGCTCTGACCTGCATAGGCCACCAAAAAAATTTGTCACGACCCGCACCCGCTTTTCGGATACGAAGCGTGTCCAAGCCCAGCTACGTGTCGAACGGACTCCAGCCCGACTCGAATACGTAAACGCTGTCACGGCTATGGCAATGGGCCTAAACAAGACAAGGCAAAACTATATCTCAATCCATAATAAGAATAATATACAAGAATGAACAAGTATGGGTCGTGGTCTACAGCCCACTAGCATATATGTCCGATAAGACTCTAACGATAGTAAAAAGAGTCTAAAACTGAATCAGGAAACATGATAAGGTAAGAAAGCACGAAAGGATAGCAAACGTAATAATGATACCTGAATCCTGCAAGAACCGCAAATCCTCCTTCATCCAGAACTACTAGCTAACTCCATGCAATCGCTAAACCTGAGGAGATCATCAGGTCCTCAGAGGACATAGCAAGATACATAATATACATGCCTATCTAGCAGTTTTATCATGCACAAGAAATAAATAAGAAAAAACAAGAACAAGACAATGACTACGAACACGAATACGGACACACGAACACTAGAACAACTACGCATAATGAACTGTCGGATGAACGAAATACGATGATTAATGGAAGAAACCAAACCCTTGTCCCGAGTGTGGACTCACTGGTTTGAACTAAACACTAACCCTCGTCCCGAGTGTGGACTCTCTGGTCAGTACTAACCCTCGTCCCGAGTGTGGACTCTCTGGTTAATACTAACCCTCGTCCCGAGTGTGGACTCTCTGGTCAGTACTAACCCTCGTCCCGAATGTGGACTCTCTGGTTAGTTCACGGCAAGGCACCCTCATCCCGAGTGTGGACTCTCTGGTGCAAATACTACATCCTCGTCCCGTGTGTGGACTCTCTGATGTAAATACCCTCGTCCCGAGCGTGGACTCTCTGGTGCAAGTCAAGTCAAGTCTACACCCTCGTCCCGAATGTGGACTCTCTGGTGCAATAATCGACATCCTAGTCCCTAGTGTGGACTCACGGATGTAAACAGATCAAGAAAAACACCCTCGTCCCGTGTGTGGACTCTCTGGTGCCAAGGTAGCAATATCAAGGATTTAGCAGTTCACTACACGCACTCATTCTATGACATGACTCAAGCAAGGTACTGACGAAAAACTCCAAATGTGAAACACAAGGCCAAAACATGAATATGTCTATAAACAATAAAACAACTCCACAGAAAATAACACGAAAAGCACATGTCCATAAATAATCCAAAAGCTGGAAACTGAAATAAAATGCATGTAAATAAAACTGTAGAGGGAGGCAAGGTATACTTGCCTGGTGGCAGCGCGAAGAACAAATAAAATACCGTCAACTGGTAAGCCATACAGTCCAAGTCATCACAACTGTCTCCAAAAGCTGAAACAAACATTACCAACTTTCTCAGAATAGTCAAATTAGCTAGGATTATCTGTCCTTAAGTCCAATTCTGGACACAGGGGCAAAACGGTAATTTCGGACAAAAACGATGTCCGTCGTTGGACCCGCTTTGCACCGAAAAGCGTGCCAGAGTTAAAGGTCTCTAAAGTCGTCAAACTACTTGTCTACGGATCCAGTTTTCCGATACGAACCCAACCGTATGTCCAAAGTTGGATTCCGGCGGGCCGGGCACAAAATCGCCCGTTGAGTGGGACCGTGGGGCCCGCAAAACGACGTCGGATTCAACTGTCTCAGAATTGGACCAAACTTGGCATACAGGACCAAAAAAATGATACGGTCCTGTTGGCGTAAGTTTCGTCTTGATCTGACGAGCGTGCTCGAAGTAATTGAGAAACTTGTACAGAGGCCGATACGGTAAATTTCGACGGATACGCATCAAATTCGTCGCGCACACGCGACCAATTTGAATTCCGTCAAAGCCCACACGACCACGAAGCCGTTACGCAGCTTTCGATGCTTACGGTGCGCGACCATGTCGTCCGGAATGGCGGGACGTACGTCGTGTGGATGGTTTTCTAAGTTTTAAAAACATATTTTTGACAAAGTTTACATGGGAATAATTCTCTGTACAAAGCAATTCTTTACAAACTTCCTACTAGACTTTTCTAGCCATATATGTTATGGTTAACTTCCTTTCAGAAAGTTTGTTGATTCGAAGAATATTTTGGTGGGAAACACGACGCCAAGTTGGGTGTCGGGGACAGTCTTTAATATTCCAAAATCGAGTTTTTTTTCCTCGATTTGGAACTAAATTCTCGTCGTATACAAAACAAAACAAAATAATCTAATTGAAGGGAATTAAGGATGGTTATATAGTGACCGTACCAGGGTTTACGGAATGCAAAACGATCGAACGATCGTTGAGTTCTTGCTCATTGAAATCCGCCCCTCGCCTGTTCTGCTACTGTCGCTGTGCGGCTTGATCCGCGCTGGCGTGGCGCGCGTGCGAAGCTCTACGGCGACTACGTCGCCGGCCGACGGCCGACCAGACCGCGGCGGGGCGCGCGTGCGCGCAGGGTGGTGGCAGAGGTTGTGTCGAGGAGTTAGGGTTTAATGCCTACAACTCTTTCGATCTCTCCATATATTCCCTGCGTTCGCGTATAGGCTCTGGTTCGTATGGGGATGGGAAGCCTTCACGTACAGGCCCTGCTAGAGATGGTTGGGGTGGGCCTATGGCAGGCCGAGTCTTAGGGAGCTTGGGCTCACTGTACAGATGGGAATTTTGGCTGTGGGAAAAAAGGGTTCGTGGGCCTGCTGCTTTCTTTTGCTGGCTGGTTTGATTCTATACTGCTAAACTTAGAGGCATCCTCATTTTCGACCAAGTATTATTCTTGTTTGGCTTCTTGTTTGGTTTCTTGTTTCTTGTCTTTGGGTTCTATACTCCTAAATCACATGTACTCTCAAATGAAATAACACAGAAAAAAGTTTCTTTCCATGTTATGTACCGTACCAGAGCCTTTGGGTTCAATGTTCTATGTTATATTGATTAAATTCGTGCATATATTTGTAACAAATATATCATTGCCATACACTATAAATATAAGCAAATAGAACTCATACTGATCTGATTAAATGTTCAAGCAATCAGTAAATTATTATAATCTTTAAATAGTAGCTTTCTACGTACAGGCTACTTAGGCATTATAAAGATAAACATGTAAGCGGATCTTATGAGATGGCCTTCAGGTCTTATTTTGTCAATTAAATGTGATGTTTGTTACGTGGAAATCAAATCATCACGTTTAGTAATTACATAAAGGACAGCAGTTAAAACTTCTCATACAAAAATTCACAACTTACTACATGATATGTTATATTTTTCATTTGCAAAATTCTGATACATCAAAATTCAAATAAAGATATGAATTGGTTATAATATGTAGATAGCAGAGGTCTCATCAAAGAAACATGGAAATTTTATGACTGCAGAAAACCAATTACTTACATCTACCCAAAATATGTCTACATGGGCTTGGGCTCAGTTCGGGTCCAGTCCAGACTGATTTTGTACAACCGGGTCTCCTAGTATTTAATAACACAAATAAATAATCAATCTAATTATTTCTAGGAGTTAAGTCGCAACTTCGCTTGGTTTTCCTAATTAGGACATCACTATGGCTCGGCCTTCCCTACCAGGGCTAATACACTGGTCAAAGCACGTTACTGAATTGTCTGTGCCACGGTTTCTAGTTATCTTGTACTCCAATTCCTAATCATGGCTAAAATCATCTAACGTAATAATTATCTAAATAATTATTTATAAAATCCAAAAATTATCATTAAAATCAAAAATAAAAAAATAAAATATCTCGAAATTTCTGGAAAGGGGAGCTACATTGCGCAGACGGGTCATTCTGCTAGCTCTCTGCCTCGAGACCCTTCTGTTTTTGGCTACCGCATTGACGACGAGACGGTTCACTCTCTGTTCCAGCCAGGAAATGCCTATGATTGGTATCGTACTGCTCGTGCCCCTCCTCGAGACTATGTCGGTGAGTTTTACGCTGCCGTCACTCCTCACACTTCTGGCGCTGGTACTTCTAGAGCTGGTCCTTCTGGACATGCTGGAGCTGCAGCTGATGTTGATGATGATGATGATGAGTTTTGAGATGTTAGATTATTGAGACTGTTACTTTTGTCTCATGTTTACTTGGAAATGCTCCGACATTCCAAGATTTTATCAGTACTTTTTAGTTTTTATCAGTACTTTTTCTATTATGTGACTATTCATGGACATGGTTTTTGATTATGCCTCAGTTTTAGCATTTTAGTCTATTATTCAGCACTTTATATGTTTCAGTATTATGGTAGCACTATCTATCTTTTGCTGCTTCATACTTTCTCAAATACTGCCTGTGACAAATACATGCCTATGTTGTTTTCTCTAGACTATCTGTTTTCTTTTACTGTTTATACAATGCCTGTATAGATTATTCCTATATTTTTATTGTGTTTCTTCACTATTTGTTACTTATGCATTGATTGCGGGGGAGCTTTCTCTTTTGTAATTATTTTTCTAAGTGACAACGGGGGAGAAATAAGGATCTAACATTTTTGTGAATACAGGTTTTGAACAATTTTTTTTTGGTTACTATTTTGAATTGATTCCAAGCTTAGATGTTATATCGGCAAGGTTTGTCAATTATCAAAATGGGGGAGATTGTTGGCCCATTGGTCATGGTCAAACCTAATTTTAATAATTGATCAAACTCTGTCTTGATATAAATACAAGTCAACTCAGATGTTTACCTACGATATTTTGGACACTGCTCAACAATGGTTATAAACAATGTTCAAGACTGAAGCCGTTTGCCATTCAGAATGTACTTCCTGTTAAGCAATATAATTTTTCATTTTATTGAGTCTAGGAATACAATATACACCGAGTCGTACTGGCAAATAGGCTATCCTAAAAACGTTTTTCAAAACCATCCTATTCTTTTACAAATGACCTACGTTTTTGAAAAATATTCTTTTTACAAAAAGCTTCTGAAGGATTGTTCAAAAAGCCAAAATTTATTTTCTCCAAAAATGAACTGGCAGAACCCCTGGAGAACTCGGGCCGAGTTCGGCCAGAGTTCAGCCATTTGGAACGTTAGTGAACGTTGGGTTTTTGAACTTGGTCATCCTTCAGTTACGATTTGTTACAAAGAGTTCTGTCCGAATTCTGCCCGAATTCTGTCAGAGTTCTGTCTTTGGAAAAGCATAAATAGAGAAGCATTTCGATCATTTCAACACATCAATTCACTTTCAATCTCTTCTCTTTTTAAGCTTATATTCTTCCAAAGAGTTTTTAAAAGCTTTTATTTTCAAATCCCAAGCCAGTTACAATCCTCTAGTCGATTTGCCAGTGCGGTACGGTCTAGAAGTTTCAAAAGCGATTGTAATCAGAGGCTTGATAGAAGATTCAACTCTTTACAATTGAATTTGGACGAGTTCTTCGTATCAAAGCTCGCGTCTGTAGAAGTTGCAAGGACTTCGTATGAAAACTTGCGAGATTTTCTAATAGTGGATTCAACTGAAAGCTAGAGTACTTCCGACTGAACTAGTCCTCACAAGAGAGAAACCAGTATAAATCTCGGTGTTTGCATTTGCCTTCTGATCACTTTTAAATTATGTCATTTACTTTTGTGATTATTATTTTATCTGTGATCTAACTGCTAACAAGTCTTTAATTAGCAATATTCTGCTGCCTACTCTATTCACCCCCTCTAGAGTATTCTGCTTTACGATTTCGTTCCTACATTGTTTTATGTGGGTTATAGTTATTTCTTGGGTTGATTTGTGGGACCTTTCTCTAAGCGTGTCGTGCGTTCATGGGTTTGGACATTAGCTATATGCTGGTGTTTCATTCTCATAGACGGACATTATTTTGTGGTGTGTGTATTTCTTTGGTTTAGCTATTAGGGTTCTGTGACTTAATTCCTATGAGTTAGTATCGCATGTTGTTTACTTCATTAGTTCTATTCCATATGTTCTGTGGATTATTTCATCAGTTGATTCTTTAGTTGGATTTTTTATTAGAATGTTATGTTCCTTCTCATTGTTGGGACATTATGTAGTATACGGTGGATGGTTTTTGGGTTGGATATTCATTTTGGGTTGGTGATCCCTGGTTTGGGTATTTTATTATGTTGTGGTTGGCATCCTCCCAGGATTGGGTTGTCCCAGTTACAGAGGAGGTGCTGGCGAAATTTTCGAAAAAGTTTTCAAAATAAAAGTATTTAATAAATTTAGTATATTGGTAAATAAAATTCTATTTTCAAATTCGGTCTTTGGAAAGGATTTATAAAATTGGTTTTGTCGGCTTTAAAGGCGGATTTTGTGAGGTGTTAGCCAGCAACATGACTTTTGGACCAAGTCTGAGACGCATTTTACAACTATATTTATATTTATAATTATTTTTAGAATTGGTACAGCTGTTAGTATTTTTGGTGCAGGGCTTCGGCCTACTGTTTGGACCGTTCGCGGCACTCAGAGCTCGTCCTAGGAATTAATTAATTTATGTAAAAATTTGTAAAGGGCATAAGCCCAGTTTTCTATTTTATTTCGCTGTGACCCTGTATTGTGTAGTTTAGGTTTTTACTTTTCTGAGTTGGTTTTCTTTATTAGACGCGTAATTATAATTTAGGTATTAATTATTTTGTATAAAATTAATAAGGTTTTTCACGATATATTAACTTGAATAAAATATTGGTAAGTTAGCGAAGTCCATGTTTTATCACTAAAGGAAAATGTAGTTTTATACATATGATATAAAAATACAAAGTTTTGCCAAATTAACCGGAAATTGTTATTTTTACCAATTAATCAATAATCGACTTATTCAATTAAAATGATAACGAACGTAGTTTGCGACGCTAAAAAATTTCCAGTAGATTAATTAATAACTTAAAACTTGAGTAGGGTCTGCTTCTAGAGATTGTAACTAGCACACCTAGAATGGTTTCATTATGGTTCTAAGCCAAGGTTCTCAACTGTAGGATCTCGGAGACGAACTTGACATCCTCCTCGGTACCGACTTTTCCGATCCAGTCAATTAACAGAGGCAAGTTACGGTTATATTTTCTTGTATTTTATATAGTAATTGTCAAGTTGCGTATTAAACCACATTGCTACACAGAACCCTCTCCTAGGGTACAATTATTGATTGATATTGATTGTGGTGATTGGGGGAATAGTGTAACGTTTATGACCAATACCCCCCATATTGCATGATTGTGCGAGCTTACCCTTCTTACACAGGGGGATAAGCCGTATCGTATCGCTAGGACGCTATTGTATAACCCAAGCCGGTCATAGACGATTACACCTTTAAATCACATTGTTTTTAATTGTTAAAATGCTGGAAAATATTGTTTTAACTGTTTAGCCTGCACTTTTCCATTATTACTCGAAATATGAGATACATTTTCGTACTTGCTTCCTCCTGACTAGAGACCACATTTTTATGTGACATTGAGGATGGTGAGCTATTGTACAATAGCTACTATGACCCGATTTTGTACCATGTGGTGTTGCCAGAGTCCCCTTGGAGGACGCAGGACCTGAGGCCGACGAGCCGACCGCTTAGCTAGTCATTTCCATTTTTTTAGTTTTGTTATTTTGGAGTTTTGTTAATTTTGAATTCAGCACTTTATTTCAGTTCTTTCATTTCCAGTTGTACTTTTCAATTGTTGAATAAAAGTTTTAAAATTTTCGTATATTCGAGTTGTGACAAATATATAGATGTTGTTGTGAAAACCTGCATATAGAACAGCTTATTGCCGCCGTCTCACAACGGTGCAGGCTGGGCATGATCCAGTTCGACCCAATAATTTCGGATCGGGTCGTGACATGTTTTTAGTGGTGGCCCATGCAGGTCCTAATCTGCAACTTAGGAGAACATATCTAGAAACAATTAGAACATTAGAACATTAATTTATCACAATATAGGACCGAAATATATTATAAATAAATATTTTTGTTTGTTATAGACTGGTAGGCTACCTTGCTTACGTTTTACATGCTAAACCTTATCCAGCATAGGCCGATTGTATGGTGGTCTATTTTACTGTCTACCTTAGTTGCTAGATTTTATATATCTTTTAGTGTCCCTTGGCTTTCAGAGGTTATTTTCCTCCATATCCTTATCATACTCCAGCATTCCTTAGCATCCATGCTCTTTTGTTATTTATGGATTAGGATTCGATTTTTCCCAATCTCCTTCTTCAACAAACCTATTTCAAAAAATTTCAATTAGTTGATCAAATCATACTTCTCTATCTTTATTTAGAATCTAGATCTATTTCACTATTTAGAGTTTTAAATTCTCCTTTAGCAAACTTGGTAAACTTTTATCTATCCAGAGTATTTTTACGACTAGTGTATCCAACCATTTATCGTGACATTATCTTCAATTGACTTTCTTGGGACCAATCCCGAACCAAATTCTTTTGGAACCATGAAGTTCCAAGGTTAACTATTACCAAAAGAATTGGTTCAACTTAGCTTGTTCACGAATCTTCCAAGGGAATTATTTTCCAAAAATAATTCCAATATTGATTGTTATCTCCTAGGTTATTCCAAATATTTTATTTTGTTGATCCCCTCCACTCAACTTGAAACCCTACTCTCTCTATGCAACTTCTTGATCAATTCAAGGCCTAGACAGCTTTTGAACTCAATGCTTGAGTATCGTGAAGCACGAACGGTCAGAGAATTGATTCCATCCTATTATTAAAAAAAATTTAGTTATTGAAAAACTTTTGAATTGTTGAACTATCCCCTGGTTGGCTTTGCTAAACCATTTTAACCTAACTTCCTTAAATCAATAAGACATACTTCCTTTTTTGTGTCAACCCAACTTACCCAGCACATTCTCAAACTTTCCTTGGATAAGAAATTATTTCTTCAAAATAATTTTGGTAAATGTTAGTATCCTTTAAGTGATTTGTCGAGAATATTCTCATTGGCTTCTTCAACTCAACTCGAAGCTATGGTGCTTCTATCTTATCTTGTGTCCAACTCAATTAGCCATAATCCAGCTAGACCAATTTCATGACTTCAAACCAATCTCTTAAATCTCAAGAGATACTGGAACACATATTTATCCTGATAAATTTTCTTGATTCCAGAAGAACATACATCAACATCTTTTCCTATCATGACTAGAACTTTAGAATTCGTTTGAATTTTTTCGGAAACTCCTTTTGAAATTCTTATGGACAAAGTTGAGAAAATATTTTGTGACCTAATATGACTTCGCACATTTGCGTAGTAGTCATTCGTCTGAATTATGAAAAACGCGAGTTTACTGCACCCAGTTGCGCATTGGCGAGGCATAGATTCTAAGTTGAAATGATTTCAGGTGTTCAGATATCATTGAGACTATGTCCTAAATCCGTCACATTTTATCTTCTAGGTTTTTAGTCTGGAAATGGAGATGATAGACTACTCGAAAACTTATCATTATTCAAGTTATGAAGCAAAAAAATTTACTGCAGTCAGGTGCACTCTGGCGAGGCATGAATTTGAGGCAAAGTAACTTCGGATAAATTTGGTTTTCGAATATTATTAAGACTATCTCCATACCAAGGTTGTCTTTTAGCACCATCAAATTACTCCAATTTTTGCTCGATTAGAAAATTTTCATTTCTAGCGGTTGTCTCCATTTTCAAAAAAAAAAATCTCTTATCACAACCAGAAAGAATAAATTTTCTATAAGGTTGTACTTGATTCATCCTAAAACTCATAGAACCATATCAATCTCTCTTGGTTCAACCTCTTTCCTGTTTCAATCTTAGTACGTTGTATACGCATATTTATTCCTTATTGTTGTAATTTTGGGAGCCATAGATAATTGTGGATAGCTTTATATATTAGTAGTTGATATACATTCTGTGGATGACCATATGTATATAGTTGATAGTTATATGCGGGTGAAACATAGATTGTTACTTATCTCATTTCTTGTAAGGGATCTTTTGGATTAGTATTAGACGGCTAAAGGCTAGAAAAGGTAGAAGAATACCTTGAGTAAGCTAGCCTTGAGGGAGTGGTATATCTAGCTTGTGACTTATTCGGGATAGAATCGTTAGTAGTGCTCACTGGTGTCTAAACCTCATTCAAAAATGATGGTAATTGACGATTTTGAATTTTATGCTTAAAGGAAAAAGTTATTTAAGATAAAGGAAGACGTAGGTAGAAGTTTGCGAGGAAGGTATAGGAATTGGTTGTGTTCTTCCATAGAGGAAGTGAATTTGGATAATATATAAACATGTGAATATAATGATCAAGAAAAGGAACACTTGACGAGGATCAACTTTTATGATTAGATGACTACTATACCTAGAAGGGACGGATATAACCATGGAAGAATAACACGAGCAATGGAATGATAGGATCTAGAATAAGCAGAGAGAAATTGGGATAAGACTATTGGCATGCAACTTTGGAAAGAAGCAATTGTGTTTACAATTTCTACCACATTGGAGACTCATATTAGTTATGATAAAAATAATTGAGATTTTGTGATATTTTGCTATTGTGTTTGGATGAGAACGATTGATATGTGCATGATTAAAGATTAAAATTTGATCAGTGATTATAATTTGGTCAATTGATTTCAAGAATTGGAAATTCTCGAATATAGATCATGGATCAACTTTCTAAGGATTTACTATAACAAGTGAAGATTGTGACTTTGAAGTAGTCAGTTTTGGAAGAATGACTAACAAAAAAATTAATGTATGTAAATGATTTGATCGAGAGAAATACTTGAAATTTGAAATACATCTGGCATATGCTTTACATATAACGACGGATGGAAGTTTGATTTAGATGATTTATGATTCCAAATATGTTTAGTTTTAATACCTTGGCGGCTGTCTTAGTTTTCTGTAGATACTTAGAGTTCAACTAATATAGCAAGTTTGAAATTGGATTTTTGCATGGGAGAATTAATAATATTGTTATTTTGTAAGTTATTTTCCCGTATATCCTACCTTTGACCCTTGAAATAGTGATATGATATTTTCTATTCCCTTTGATTATCACTCTGTCCTCAATGGAACTATCTTATCCGATTATATTCTAATCATAGATATATTATTCTAATCATCCTCGCTATCCTCCCATCATACAACTTGTGGAGTTCTCCCGAGTCATAAACCCTTATATCCTATTTTAATTTGATCTGGAATTTTAGTCCCTTAACTCAGAAGATTTCATCATTTTTGCATTCTCAATAAACTGTTGACGTTCGTTTCTTTCTTGCCTTTTCTGTTTCACGAGACCTCATTTTCTCCTATTTTTGATCATAATTGTACCTAGATTTTTCTCGTGCCTAAAATGATTTTGATCACAACAACATTCCAACCCTATCTCAGATCATATCATGATAATTCTGATCGTGCCGATATTTTATAATTTGTATTAGTGATCATGTCTAGAATCCGATCGTACCTGATGATTTAAATTCCATGTTTGATCAAGTTTAAGTGATTTTGATTGTACCCCGCCTTATCATTGAAATTTCGAAGACGAAATTTTCTAAGGAGGGAAGGTTGTGAAACCCACACCCGGATCTTGTTCCTTTAATTGTTATTAGTGTAGTTAATTACTATTATTATTATTGTTATTATTATTATTATTATTATTATTATAGTTGGAATAGGAAAATTATTATTTTTTATTTTTTATGGACTAGGATCTTTGATTGATTGCCCCGTCCCGATTCCGTGTCCGGGGTCCAACTCCGACCCCGAGTCCGTACCCAGATCCCATTTTCCGAGCCCGAACCTGATGAAGTCTTATGAAATCCATTAATAAATTTCTTATATATATATACCCCTTTTGTTAAGAAAAAAAACTAACTAAAAACCAAACAGCCACCTAACTCCCCTTTTCCAGCTCACGTTCCTACCTCTCCCTCAATTCCCTCTCTACCATTCCTCCCATTTATTTAGCAGCACCATCACCATCATTCTCTCCTTGCTTCCAACCAAAACCACCAGCCTTAATTTTCCTCCTTCATTAAAACCACCACCTCCACCTTTACTTTTCTTCACAAAGGAAAACAACCCACTCCCACTTCCCCCACACGTTCTCTCTTCTCCCCCAAGCTCCGCTCGGCCGATTCGCCGCCAACCCGCGTCGGAGCCTCCTCGCGGTCGATCTCCGACAGCTGTACTCTTCCGGCCAGCCCGCGCGGCCAGCCCTGACCATGCGCCCCTCGCCTTCCCGCGGCCACCCTCCACGGTGCCCAACCCCGCGGCTCTCGTCGGCACCGATCTCGGTCGGAACCACACCGGACCCCGTATCCCTCCCCGTTAGAATAGTCTATGATGACGTGGTCCCGACCCCGTTACGGGGATCGGTTTTTGTTAATGGTTGCGTTAGGGGATGTGACGTCCGACTTCTACCTGGATTTATTTTTTGTAGGTTATAGTTATTTCTTGGGTTGATTTGTGGGACCTTTCTCTAAGCGTGTCGTGCGTTCATGGATTTGGACATTAGCTATATGCTGGTGTTTCATTCTCATAGACGGACATTATTTTGTGGTGTGTGTATTTCTTTGGTTTAGCTATTAGGGTTCTGTGACTTAATTCCTATGAGTTAGTATCGCATGTTGTTTACTTCATTAGTTCTATTCCATATGTTCTGTGGATTATTTCATCAGTTGATTCTTTAGTTGAATTTTTTTATTAGAATGTTATGTTCCTTCTCATTGTTGGGACATTATGTAGTATACGGTGGATGGTTTTTGGGTTAGATATTCATTTTGGGTTGGTGATCCCTGGTTTGGGATATTTTATTGTGTTGTGGTTGGCATCCTTCCAGGATTGGGTTGTCCTAGTTACAGAGGAGGTGCTGCCGAAATTTTCGGAAAAGTTTTCAAAATAAAAAAATTTAATTAAATTTAGTATATTGGTAAATAAAATTCTATTTTCAAATCCGGTCTTTTCAAAGGATTTATAAAATTGGTTTTGTCGGCTTTAAAGGCGGATTTTGTGAGTTTTCGTATCCCCGTTAGGCGACGACCGTATCGGTCGAATGAGCCTCGATGAAACGCAAACGCTACAGGGTTTCCTGTACGTTGAGGCGTTAGCCAGCAACATGACATTTGGACCAAGTCTGAGACGCATTTTACAACTATATTTATATTTATAATTATTTTTAGAACTGGTACTGCTGTTAGTATTTTTGGTGCAGGGCTTCGGCCTACTGTTTGGACCGTTCGCGGCACTCAGAGCTCGCCCTAGGAATTAATTAATTTATGTAAAAATTTGTAAAGGACATAAGCCCAGTTTTCTATTTTATTTCGCTGTGACCCTTATTGTGTAGTTTAGGTTTTTACTTTTCTTTTTTGTTATTAGACACGTAATTATAATTTAGGTATTAATTATTTTGTATAAAATTAATAAGATTTTTCACGATATATTAACTTGAATAAAATATTGGTAAGTTAGCGAAGTCCATGTTTTATCACTAAAGAAAATTGTAGTTTTATACATAGGATATAAAAATACAAAGTTGTGCCAAATTAACCGGTAATTGCTATTTTTACCAATTAATCAATAAACGACTTATTCAATTAAAATGATAACGAACGTAGATTGCGACGGTAAACAATTTTCGGTAGACTAATTAATAACTTAAAACCTGACTAGGGTCTGCTTCTAGAGATTGTAACTAGCACTAATAGAATGGTTTCATTATGGTAATAAGCCAAGGTTCTCAACTGTAGGATCTCGGAGACGAACTTCACATCCTCCTCGGTACCGACTTTCCCGATCCAGTCAATTAACAGAGGTAAGTTACGGTTATGTTTTCTTGTATTTTATTTAGTAATTGTCAAGTTGCGTGTTAAACCATATTGCTACACGGAACCCTCTCCTAGGGTTCAAATATTGATTGATATTGATTGTGAGGATTGGGGGAATAGTGTAACGTTTATGACCAATACCCCCCATATTGCATGATTGTGCGAGCTTACCCCTCTTACACATGGGGATAAGCCGTATCGCGTCGCTAGGACGCTATTGTATAACCCAAGCCGGTCATAGACGATTACACATTCAAATCATATTATTTTCAATTGTTAAAATGATGGAAAATATTGTTTCAACTGTTTAGCCTGCACTTTTCCAATATTACTCGAAATATGAGATACATATTCGTACTTGCTCCCACCTGACTGGAGACCACATTTTTAGGTGACATTGAGGATGCTGAGTTATTGTACAATATCTACTATGACCCGGTTTTGTACCCTGTGGTATTGCCAGAGTCCTCTTGAGGATGCAGGACCTGAGGCCGATTAGCCGACCGCTTAGCTAGTCGTTTCCAATTTTTTTTCTAGTTTTGTTATTTTAGAGTTTTGTTAATTTTGAATTCAGCACTTTATTTCAGTTCTTTCATTTCCAGTTGTACTTTTCAATTGTTGAATAAAAGTTTTAAAATTTCTGTATATTCGAGTTGTGACAAATATATAGATGTTGTTGTGAATACCTGCATATAGAACAGCTTACTGCCACCGTCTCACAACGGTGCAGGCTGGGCATGATCCGGTTCGATCCAATAATTTGGGATCGGGTCGTGACAGGGTAGCAAGTCCCCTTAGGAATCGGTGTCTATACAAGTACAGGGAAAAAGACAGAAAATGTACCAATATACCAAAAAAATCTAGGAACAACATCTCATGTCATGATCCAACATATACTAGTCCGTGAACTATCGTGTTTGGAAATCAAGTAAGACACTACAACTGAATCGGATATAGCAGATATCAAGACAATAAAAACTATCAGTGAATGTACTCGCTTGTGGTCCTGAGCTGATAAGGTGAACAGACGCTCAAAGTAATCACAGACCTAAAGATGAGATACTATAAGTCAAACAGGGTTTTATAATGAAAGGGAAACTAATTTAAGTCATAATATACAAGTCTAAGTCAAACTAGGTCAAACTAGGTCAACCTGGGTCATACAAGATCATACTAGGTCACTGGGAGTCAGTCCAAGTCAAACTAGGTCAAACGGGGTCAAAGGTTGACTTACAGTTGACTTTTGGTCAACTGGTCAACCCTGGTCAACTCTAGTCAACTCTAGGTCAACCCTAGGTCAAACTAGGATAATGTTGACCAACTATTGACTTTCAGTCAACTGGTCAACTCTGGTTTGGTTTCGGTCAATTCTAGTCAAGCGTTGACTTGAAGTTGACTTTGGATCAAAAAGTCAATTCTTGGTCAACGGGGGTCAAGACTAGCCTAAACTACCCTCATCTAGTCATTACCTACCAAGACAACCTATTTCTAACCCCATCTAGAAATCAGAAACCCAATACCTTATATTACCCAATATCCTAACATTTACCCCTTACGAGGTATTTCCGATACCTTGTCCATTACAAAGGAAACCCCGCTAATCCTCAAGATACTAGCCTAGGCTCCTTAGGGTAGCTAGATACTATCCTATCTAGGGTTTACCTACCAAAAAATATGGGTTTTCTAGACATCTAGTCCAGCTTATGGTCATGTTGGTCATCTGATCATTACCTTAGTGTATCGTCATGATACACTATGGTATCTTGAGATACCACACTCTACACTCCACTAAACCTTTCTAGTTCACTCTTCCATACTCTTCTAGTGTCTAGGTTAGTCACACTAATTAGTATACTAGGATACTAATTATCTAAGCCACTATCCTAACTAACCACTATTAACACAACACTAGCACCAATACTATCTCACTCATAACACTACTCACAACTTTACTCCTAACCCACACTCTAGACACCACACTAAGGCACTAAACTAAGGGTTTATATAGGTCATCTAGGGGATCAATTTGTGGGGCATAAATGTGTGTAGGAGTTTAAGAATGATGGATGCATGAGTGAATTGATGGAGGGGTGAATGGATGGATGGATGGAAAGGAATATGAATGAATGAATATTGAATGAATGGATAGGTAATGTGGGGACTGATTTGGATGAAAGGGAGCTAATTTAATGAATGGGTAAGGGACTGCTATAGGGTTGATTTATGATGCTACTGCTGTTGTTTCTACTGCTAATGCTGCTGCTGCTAGGGGCTGATCCCCCCTCTCTACAGCTACTGCTGCTGTTAGCTATTGCAGTCCCCTGTGGGGACTGCTACTGCACACTGCTGATGCTCTAGGCAGCAGCTCACTGCCCGAGCAGTGCTCCCACTGCTGCTGCCATTTCAGCAGCCCCCCCATAAATCCTTCACTCTCCCTCACTCTCTCTATCACCTTATATCACTCTCTCTATCTCACTCAAATCTCTAATCCCTCTCTCACTCTTCATATCCCATTCTCTTTATCAATCTCTCTACACACACTTCTAGCATATATATAAATACATCCACACACCTATATATATATATATATATATTTTTTTTACACACCTATATATATATATATATATATATATATATATATATATATATAGAGAGAGAGAGAGAGAGAGAGAGAGGGAGAGAGAGACATACTATATATAAATACACCCACACACCCATGATATATATATATATATATATATATATATATATATATATATATATATATATATATATATATATATATATATAGAGAGAGAGAGAGAGAGAGAGATACTATATATATATATAGAGAGAGAGAGGGAGAGATACTATATATAAATACACCCACACACCCATGATATATTTTTATATATATATATATATATATATATATATATATATATATATATATATATATATATATATATATATATATATATAGAGAGAGAGAGAGAGAGAGAAAAAAAAAAATATATATATATATATATAGAGAGAGAGAGTGAGAGAGAGAGAGAGAGAGAGAGAGAGAGAGAGACATACATATATATAGAGAGAGACACATACATATTATATATGAAATATATATATAAGATACAATATGATACAATAAGATACCATGAAGAACAACATCTTAGCAAATATAAAATCTGAGATTAAATCACAAATAAATCATTCCCACAATATTACAAACACTTGGTGTGTCCAAAATTGGAAGTTTTCCACTATGACACAAAACACAACACAAAGGACACTCTATGACCTCCAAATGGGCACAAAATGGACATAAATGGAGATACAACCATGGGGGTCATTCCTATGGGCTCAAATTAATCCTAAATGCATGTAGGAATGAAATAGAGAAGAGATTATACCTCCCGATTGATCAAATCTAAGCAAACTCCTCCCGATACGACACCGACACGAAGAGACCTCCAAATGGACACGAACAAGCTCCGAAACTCCCCAAATCTAGCTAGCTCCTCCTCTTAATGAAAATAGAGAAGAAAAGAAAGGGATTGATGAAGGAATGGATTGATTTGATGGTGGAAAAGAATGGAGACTCCTCTCTAATTTTTTTGGGGAAGAATAAGAGAGAAAATATGAGGATAATAACAAATGAGAGCCCATCCCTATCCTCCTAGGTGGCCGGCCAAGTGTGGGCATAGGTGTCCCCCTATCCAATGACTAAAACACGCCCACTTGTCTTATTGATTAATATTAGGAATGGGTTTTAGGTTGAGGCTAATTTAGTCATGTTTTAAGTCTCTAATCAAACTAAACCTATTCATAAAAATTAGTCTAACACACTAACTAAAATAATGTCATGTGGGCCATACCTAACTAATGAGTGGGTCCCACTAGAGTCAAAGCTACCCCGGGTCCCCGATACAAGTCGAATTGAGTTAAAATTCGAGCCCGACTCAAATAACCCCAAAATATTATCATAAATAATAAAATAAATTTCAAAAATATTCTAAAATAAAAAATGACTAAAATATCCCTATTCTTGAAAACTGGGGGTGACAAATCTATCCACCTTAAAAAAATTCGTCCTCGAAATTAAAACAAAACAATCACAGGAAACACATGCAGAAAACAATTCCATTCAAATACTTTCAAAAATAATATAAAAAAAATCAGCAATATAAAAATCTCTTTGAAGCTCATCAAACACTTGTAAATAAAAACTGATACGTGTCCGATACGGACACGAAACCAAATACAGCTTCAAAATAATTTAAAGAGGTCAAATGACTAAAATACTCTAAGGCCAGAAATAACATTAAAATATCTTAATCACATGGTTAGGCTCTAGGTCAAGAAGTCTCTAGGGTTTCACTAGTAACACACCAAAATCACAAGTCATGACTTTAAATAGTTTTTAAAATGATAAAAATAAAAATAAAATCTCCAAAATCATATCATGATTTAAATTTTAATAAATAAATGATTAAAATTACAGAAGTCAAAATTACCCTCAATTTAAAAACTGGGTGCTACAAGTTCCTCAGAATTAAGAAGGTCGTACTCCTTCTAGGTCAAACCCCCAACAATCATAGTCTCAAAATCATGTAGTTCAATAATCGTATGCGCCTGTCCAAAATCATGATACTTAGAATCTTCGTCATGCTAGTGAGCAAGGCTACGATAATCACAGAGTCCGACTAAGGTACATACCTATAGAATTATGGTATTTAAAATTTTTGCATTGCCGCAAGCTTAGCAACGAAAACCTTAAATTCCCACACCCAAAAAATACGTCCATAATCCGACTATATGTCCTCACTATGCCTGCTAACATGTCCCTAAAGGACTCTAAAATCCCATAATCGAGGCGACCTAGCCCATACGACTTATCTCAGAGGAAAAATCAAAATCATATCACAAGAATAACAGAACAAAATTGATCAATTGACAAGAAACAGATAGAATCGAATTTCAAAATAGTTATAAGGAGGCAAATGCGGAAGTGAGATCGAAAGATTGGCACCTGTAATCTGCCCTGCTACTGCCTGCGTGTCCTCAACTGTCATAGCAAAAGATTGCCCTACTGGCCTCTCCTAGCCTACTGTACTCTGTCCTGGCCTGTATGTCTGGCTGTACGAGCAGCACAGTTCTTCATCTGGTGATCTGAATCTCCACAGAATAAACAAACTCTCAGCCTCATCCTGCAAACCTCTCGGGTGTGCCCTATTTTCTTGCAGAAAGCACACTGCACGGCCTGCCTCTGGCCCTGACCCTGCTGCTGGTGGGCACGTATTGGTGCCAGCTGAAGCTGTAACTGGGCTGCTGTTGAAACTGCCTCTGCTAGAAGTGAGGGCGCTTCGCGAGTCCCGTACTAAAGCTCGCTCCAAGAACATCGTTGCCCCTCTTCGGCTTGAGGCCGAAGTCCTCCTCAGCTATCTGTACCTCCATCAGTATCTGCTCGAAGGTTGCATCGCATCGCCGAAAGTATGAGTACGAACCGCATGAATAAGACCCCTCCGAAACTTGCGAGCCTTATACCCCTTATCCTGGATCAGATCTGGTGTAAACCTACTCAGACGGAAGAACTCTGCTGCATACTCGTCCACCTACGAGTTCCCTTGCTGCTGAATTGGGGCACCCTAAACTATACCCGATACCACCCTCTCAACTGCTGCCATCGCCAGCTGGTGGGAGTTCTTCATGCTCTGCCATAGCACCTCTGTTTGGCTATGAGATGCGTCAGCCTGATGCTGCTGTGTAGCATCTACTTTTTCATAGAAGGGTATTTTAGTCTTTTTAGCCATTTTGGCATTTTTGTGATTTTCTAGATATGTTTGTAGGAACGAAATCGTAAAGCACAATACTCTAGAGGGGGGTGAATAGAGTTGGCAGCGGAAATATGCTAATTAAAAAATGTTAGCAGCAAGATCACAGAATAATAATCACAACTAAGTAATGTAAAGGCAGAGATAAGAAAGCAAACGCAAAGACAGCGATGTATACTGGTTTTCCTCTGTTGAGGACTAATCCAGTTGGTAGAACTCTTGCTACCAGTTGAATCCACTATTGGAAAAACTGCAAGTTTTCTTACGAAGTCCTTGCAACTTCTACAATGTGAGCTTTGATACGAAGAGCTCGTCCAACTTCAAATGTGAAGAGGTATTCTTCAATCAAGCCTTCTGATTACAATCTCTCAGAAACTTCTAGACCGCACCGTACTGGCAAATCGACTAGAGGATTGTAATTGGCTTGGGATCTGAAATTTAAAGCTCAAGAAAAACTCTTTGGAAGACTGAAAGTTTTAGACAGAGAGAAGATTGAAAGTGAATGAGTGAGTTAAAATGATCGAAATCCTTCTCTATTTATAGGAATTCCAAAGACAGAATTCTGGTAGAATTCGGGCAGAACTCGATGAGAAAATCTCGGTCAAATCCGCAACTGCAGGAGGACCAAGTTTCAGAGAATTCAAAAATCAAAACGGTTACCAACCGAACTCTGGCCGAACTCTGGCCGAGTTCTGTCAGGGTTAGGTTAGGTATTAAAAAATAGATTTTGGGGATTTTTTAAAAACTTTTTTGAAAACTTTTTTGAAACTTTTGTTAATAAGAATGTTTTTCAAAACTAAGGACATTTTAAAAGGCATTTTGAAAATATTTTGGAATAGCCTATTTGCCAGTACGACTCGGTGTACAACGTATTCCTAGACTCAATAAAATAAAAAATATATTGCTTGAATAAATACAGACTCGAACAGGCAAACATCGCTTCGGTCTTGAACTGTGTAGATAGCTGTTCTTGATCATGTCTAAGAGTCCAATACATCCTGACTAGCTTCATATATCAAGACAGAGTTTGATCAATTATTAAAATCAGTTTGACCATGACCAATGGGCCAACAATGTTGACTTGTGATTGTGCTAGCAACTGGTTTAACCTTAAAGGACTAGTATAGGAGCCTAACCATGTTTTAGAGATTATTATTTTTTTTTATATAATTTATTTTAGGCTTGAGTTTATTTTTATGGATTTAATTGATTTTTAGCCTTTTTGCATGCAAGCCTTTTAGCCTTTTTGACTTGGGCCTTATTCTTACTTGAAAGAGAATTAGGCCAAGTGAAACCCTAATCCTAGAGACCTATACCTAGCCGCCCAACAGCAGTACCCCCTCCCTCTTCATTTTATTTGTGAAGTTTTAGCCTCCACAAGTGAACCCTAAGAGATTCCCTTCTCCAAAACTCCTTCTTTCTTCATCCGGAGTCCGTTTCTTTCCAAAAGAACTCTGTTGCACTCTTCAAGGAGAGGAGAATATGCTAGAGCATTGCTAACAAGGAGGCGAAGGCAATTTCTTGAGGGAAATCGGCCGACACGACAACCGAGGGGCTCCGTTTATTGAGTTTTCGACACTCAATAGGTAAACCCTATTTTAACATAGCAATTCTGGAATTTCTTTTATTTTTGCATCCATATAGATGCCCTAGAGTTGCCCATGAAGTTTGGTTGGATCTTGACTTCGTTTGATGGCGGTATCGGACACGTGTCGGTCCTTTACGGCATGTGTTCGACGAAATGCCGCTTAGGATAGAAAGTTGCTATTTTTCAATTATGTCTTCATGGATGTTTAGATAATATTATTTTAATAAACTTTTGTGAAGACAGATTTGATTTTGATGAAGTTACAGCGGCGTTTCGGACATCGGACGCACGTGCACGGATCCCGTGCACGAGGCCGTGCATGCCCTGCCGTCAATGCTTTGTATCTCGATGCACAGGCCTTATTTTTGCCTAAAATTTTTTGAGCACATGGGGGCAACCTCTACCCCCATGCTCGTAAAATTTCATAGCTTGTTGTTGAGCGAGCGCGGAGAAATCCGACGTGCACCGCTCAGCCGTACTATGCATTCAGGCTGATTTTTGTCGCTGAAACGGACTTCGTGCACGCACACGACGCAACGAGGACCTGTTCTAGGACTTAGGACACGTCGACCTATACCTAGACTACCCTTAGGACCAACCCTGAGTCGTGGCGTGGCCCGACGAGCGAGCCACGGAGGCGAAACCGTGCGCACGAGGGCGCGCGTGCGCGTAGCAGGCCACGCGCACGTGCGGGGTTGTGTGCGTCGCCTCGGCGTGACATGTCGCTGTGTTGCCATGTCCTAGACCTGCCCCAGGACCCCCCAGCTACGTGCATGAGCGCGGATCTTTTCGTTGTGTGTGCGGCGCTCAATCGAGCGGGAACGCACGCACAAGTACACGTTGTCATGCGGTATCGAGAATTTCTGATACGCGTTCTGTGGACACGACACAGGCACAATTTCGAACCCGAGAGTATACGAGCACATCACGTGGGTTGAGACCAACGTATATGCCGAGTTTCGCGGGTTCATTTGGTGTATATTTTATTTTGAGTCATTGTGTGGAAAATGAGTTCTTCTTTAAATATGAATTTTGAGTTTGAGTATGATATTTTGATTTCCAATAAATTAACTTATAAAATCTGAGTTTTTAGTACGTATATGAGTTTTTGGATTTGTGGGAAACAACTTTTGGTTTTATTTCATATTTTTCTACCATTTATGAGCATATGTGTTTTCCATGTAGCTATGTATATATATAAATAAATATAAGCAGTAGTAAGACCCCGTTGAAACCCATTGCTAATATATATGTTGAGAATGGGTCGAGGGGGATTTAATTCCAGATTTTGATTTACTAAAACTATCTCAAAACCTTTGTCTATTCTTTCATTTGAGTATTGGTATAGACATATATATATATATATATATTTTTTATATATATATTTTATATATATATATATATATATATATATATATAGTCTTCCTATTTGTTTACCTATTTGTTTATATGTATATAATAGTATTTTAAATAATGGTATACCATGGTTGTGTTTTGTTGTTTTTAATCCCAGATTTGACCCAATTCAGTAATCTCCAGGTCACACACACACACACAATCGTTTGTTAGAATTAAGGTTTGGCTTGTATTGCAAATACATGTGTATGTATATATACCTATATGTGTATAGTTTTATGCTTGAGAACCCTCTTAGAATAGATCATAGTTGTGATAATAACTATATGAGTCCTAAGACAGATTTGATTTGTCATTTTGAGCCTAGTTTAGTCGAATTGGCCGACAAGTTGACCAAATTGACAAAAGTCAACTTTGGGTCAAACTTGATCCAATTCAACTCAAACGAACTCCGAATGACCTAGAATTTTGTGTTGACCTAAAAATTAGTAGACGGACTAGTTGACCCAGGTTTGACCAGAGTTGACCAGGTTTGACCAAAGTTGATCGAGGGTTGACTTTGACCAAAAGGGACCTAGAAGCATGTAGTCTTACATTGTAGCTATTTTTTTTTGATATTGTAGATTTGGTTGTGACATGTGTATACTTTAAATAGGTTTATATTGCCCAGTTTAGCTACACTTCATCATCATCAGTTCAATTTGCCAGGCGAGTACATTCTCTGATCTTTTCATACTTGTTTGGATATGTTCTCTTGTTATAGACTAGTATACTTGATACTGACACGATGTTCACACGGATTAGTAACCTATGGATCTTTTCATGCGATGTTATCCCCTCGGATACATCGAGTATATCATGATCATGTACTTTATCGTGGCCATCATGTACTCCATGTATTCATATTTATCCATGTACACTCATATATTATTCATGTACACTCATGACCATATGTGCTCCATGTATAAAGTAGTTGTTATCCATGTGCAATAACATATCATGTCTTGATCCTTGTGTATTGATTGGGGGCAGGGAGAGTGTAGTTGGTTATGTGATCATTATCCCCAGTAGGTATCCATGTGCAACTCTATAGTTTATCCATGTACAACCCAAACCGTTTACATAACTAATTCATGCTCTAAATCACATAGATGGTTACATTTTCTCTATTTATCATATTATATCTCATCTTATAGTCTCTCTCTTGTTAATTTTCTTTACAGTAATTCATGTATAGTTTTCTATAGCTTGCTTTATATGTCCAATCCTGATATGAACTGTTGTGAGAGATATGTGCTCGTTCCGTCCTGATTGGGCATGTTGAAAATTTTACAGGTGATGATGAAGAGTTCTGTCCTATTTATTATGGCATTGGCTTAGATGACACTGGTGACGTGGACCCTCAGGAGGATCCAACAGTTGCTGAGGACTTGCCCATAGTCTAGCTGAGACTTAGTATTTTACTGTCTTTATTTGAGACATTATGAGTTGTACTTGAGTTTTGTTCTGGTGGTTTACACCTAGACTTTTATTTATATCTGTGACTCTCTTGAGATTTATCTCTTCTATTCCATCTTAGTATTGTGATTGAGTTACTTATTATTTACTCTCCATTCGGAGTTCATTCTAGACTGTGTTAGATATTGTGACTCAGGACAGCGTTCTACCGCCGATACTGCGGCGTAGGCTGGGCGTATTCACTTTTCGTGCCTTTCGCTGGGTGCGGGTCACGATACGTTTTTAGTGGTGGCCCATGCAGGTCCAATCACAACTAGTGTGATTCGTAGTGGTACTCAAACTCGAGTATCATTACAGCCTGCAGTAGGATATAAGATATAAGTTTAGGTACTCAATCACATTAGGAAAATACTTATCAATTCTTGCTGTAATTGTCTCCTTTTGAAAACAATTGTCCTTCTTTGACAATTTTGCTTCTTTTTCAGTAATTGATTCCTTGTTTGATCTATCTTCAGGATGGTGGAGACACGATTGCAGCGCTCTGGTCTTAGGGATACCACTGAGAGGTCTGCTACTTCTCGTCCGACTCAGCAGGCCCCAGGAACCACAATGCCTCTTGTTCCAGCTCAGGTGAGCCCGTCTGCAACTTTTGGAGGTGCTCCTCCACCAGCTCTGAGGACTACCCCAGGAGTTCAGGGGATGGTACCACCACCGCCCCAGGGGATAATTGATGTGGCACAGTATTTCGCTTTAATACAGCAGATGATGGAGATGCAACGATGCCAGACAGAGGAAATGAGGCAGGGCATTGATAATGCCCACCAGTTAGCGATGGTGGCAGTGGAGAAGGTGATTGCCCAACCCCAAGAAGGGCAGATTCAGCCATACCAGCCAAGGACTCCGGGTATTCAGGATTTCCAAAAGATGAAGCCGTGGGACTTCAAGGTACGGAGTGTATCCTTTACGCCGACGGCTGGATCGAGCACATAGAGAAGATTTTCTGTCTCGCAGAGATACCGGCTAGACTCCAGGTGGAAGCAGTGGGTAGCATGATGCAGGAGCTTGCCCGCACTTGGTACCAGATCGACCCTAGGCGTAGCACTACGGGGCAAACTTGGGAGGCTTTTAAGAAGCTTTTCAAGGATAAGTTCTTCCTCGATACTGTACTTGGCACGTTGGAGACGCAGTTTGAGAACCTGGTTCAGGGGAACAGACAGTAGAGGAGTACGCCGGGGAGTTCTGCCGCCTGGACAGATTTGTGGAGGGCCTTAGCGAGACAGTGAAGGCTAGGAGATTCAGGAAGGGTTTAGTTAAGGAAGTTAAGTCCTTAACCAAGAGCAACAGGAATGCTACATTTGAGAAGATTTTGATGGGAGCCATGGCAGCAGAAGATGATCTGGAGCTGAAGCAAAAGCGAGGTCGTGATTCACATGCAGCCGGTGGCAGTGGAGGACCAGCCAAGAAGCCCCATTTTTAGTAGCAGCATCAGCAGAGGTCCTTCCAACAGCAGAGGTCGTTCCAGCAGACACAGCAGAGACAGGGTCAGTAGGCACCGAGACAGCAGCAGGTCACCATTTGTGACTTCTGCAAGAAGCCAGGGCACATACGGAGTGAGTGCAGGAAGAGGCTAGGCAAGTGCCTACTCTGTGGTTCATCGGAGCATCAGTTGAGGGAGTGTCCTGAGACTTTCGGGCGTAAGAGACAGGGAGCAGGAACTAAGGCTCCAGTAGAGCAGCAGAGGGGACCCTTGCCGACTCAGCAGTAGAAGTTTGTTCAGCACTAGCAGCAGACTAGAGGGGGCCAGCAGGGGTGAGCTTTCGCCTTGGCAGCGGAGGATACCGAGGCAGTAGGCGATCTGATAGCAGGTTCTGTTCTTATCGACTCTTTTCCCGTATTTGTATTATTTGATTCGGGTGCTTCCCATAGCTTTGTGTCTGTATCATTTGCCATTAGACACCAACTTTCTTCTGAACCTTTGCCTAGGACTTGCAAGATCACGACTGGGGGTGGTATTATCCTCGTTCGTGATGTTTGCAAGGATCGAAGAGTAGTTTTAGAAGGCCGAGAACTGGATGTGAGTCTGCTCGTAATGCTATTACCGAACTACGATATTGTACTCGGTATGGATTGGTTGAGCAGGCACCATGCCAGTATAGATTGCCGCGGGGGTAGAGTTCTTTTCAGCATGCCAGGAGAGCCAGAGTTTGAGTTCACCAGGCGGGAGTCAGAGCAGAGCAGCGAAGTTTTCTGCTGAGTTTCGACAGAGGAGCAGAGCGTGCCACATCCAATGATAGCTGAGTTTATGGATGTGTTTCCGAAGGAGTTGCCAGGGTTGCCTCCGGACAGGGATGTGGAGTTCTTTATAGACTTGGTACCCGGTGCAGAGCCGATATCTCAGCATGTCTATGGAGTGAACAACAGTGAGCATACGGAGCTGAAGAAGCAGGTGGATGAGTTACAGGACAAGGGCTTCATTCGATCGAGTTCTTCATCATGGGGTGCGCCAGTACTTTTTGTACCAATGAAGGATGGGTCGGAACGAATGTGTATCGACTACAGGGCACTTAACAGCCTCACGATCAAGAACAAGTATCCGCTGCCGAGGATCGATGACCTGTTCGATCAGCTGTGTGGAGCGAAGGTATTTTCCAAAATTGATCTGAGGTCAGGCTATCATCAGGTGAAGGTGAAGAAGGAGGATATTCCGAAGACAGCTTTCAGGACTCGGTATGGCCAGTTTGAGTTCAGGGTGATGCCGTTTGGGTTAACTAACGCCCCGACGGTATTCATGAACTTGATGAATAAGGTGTTCCATCAGTACTTGGACAAGTTCGTAGTGGTGTTCATCGATGACATTTTGGTGTATTTGAAGACCCCAGAGGAGCATGAGGAGCATTTGAGAGTGGTTCTCGAGACTCTCAGGAAGGAGCAGCTTTACGGCAAGCTCTCGAAGTGTGAGTTCTTCTTAGATCGAGTTGATTTCCTAGGTCATGTGGTGACCGGAGATGGGATCTCAGTCGACCCGAAGAAGATCAGAGCAGTTGAGGCGTGGACAGCACCGAGTTAAATCGCAGAGATCAGGAGCTTTCTGGGATTGACAGGATACTACAAGAGGTTTGTTCAGGATTTTTTCGGATTGCAGAGCCATTGACTAGGCTGACCCGGAAGGACGCAGAGTTTGTTTGGTCAGAGGAGTGTCAGGTTGCTTTTGATGAGTTGAAGAAGCGACTGACGACAGCCCCAATTTTGACATTACCATCAGGATCATGCGGGTTTACTATCTACAGTGACGCCTCAGGGAAGGGTTTGGGTTGTGTCTTGCAGCAGCATGGGAAGGTGATTGCCTATGCATCCAGGCAGTTACGTCCGTATGAGAAGAACTACCCTACCCATGATTTAGAGTTGGCGGCGGTTATCTTTGCTCTGAAGCTGTGGAAGCACTATCTATACGGAGAGCGTATGGAGATCTTCACAGACCACAAGAGCTTGAAGTATATGTTTACACAGAAAGAGCTCAACATGAGGCAGCACAGATGGTTGGAGTTGATAAAGGACTTCGACATTTTATTGTAGTACCATCCAGGAAAGGCTAATATGGTTGTCGATGCCTTGAGTAGGTATCTGGTAGCTATGTGCTTGACGATGGATCATCACCTATTAGTAGATTTGGAGAGCTTAGGGATCAAGGTGATCGTGCCAGGAGTTCAGATGCAGATGTGGGGCCTTCAGATTCAGTCAGACTTGATGGAGAGGATCAAGTCAGCTCAGTTCGACGATGTTACTCTGCGGTGTATCCGAGAGCAGGTTCGAGCAGAATTGGCAGACGTGGAGTTCTTCATTGTGGAGGACGGCACATTAAGGCACGATTCCAGACTGTGTGTGCCTAGAGGAGAGCTTCGGGAGCAGGTTATGCAGGAGGCCCATCGCTCTCAATACACTATGCATCCAGGTGCCAACAAGATGTATAGAGATTTGAAGGAGCATGTATGGTGGTATGGATAAAGTGGGAGGTAGCACACTTTGTAGCCAGGTGTCTAGTCTGTCAGCAGGTTAAGACAGAGAGACAGAGGCCAGGAGGACTGTTGCAAGCCATTGCCCATTCCGGAGTGGAAGTGGGAGCACATCACGATGGATTTTGTTTCTGGATTGCCGCATTCACCAGGAGGGAAAGACACGATTTGGGTCATCGTGGACAGGTTGACCAAATCGGCCTACTTTTTGCCATTCAAAGTGGAGACGTCTACTGAGAAGCTAGCGGAGTTGTATATGCGACAGATTTTCAGGATACACGGAGTTCCGGTGAGCATTGTCTCGGATCGGGATAGTCGCTTTACTTTCTATTTTTGGCAGAGTATGCAGACTAGTTTGGGCACTCAGCTCAAATTCAGTACTGCGTACCACCCTCAGATGGAAGGACAGTCAGAGAGGACTATTCAGACTCTCGAGGACATGCTGCGGACTTGTGTTCTGGATTTTGGAGGATCATGGGAGGATCACCTGCACTTGGTGGTGTTTGAATACAATAACTGTTTTCAGGCCAGCATTGGTATGTCACCATTCGAGGCGTTGTACAGGCGTAGATGTCATACTCCTTTGTCTTGGGATGATGTTGGAGAGCGAGCTTTATTGGGACTTGAGATAGTTATTGATGCAGCTAAGAAGGTAATGCTCATCAGGGATCGACTTCGCGTGGCGCAGGACAGACAGCGGCATTGGGCCGACAGCCACCGGAGACCTTTACATTTTGAGGTATAGCTTAGACTTAGGATTAGAATCTTGTTGTTTGTGTTTTTGTTGTTGTGATTGTTTTTGTTAATTGAGACCATGCTTGTGCTAGGTTGGAGATATGGTATTCTTGAGGATTTTACCAACTCGAGGCACTATTCATTTCGGTGGAGGAGGGAAGCTTAGCCCACGCTATGTCGGACCTTTCGTTGTCAGCGAAAGGGTCGATGACGTGTCATACAGACTGGACTTGCCCTCTTCCTTAGCGGGAGTCCACAATGTATTTCACGTATCGCAGTTGAGACGGTATGTGGCAGATCCTAGCCATGTACTGGACCATTTTGAGATTGAGGTGGGCCCTACTCTCAGTTATCCAGAGCGGCCTGTGGAGATTCTGGATCGACGAGAGAAGGTGTTACGGAACCAGTCGATACCCGTAGTTTGCGTAGCTTAGAAGCATCACTCTCCAGAAGAGTCCACCTGGGAGAGAGATGATGAGATGCGCGAACGATATCCCTATCTTTTTCAGTCTTGAGGTATGATTTTGTCCTTTCTTAATCATGCATTTTTGTCTTTAATTTCGAGGACAAAATTATTTTAAGGGGGTAGACTTGTAGCATCCACTTTTTCATAGAAGGGTATTTTAGTCTTTTAGCTATTTTGGCCTTTTTGTGATTTTCTAGATATGTTGACTTGTGATTGTGCTAGCAACTGGTTTAACCTTAGAGGACTAGTATAGGAGCCTAACCATGTTTTAGAGATTATTATTTTTTTATTTTTTATATAATTTATTTTAGTCTTGAGTTTATTTTTAAGGCTTTAATTGATTTTTAGCCTTTTTGCATGCAAGCCTTTTAGCCTTTTTGACTTGGGCCTTATTTTTACTTGAGAGAGAATTAGCCCAAGTGGAACCCTAAACCTAGAGACCTATACCTGGCCGCCCAACAGCAGTACCCCCTCCCTCTTCATTTCATTTGTGAAGTTTTAGCCTCCACAAGTGAACCCTAAGAGATCCCCTTTTCCAAAACTCCTTCTTTCTTCATCCGGAGTCCGTTCCTTCCCAAACGAACTCCGTTGCACTCATTGAGGAGAGGAGGATCTGCTGGAGCATTGCTAACGAGGAGGCAGAGGCAATTGCTTGAGGGGAATCGGCTGACACGACAACCGAGGGGCTCCGTTTATTGAGTTTTTGACACTTAATAGGTAAACCCTATTCTACTATAGCAATTCTGGAATTTCTTTCATTTTTACATCCATATGGGTGCCCTAGACATGCCTATGAAGTTTGTTGGATTTTGACTTCTTTTGATGGCGGTATCGGACACGTGTCGGTCCTTTACGGCATGTGTTCGACGAAATGCCGCTTAGGATAGAAAGTTGCTATTTTTTGATTTTGTCTTCATGGATGTTTAGATAATATTATTGTAATAAACTTTTGTGAATACGGATTTGATTTCGATGAAGTTACAGCGGCATTTCGGGCATCGGACGCACGTGCACGGATCCCGTGCACGAGGCCGTGCATGTCCTGCCGTCAGTGCGTTGTATCTCGATGCACAGGCCTTATTTTTGCCTGAAATTTCTTGAGTATGTGGAGGAAACCTCTTCCCCCATGCTCGTAAGATTTCACGGCTTCTCGTTGAGCGACCGCGGAGAAATCTGACGTGCACCGCTCAGCCGTACTGTACATTCAGGCTGATTTTTGTCGCTGAAACGGACTTCGTGCGCTCACACAACGCAACGAGGACCCGTTCCAGGACATGGGATATGTCGACCTATACCTAGACTACCCATAGGACCTACCCGAGTCGTGGCGTGGCCCGACGAGCGAGCCACGGAGGCGGAACCGCGCGAACGAGGGCGCGCGCGCACCCAGCAGGCCGCGCGCAGGTGCGGGGCTGCGTGCGTTGCCTCGGTGTAACGTATCGCTGTGTTGCCATGTCCTAGACCTACCCCAGGACCCCCCAGCTACGTGCACGAGCGCAGAGCTTTTCGTTGTGTGTGTGGTGCTCAATCGAGCGGGAACGCACGCACAAGTACACGTTGTCACGCGGTATCTGGAATTTTTGATACGCGTTCTATGGACACGACACAGACACGATTTCGAACCCGATAGTATACGAGCGCATCACGTGGGTCGAGACCAACGTGTATGCCGAGTTTCGCGGGTTCATTTGGTGTATATTTCATTTTGAGTCGTGTGTGGAAAATGAGTTCTTCTTTAAATATGAATTTTGAGTTTGAGTATGATATTTTGATTTCCAGTAAATTAACTTATAAAATCTGAGTTTTTAGTAAGTATATGAGGTTTTGGATTTGTGGGAAACAACTTTTGGTTTCATTTCATATTTTTCTACCATTTATGAGCATATGTGTTTTCCTTGTAGCTTTGTATATACATAAATAAATATATATGCATTAGTAAGACCCCGTTGAAACCCATTGCTAATATATATGTTGAGAATGGGTCGAGGAGGATTTAATTCCAGATTTTGATTCACTAAAACTATCTCAAAACCTTTGGCTATTCTTCCATTTGAGTATATATATATATATATATATATATATATATATATATATATATATATATATATATATATATATATATATATATATATATATATATATATATATATATATATATATATATATATATATATATATATATATTTACCATTACTCAAATGGAATTTATACCTTTGGCTATTCTTCCATTTGAGTAATGGTAAAATATATATATATATATATATATATATATATATATATATATATATATATATATATATATATATATATATATATATATTATAAAAATATATATATATATATATATTTTATATATATATATATATATATATATATATATATATATATATATATATATATATATATATATATATATATATATATATATATTTTTTTTTTTTTTCTATATATTGATATATATATATATATATATATATATATATATATATATATATATATATATATATTTTGATATATATATATATATATATATATATATATATATATATATATATATATATATATATATATATATATATATATATATATAAATATATATATATATACTCAAATGGAAGAATAGCCAAAGGTATAAATTCCATTTGAGTAATGGTATGTATATATATATATATATATATATATATATATATATATATATATATATATATATATATATATATATATATATAGTCTTCCTATTTGTTTATATGTATATAATAGTATATTAAATTGTGGTATACCATGGTTGTGTTTTGCTGTTTTTAATCTCAGATTTGACCCAATTCAGTAATCTCCAGGTCACACACACACACATAATCATTTGTTAGAATTAAGGTTTGGCTTGTATTGCAAATACATGTGTATGTATATATACCTATATGTGTATAGTTTTATGCTTGAGAACCCTCTTAGAATAGATCATAGTTGTGATTATAACTATAGGAGTCCTATGACAGATTTGATTTGTTATTTTGAGCCTAGTTTAGTCGAATTGGCCGATAAATTGACCAAATTGACAAAAGTCAACTTTGGGTCAAACTTGATCCAATTCAACTCAAACGAACTCCGAATGACCTAAAATTTTGTGTATGACCTAAAAATTTGTAGACAGACTAGTTGACCCAGGTTTGACCAGCATTGAACAGGTTTGACCAGAGTTGACCGAGGGTTGACTTTGACCAAAAGGGACCTAGAAGCATGTAGTCTTGCATTGTAGCTATTTCTTTCGATATTGTAGATTTGGTTGTCACATGTGTATACTTTAAATAGGTTTATATTGCCCAGTTTAGCTACACTTCATCATCAGCAGTTCAGTTTGCCAGGCGAGTACATTCTCTGATCTTTTCATACTTGTTTGGATATGTTCTCTTGTTATAGACTAGTATACTTGATGCTGACACGATGTTCACACGAATTAGAACCCTATGGATCTTTTCATGCGATGTTATCCCCTCGGATACATCGAGTATATCATGATCATGTACTTTATCGTGGCTATCATGTACTCCATGTATTCATATTTATCCATATACACTCATATGTTATTCATGTACACTCATGACCATACGAGCTCCATGTATAAAGTAGTTGTTATCCATGTGCAATAACATATCATGTCTTGATCCTTGTGTATTGATTGGGGGCAGGGAGAGTGTAGTTGGTTATGTGATCATTATCCCCAGTAGGTATCCATGTGCAACTACATTGTTTATCCATGTGCAACCCAAACCGTTTACATAACCAATTCATGCTCTAAATCACGTAGATGGTTACATTTCTCTATTTATCATATTATATCTCATCTTATAGTCTCTCTCTTATTAATTTTCTTTACAGCGATTCATGTATAGTTTTCTATAGTTTGCTTTATATGTCCAATCCTGATATGAATTGTTGTGAAAGATATGTACTCGTTACGTCCTGATTGGGCATATTGAAAATTTTACAGGTGATGATGAAGAGTTCTGTCCTACTTATTATTGTTGGCCCATTGGTCATGGTCAAACCTGATTTTAATAATTGACCAACTCTGTCTCGATATAAATACAAGGCAATTCAGATGTTTAACTGCGACGTTTTGGACACTGCTCAACAATGGATATCTACTATGTTCAAGACCGAAGCTATTCCGAAGCTGTTTGCCATTCAGAATGTACTTCCTTCAAAGCAATATAATTTTTCATTTTATTGAGTCTAGGAATACATTGTACACCAAGTCGTACTGGCAAATAGGCTGTCCGAAATCGTTTTTCAAAATCACCCTATCCTTTTAAAAAATGGTCTATATTTTTAAAAAATATCCTTTTTTTTAAAATGCTTCTGAAGGATTTTTCAAAAAGCCAAAATGATTTTTATTAAAATCAACTGGCAGAACCCTAGCAGAACTCGGCCAGAATTCGGCCAGAGTTCGGCCATGTTGAACGTTATGTGAACGTTTGATTTTGAACTTGGTCACCCTTCAGTTGCGGTTTGTTACTAAGAGTTCTGTCTGAATTCTGCCCGAATTCTGTCAGAGTTCTGTCTTTGGAAAAACTATAAATAGAGAAGGATTTCGATCATTTCAAAACACCAATTCACTTTCAATCTCTTCTCTTCTAAAGCTTACATTTTCTCCAAAGAGTTCTCAAAAGCTTAAATTTTCAAATCCCAAGCCAGTTACAATCCTCTAGTCGATTTGCCAGTGCGGTACGGTCTAGAAGTTTCAGAGTGGTTGTAATCAGAGGCTTGAATGAAGAAACAACTCTTCACAATTGAAGTTGGTTGAGTTCTTCATATCAAAGCTCGCTTCTGTAGAAGTTGCAAGGACTTCGTATGAAAACTTGCAGAATTTTCCAATAGTGGATTCAACTGGAAGCTAGAGTTCTTCCGACTGGACTAGTCTTCACAAGAGAAAAACCAGTATAAATCTCGGTGTTTGTATTTGCCTTCTGATCACTTTTCATTACTGTCATTTACTTTGTGATTATTTTTATATATGTGATCTAACTGCTAACGAGATTTTTAATTAGCAATATTCCGCTGCCTACTCTATTCACCCCCCTCTAGAGTATTCTGCTTTACGATTTCATTCCTACAATTGGTATCAGAGCAGGCTCTCCATCTAGAGGTATTATATTCTGATCCCAATTGTTCCTACAATTGATATCAGAGCGGGTTATACAGGTAAAGCAAGGTAAAATTGCAGTTATATTCAATTGTTATATAGATCACAGCATTACACATGGCGACTGTGAAATTCACAAGTGAAGGCCAAGCCACAAACAGACCTCCACTGTTTGACGGCACTTATTACACTTATTGGAAAATACGTATGAGTATCTTTTTGAAATCTCTTGATTTTGACTTATGGTCTGTAGTTATTGATGGCTATAAAAAGCCCCCTAGTATTAATGTTGATGGTGTTTTAGTTAAAAACCCCATGACAAATATACAGAGGAGGACAAGAAAAAGGCCAGTCTTGACGCACGTGCTATTAACGCTTTATTTTGTGCTTTAGACAGAACTGAATTCAAAAGGGTATCTACTTGCACAACATCAAATGAAGTATGAAAACTTCTCGAAGTAACCCACGAAGGAACAACACAAGTCAAGGAGTCAAGATCAGCAGACTTACTCAGGAGTACGAGGCATTCAAAATGAAGCCAAGTGAATCAGTGACTCAGATGTTTACAAGATTCTTGGATATTGTAATCCTTTGTCTTCACTAGGCAAGGATTACAGTAACCATGAGAAGATTCACAAACTTCTACGAGCTCTTACAAAGAACTGGATTCCAAAGGCTACGGCAATCATTGAAGGGAACGACCTCTCAACAATGTCTCTAGAAACACTCATGGGTAAGCTACTCACTCACGTGTTAGAACATCAAGACTTTGAAGATGCTACACCAAAGGAGAAGTCAGGGAAGTTGATCGCTCTCAAGGCTCAATATAGAAGAACTGTCAAAGAAGATTCTGATGACAGCGACTCCGACTCTGAAGATCAAGCTCTTTTGGTAAGAAAATTCAAGAAGTTCATGAGATTTAACAGGAGAACAAAAGACAGCAACAACAACAACGAGGAAGATCCTATTTTCTACGGATGTAAGAAGAAAGGAAACATGAAGAAAGACTGTCCAACTGCATCATCATCAAAGAAAAGTAGCAAATATGACAAAGGCTGCTATAATGCCCCATAACAAGAATACTGGAGAGCGGGGGCGTACATAGCCAGCTACGTATAATAAAATGGAATCTACCTCACTATACAGTCACGGCTGTCTAGATATATGAGGGTTTAACTACAATCCATCAGTCTCTTATGGTCAAGAACAAGCCTAGTGTCTCAATCTCAAGCAAGCAAATAAATGTTACAAGATGTAAGACCACCAAATATACAATAGTAAGGCGTCCCAAACATTACATATTTAGCTGATCATGAAGCTAGTCGTTATAAAATGTCAGGACTAGCAAGAGTTTAGTCATACACGATCAACCCTAGGATTTGTCAATCATGTTATAGTCCGTAGGCAGACAGTAAGTAAAATATACACGAGCTAACACTTGTTCGGCGGCTAAACGTCTCAAAAGAATAATTTTACAATAGAGTGGGAGAGCCAAAAATAAACCCACTCATTGCCAGGATTCCTTCTAGTGGTCACCATCTGGCTGAAAATCGGTAGATCCTCTGGAGCTGCTCTGGAATCTAGCCATACAAAGCCAGCTGGGTCAAATCCCAGAAAGTGCAAGTGCCATAAAGGAGGCTTCACTTAGAAACTAAAACCAGCAATTAGCACAAGAGTATAATTATATAATAAAAGATAGTAATTAAGGAAAAGCATGACAGGTGATATACGATGAGATAGCCATGGGACTATTCAGATAACCAGGTAACAACCCGTAAACCAAACAAGGACCGGGGTTGTAACCCTTCGTCGAACAGAACTTGGTTTCTTCCACCATTTATCGGCAAGATAAATTAAGAAATCAGGTCACGTAACAATCTGGTACAGGATCAAGACAAGACTAGACTGATTATACCTCATCCAACAATCACGGCTAAGCAATAAGTACGGCTTGATACTTTAACTAACTAGGGTTATCACAGGCCTAGTTACTAGCAAGATACAGTGAGATTGTTCGCACCCACAAGCCCTGCAGACCATCCAGGTTACCCAGGTCGAATATTAATACAATAAGGATGGAACACATGACAGTGTGCTGGAAATGTGCCCTACTCGTTGGCAGACTACAAATCCACAAGTGCACCCAGGTAACGGGATTGCCTGTAGCTGGGAGATCTCTTCATGACTGTTGGATTATTCTAGTTATTAGCCTTAGTCAATTTACAGTAGGTACCCCTGACCATGGTACTCAGGGGTCCCCGTCCTAGACATGATGCAAGACAAGACAGTTTCATTTGTACAAGCACAATCGTCCATGGTGTCCAGGTCATTCATTTTTGTCATGTCAAACTAGCCGTCGTAACAGCATATCACGGTATATCATGTCAGGTTTATCATGTCAAGCTTATCATGTCAAGCTTATCATGTCAAGTTTATCATGTCAAGTTTACTGTCAGGAGTGCGCCACGATGGGCCACTATTATGTCATGTCATTTGTCAAAAGTGCACCACAACGGGTCACCATCGTGTCAGGGAACACACTTAATATGGCACAAGCATACATGTGGTAATTAAATATTAGCAGGAGCAAGGGCCGTGGGGGACTCATGCGGCTCAGAAAAATTTTCATGCGGCCAGCAAGTCACTATCAATCATTACACTAACAAATCGTGCTTAGGGAAGCAATTTAGAATCACACATTATTTAATCATAATAATATTATTGTAAAGACAAATAAGACAAAAGATAGTGGGACCCGCAATTAATGCAAGTATGTCATGCTGCTAGCCAATAGATGTTGTCACCATACAATATGCGGTTCGCACATTTTGCTGCATGCGGCCAAGAATAATAAATAGGCCATATGGCCAAGAGTGGATGACGTGGGAGCCATAAGGCAAATACTCAATATATAAGCCATGCGGCTCACTTGGCCATATGCGGCTGGACAATTATTGGAGGGGCGCATATGCGGCTAGCAAATATTAGAGAGGGGCATATGCGGCCAGCATGCAAGCAACCATGCGACCAAATGCAATATTGACCTAGCACTAATGCATGCAAAGTTGCCAAGCTAGTAATTAAATGCACAAGCATGCAAGCAAAGCTCGCATGCAAATAATACAATTACATGCAAAATAATTTTGCTGACGCATGCAAAAATGCATGCGGCCAATGTGGAAGGCCATTTACGGCTCAGCAAGCAGTGCATATGCGGCCAGCATATATTTCCATATGCGGCCAAGCTAATATTCTTGGCCATGCGGCCACACTAAATTAAGCAGGCAAGCAAATTAATTGCAAGGGCCATGTGACTCACATTTGTATACATGTATGCAACTATTCATGCTAATACATGCAAAAGATATTAACCAACAGATATTAGCCATGCTAATGCATGTTGCAAAGAATTTACTAATTCATGCTAATGCATGCATAAGCGGCCAACAGATACATCCATATGCGGCTAAGTGAGGTTTGGCCTATGCGGCCACACTAAATTAAAGGCCATGCGGCTACTGAATGTTGCATGTAAATTTGTATGCCAAAAATTAATGCATACAAATTAACTAAAGGCCATGGCCTAGCAAAATTAATGCATGCAAAACAAATAAGAAGGCCATGCGGCTCATTTATAATAGCATGCAAGCAAGCTTGCATGGAATGCATATTAAATATGTAATATGACATTTGGCCATATTATATTAAATATTTATAGGCCTATGCGGCTAATTTACTTTTTACATGCATGCGGCAACTAAGCTGCTGGCTAAAGCTTAATATATATGCTGCCAAGCTATGAGTTCATGCGGCCAACAGCTATTTGCCATGCAAAATTAAGCTAAATACATGCAAGCATTTAATGGCTAAGGCCATGCACGTGAATGCTAAGGCCATGCATTAAAATATACATGGCATAAAAATATACTTGGTCATGCATTAAAATATACATGGCATTGGCCTATGTGGCTCAATGCTCCTAATACAATAATAAGGGCCATGCGGCTCACTGCTTGCAAATGACTTAGAGCAATGGCCACGCGGCCAGGAAATATTAATGGCTCATGCGGCCAATCAAGTGAATGCTTATGCGGCCCAGCAAATAAACACTTGCACGTGGCCAGCTATTACATGCAATTAAAGATTCAATTAAATGGCCATACGACTCAGAGCAAATATGCTCATGCGGCTCAGAGTGCAATTAATGGCTCCCACAGAGAACATGTTCATAGAAAATACCATGGCCTCCATGCTCCTCCAAACAACAATAGGAACCCAAATCCTGACTCCCGTAGGTCAAATTTGAGTAAAAATGGAATTCTCTACAACATGAAACCATCAACAAGCAAAAATATGCAAGTTTGATAGATCAAAATTCATGGAAACCGAAAATATCACAAAACTAGATCTACAAGAAATTAACCACAGAAATAAAAAATGCTAAGTACTAAAGTGGGTTAGAAACACATGAGGAAGACAATGGAACAATAAAAATGGGATTCCTCCATGAAGCAAGATGCACTTGCCTAAGCTCTCCACTCTCTCAGGTTTGTGGAGAAGTAATGGTGGGGAAAGAAGAAGAGTAATGAAGAGAGAGAGAAAGAGTTGGGCTAATAAATGGGGATGGTGGTGGTAGGTAGGTGGGTTGGTTCTCCAACAAAACCGAACCAAGCCAACAAGTCGAACCGAACCAAGATGAACCAAGCAAAGAAATGCCCAATTAAACCAAGCAAGGAGACATGCAATACGAGACAAAATACATACACGTATTCCAAAATACGTAATACGAACCACAGACATTACTACTCTACCTACTTTAAAAGAATTTTGTCCTCAAAATTTAATCAAGAGGCTAGAGATACAAGGACAAGCTATATTAAGCAATCAATCAAACAATCAATCATGCAAGCAAGGAATTTGAAGGTATGAGGAAAAGAAAAGACATCCTGCTAGGAACCTCTCTGTCGGTTCTGAATCTGAGCTTGGACAAGGGAATACTGTTGGGGTCTCTGCTGCTGGAAGACTTGTGCCTGAGGCGGCAATGGCCTCGGAGGCTGATACTACTGCTGTTGCTGTACTGGTGTTGTTCCCCTTACCGAGGGACTAGTCTGGGCCGATGATGAACTAGCCCTATTCGGACAGGACCCTATCTTGTGGTCCGGTGCTCCACAAGCCAAGCACAATCCCTGTGCTCTGTGACACTCCGAAACAACGTGTCCTGGCTTCCCACAATGAGTGCAGCCCATTGCGGAAGAATACTTCTGCTTCTGTTGCTGAGAGGACGTGACCGACGTCACTGAGGCTGCCTGCCTCGGAGTTCCAATTGTCAAAGCCCTGACTACCGGGGCTGGTGCTGACGACTGGGTCATCTGGCCGTGAGATCGCTTTCGACCTCCGGTCTTGTCCACGATCATGTAGGAGGTATACTCGTGCCTCCTGGCTGCTCTCAATACTGTATCGAAAGTTTGATGCACAAACTGCTTTACTGCCAAAAAAATCTCGAGATGGATCCGCTGCTGGAACCGCTGGGCTCTGTCAAACTCGGTCGCCACCAAGGTGGGAGCAAACCGACTGAGCCTGGAGAACTCGGCCGTATATCCGTCGACCGTCCTGTCCATCTGCTTCAAATTGGTAAACTTGGTCTGTAGATCGTACCGAGCTACAGCATCGAAGTACTTGGTCTGGAATCTCTCTCTGAATACTGCCTATAAAATAGGGGCCACTAATCCCACGGCCTGCGCCGCCCACCAGCTGCGGGCAAGATCCAGTAACTACAGGCGCACCACGGCTACCTTCTCATCTTCTGGGGTCTTCGTTGCCTCCAATATCACCTCTGTGTCCTGAAGCCATGCATCAGCAGTGATAGCATCTTCGTTGCCATCGAGGAATGGAGGGTTCAGGCGCTTGAAATTGTTCGTTGTACTGTTCCCATGATATCCACCTCTGCCCAGAGCATCTGCCACTGCCTGATGCAAGACATCTTCTCGTCGATCCTGCGATGCAAGCAACTCCCTGATAAGTCCAACCAAGGCTCCATTATCCTACCTTACAGGCTGGGCTGGCTGCACCGGGGGTTCTGGATCACCGGGTGGCATGACCCGGGAGGCTGCTCCTGAGTGCTGGGCCTGATCTTCTTGTTGCTGCTGGTCCACGGGAGGTGCTCCGCCTTGCTGATCGACAGGTCCAGGAACAATACCGCTGAAGAAGACGACATAGGGAACAATAAGGAAGGACCAAGGCAGATCAACGATACAAGCATGTGATCAGGTCGAGAATCTCAGGGATTAGAAGATTCGGACAGAGATCAAGGGCGAGTTCTGATTGAGACATCTATTCGGTAAACCCTCATATATCTTAATTTACAAGACCTGTATGGACCACCACTTAAACCATGTAACGCCCCAGAACTAGAATACTGGAGAGCGGGGGCGTACATAGCCAACAACGTATAATGAAATGGAATCTACCTTACTATACGTCACAGCTGTCTAGATATATGCGGGTTTAACTACAATCCATTAGTCTCTTATGGTCAAGAACAAGCCTAGTGTCTCAATCACAAGCAAGCAAATAAATGTTACAAGATATAAAATCACCAAATATACAATAGTAAGGCGTCCCAAACATTACATATTTAGCTGATCATGAAGCTAGTCGTTATAAAATGTCAGGACTAGCAAGAGTTTAGTCATACATGATCAACCCTAGGATTTGTCAATCATGTTACAGCCCGTAGGCAGACAATAAGTAAAATGTACACGAGCTAACACTTGCTCGACGGCTAAACGCCTCAAAAGAATAATTTTACAATAGAGTGGGAGAGCCAAAAATAAATCCATTTGTTGCCAGGATTCCTTCTAGTGGTCACCATCTGGCTGGAAAACTGGTAGATCCTCTGGAGCTGCTCCGGAATCTGGCCATACAAAGCCAGCTGGGTCAGATCCCAGAAAGAGCAAGTGCCACAAAGGAGGCTTCACTTAGGAACTAAAACCAGCAATTAGCACAAGAGTATAATTACATAATAAAAGACAGTAATTAAGAAAAAGCATGACATGTGATATACGATGAGATAGCCATAGGACTATTCATATAACCAGGTTACAACCCGTAAACCAAATAAGGACCGGGGTTATAATCCTTCGTCTGAACAAAACTTGGTTTCTTCCACCATTTATCGGCAAGATAAATTAAGAAATCAGGTCACGTAACAATCTGGTACAGGATCAAGACAAGACTAGACTGATTATACCTCATCCAACAATCACGGCCAAGCAATAAGTACGGCTTGATACTTTAACTAACTAGGATTATCACAGGCCTAGTTACTAGCAAGATGTAGCGAGATTGTTCGCACCCACAAGCCCTGCAGACCATCCAGGTTATCCAGGTCGAATATTAGTACAATAAGGATGCAACACATGACAGTGTGCTGGAAATGTGCCCTACTCGTCGGCAGGCTACAAATCCACAAGTGCGCCCAGGTAACGGGATTGCATGTAGCTGGAAGATCTCTTCATGACTATTGGATTATTCTAGTTATTAGCCTTAGTCAATTTACAGTTGGTACCCCTGACCGTGGTACTCAGGGGTCCCCGTCCTAGACATGATACAAGACAAGACGGTTTCATTTGTACAAGCACAATCGTCCACGGTGTCCAGGTTATTCATTCTTGTCATGTCAAGCTAGCCGTCGCAACAGCATAGCACGGTATATCATGTCAGGTTTATCATGTCAAGCTTATCATGTCAAGTTTATCATGTCAAGTTCACTGTCAGGAGTTGTCACCCCCAGTTTCTAGAAACAGGGGTATTTTTGTTATTTTCCACTTTTGAAATTATTTTGGAATTATTTATTTATTTATGGCATTATTTTGGGGATATTTGAATCGGGTTCGAATTTCAATTCATTCCGACTTGTTTTGACTTGTTTCGGGGACCCGGGATATTTTGACCTTAGCGGGCCCACACACTAGTTAGTCATGGCCCACATGTTAGATATTTTGGTTAGAGACTAGACTATTATTTTTAGTTAATATTAGTTAGAGATTAGTGGTTTCGGTTTGACTAAACTACCCCTGGTTTAACCCTTTCCTATTTATTAGCTATTTAAACCATTGGAGGGCAAACTTGTAATTATCCAAATAGGACAAAACCCCCCATGTGTGGCTGGCCATAGAGTAGGGATAAAGAGGAAAGAGAAACCCACCTTTCCTTTCATTCTCATCCACTTTTTCTTCTTCTTCTCCAAAGGGCTCTTCCTCCTTTTGAAGCTTCCATTGATTTTCTCCTCCAACCAAGGTGATTTCTTCTCCAAAACTCTTTCTCTTCTCATATAGATCATGTAGGAAACCCTTCATGATGATTTCCATGGTGGTGCCATCATTTGAGACCATTTTTGTGTCCTTTGGACATTTCTAGGAGTGTCCACTTGTAGGTTTGTGTCCCAATAGGAAAAACCCCCTTTTTGACCCATGGTTAATGTTTAAATATTGTTTTTGTGTGATTGGTATTAATATCTCAGATTTTTCATGTTGTAGAGAGAATTCATTTGAGTATCTTAATGTATCATATTATTCCTATGTGTATTGGTATATATATAGTTATATATATATATATATATATATATATATATATATATATATATATATATATATATATATATATATATATATATATATATATATATATATATATATATATATATATATATATATATATATGGTGACCATTTGTGTTTTGGCTTGATGTTGTGGTGCTTGGGAGGGCTGTCATTTTCGGCCAGGATTGTTTGGGGGGAGTTTTGGTTGTGAGTTCTATGCCTATTAGTTATATGTATCTAGTATTATATATATTGATATATATATGTATTTGATATATAGATGTATAGATGTATTGATATATATTGTGGTGATATGGAGGGGAGGGGGGACACTATACTGCTGCTGAAATCAGCAGCAAGACATCCATGTTGCTGTCCCCTTTGACAGCCCAAAACAGCCCCCTCTTGCCCACCTATTAGTTCCTATACACCCCATCTTCTAGCCCTATGTTTAAACCTATTAAACCACCCCAAAAATCAGTCCAACACCCCAAATTTCTGTCCTATTTCAACCACAAAACCCCCACACTAATTTCAGTTCAGATTTGCCTTGTTAGCCTCCCAAATTTCAGTCCACCAAATAACCTATTTCAGTCCCTATAATTAGCTAAGTGTGTGTGTGTATTTGAGGTTGTGTGTGTGTGAGGGAGGGCCAAGAGTGTGGCTAGTAGCCTATAGTTAGCCATAGTAGGAAAACTTGTAGGAAAACCTATAGGAAGACTATTGGAGTGTGGTTTTATGTGAGAATGAGTGATGGGGTGAGTGTGGTAGATAGAAGGGTAAATTCATGACGTAGAATAGGGTAATAGGGTAAACCTATACCCCGTATCCTAACCTGACCTAGATACTTAGGATACCCAATTTTCTTGGTAGGTAAGCCTTAGATAGGTTGGTATCTAGCTACCCTAAGGAGCCTAGGCTAGTTCCATGGGTATTTGCAAGGTTTCATTGGTTTTAGGCAAGGTATCGGGATTTACCTTGGAAGGGTAAATCCTAGTTTTGCCTAGAAATAGGATACTTGTGTTAAAAGCCTAAGATGGTGTTAGAACTTGATCCCCGTGGTTGGTAATGATCAAATATGGTACTCTAAGACTAGTTTTGACGTCGGTTGACCTTTTTGACCAAAAGTCAACAAAAGTCAACCGAGAGTCAAACTTAGCCTTAAAGCGACCCGATTTGACCGAAACCAACCCAGAGTTGACCAGTTGACTAAAAGTCAACAGTTGGTCAACATTAGACCAGTTTGACCTAGGGTTGACCTAGAGTTGACCAGAGTTGACCAGGGTTGACCAGAGTTGACTTTTGACCAAAAGTCAACTGTAAGTCAACCGTTGATCCCGATTGACCTAGTTTGACTTGGAATGACTTCCAGTGACCTAGTATGACCTAGTATGAACCAGTAAGGCCTAGTATGACTCAGTTAGACCTAGATTGACCTAGTTTTGACTTAGACTTGCATTCATGGCTTGTACTAGTTTCCTTTTTCAGCATTTAGTCCTGTTTGACTTATAGTATCTTGTCTTAGGTCTGTGATCGCTCTGAGCGTCTGTTCACTCTATCAGCTCAGGACCACAGGCGAGTACATTCACTGATAGTTTTCATTGTCTTGATATCTGCTATATCCGATTCAGTTGTAGTGTTATACTCGATTTCCAGTCACGACAGTTCACGGACTAGTATATGTTGGATCATGACATGGAATGTTGTTCCTAGAGTTTCATGGTATATTGATACATGTTCTGTCTTGTTTCAGTGTATTGGTATAGACACCAATTTCAAAAGGGGACTTGCTACCCTCTTATGGAATCCCGTGTCATAACGTGTCATGTCCAGATCCATTGTACTATTCGGAGATGGGGGAGTTATTAGTGGTTGTGTGATCAATTCCCACATGGTTCTATGGTACTCATGGTTCATAGCTATACCCTCACCTCACGACGGGTAAAGCCTTACCCTATACGGTTCATAGCTTTCCATGGTGACCGGCCTTATCGTTTCTATTGTATTCATGGTTCATAGCCGGTCAGATGGAAAGCCTTTCCCAAGCCGATCACATGACGCACTAATAATTCAAGGCACCTTTTATATTTATTATCTTAGGGTGACTAAGTTCTGTTCGGGAGAAGGGTTACAACCCTGGTCCTTGTTTGGTTTAAGGGTTGTAACTCGGCTTCCGAACAGTTCCCAAGTCATCCTATATATACATATACTTTATCGTCCTTTACAGTACTCACATCATGATATATATTTCCAGTTGATTTTGTCTTATATTTCATTATACTGTCTCTTATAGCTTTTGTCAATTCACATGGAACTGCTGTTGGTGTTTTGTACTTGCTCATTTTCCTGACAGGATACGTTGACAAAATTTTACAGATGACTTAGAGGCTGATTGCCCGACTTACTACGGGATAGAGTCTGATGGACTTGACCTAGACAGGGGCTTAGTGGTAGAGCCTCTTGATTTCGCTCACCCGGAGTAGCCTAGTATTAGTTAGGTTTGCCTGGCCTGCGAGCCAGCTAGTTCTTTTCTGTTGTAGTATCTTTATACTTAGTATTATTCTGAGACTCTGAATTTTGTGTTAGCTGTGACTTGTGGATATTTCTGGACTCGTTTCTTGCTTATTCTATCATATCCCTTTTCCATGCTTTATACCCTAGTTTTGATTTATGTGATTGAGACAGTATTGCTTTGTTCCTCCGTTCGGAGTGTATATACTGTACAGGTACATTTATCTGTTTAGTCGTAGTATTTACAGACCCTATATACAGCGTTCTACCGCCGATTCTGCGGCGTAGGCTGGACGTAACCACGTGCTCGTGCCCCTCTTCAGGGTGCGGGTCGTGACACATTTTTGTGGTGGCCCATGCAGGTCAGTGTCGCAACTAGTGCGAACTCGTAATGGTGCTCGACTTAGAGTGCTAATTACGAGCCTGCGATTAGGATATAGGATTAGGGTATGATAGGAGTTACTCAATCACATGCTAGGAAATCTCTGATCTTTTGATTACCATGACAAATTCTTTTGCATTGAATTTAATTGTCCGTCTTTGATATTCCTATCATGTGCCATGTTGATCTCTTGGGTTCAATTCATCTTCAGGATGACAGTCACTCGTTCTCAGACAGCGGGCCCTAGCTCAGTTCCAGAGAGGCCCGGTCAGGCAGGAGGTCTTCCACCTCCAGCTGCAGGAGCAGCAGTGGCAGTCCCCGCAGGTCTTCCACCTCCAGCTGGGGGAGCTGCAGTTCAGGGAGCAGCCACATCAGTTCCTGCCCTTCCGGCGGGAGCACCGGAAGCGACGGTTTCAGGAGGTCTTCCACCTCCAGCAGCGAGACCGTCTATGGTTATTCCAGACATTCTTCCACCGCCGCCTCAGCTACCGGTAGACACTCAGGGTATGATGGCCCTTCTGCAGCAGATGTTGCAGACGCAGCAGCGCCAGACAGAGGTGCTGAGACAGACGATGGAGAACTCGTACCAGTTAGCTATGGCAGCAGTGGAGAGAGGTGCACCGACTACAGTTGAGGGAGCACCAGCACAGCAGCAGGGCCAGGGGAGGCCCGGTACACATCTCGACTTCAGGAAGATGAACCCGCGAGATTTCAAGGGTACCGAGGGTATCCTATACGCGGACGACTGGCTAGAGGATGTCCAGCGGAGTCTGGAGTTGGCAGAGGTTCCGAAAGCTCTGTGGGTGACTTCTGCAGCGAGCTAGTTCTTCGACATAGCGCTGACGTGGTATCGCACGGATCCACGTGCGTCAGTGAGGAGATTGTCTTGGAAGGACTTCAGGAAACTCTTTAAGGAGAAGTTCTACCCGGACGTAGCCGTGTCAGCTTTAGAGGGGAAGTTTGCCAGTCTGGAGCAGGGGAGCTCGTCGGTCGACGAGTACGCAGCAGAGTTTTTTTGCCTGAGCAGGTTTGCACCGAGTTTGGTTCAGGATGAGGGGTGCAAGGCCCGAAAGTTCAGGAGGGGTCTCATACACGCAGTGCGCACTCGCACATCCGGGCGACGAGACGCTACCTTTGAGCAGATTCTGATGGAGGCTCAGATTGCTGAGGAGGACTTCGGCCTCAAGCCGAAGAGGGGCAGTGATGTCTTGGGAGCCAGTTCGAGTGCGGGGCCAGCGAAGCGTCCACATTTCCAGGAGAGGCAGTTCCAGCAGCAGCAGCCTCAGTTGCAGTTTTAGCAGGCACCGGCGCGTGCCCAGCAGCACCAGGGACAGGGCCGGAGGCAGGATGTCCAGTGTACCTTCTGTAAGAAGATGGGGCACACCCGGGAGGCTTGCAGGATGAAGCTGGGAGTCTGTTTATTCTGTGGAGCTCCTGACCACCAGGTGAGGGACTGTGCTGTCCGTGCAGCTAGCCAGACAGGCCAGGGAAGAGTTCAGCAGGCTAGAGGAGGCCAGCAGGGGCATGCTTTCACCATGGCAGTTGAGCCCACTCAGGCAGTAGCAGAGCAGAGTGCAGGTTCTGATCTTTCTATCTCATTTCCGCATTTGCTTCCTTATTAACTGTTTGAAATTCGATTCCGTCTGTTCCTTGTCTGTTTGATGAAAGTTGTTCTTGTGATGTGATTTTTCTGAGATAAGTCGTATGGGCTAGGTCGCCTCGATTATGAGATTTTAGAATCCTCTAGGGTCATGCTAGCAGGCAGAGTGAGGACATATAGTCGAACTATGGACGTATTTCTAGGGTGTGGGAATTTAAGGTTTTCGCTGCCAAGCTAGCGGCAATGCAAAAAATTTTAAATACCATGATTCTAGAGGTATGTACCGTAGTTGAGGACTCCGTGATTATCGTAGCCTTGCTCACTGGCATGACAGAGATTCTGAGTATCATGATTATTGGACAGACGCATACGATTATCAAATTGCATGAATTTTCTGTGTTGCTTCGTTTTAAGTTTTTGATTGATTCTTTTAAGGTGGATAGACTTAAATTTGTGAGTAATTTTAAAATTTATAAATTTAGTCATTTAGTTCCTGCTTTGATTTTTGAGATTTTGAGATTTTACTATTGTTTGGTTTTAATTTCGAGGACGAAATTTTTTTAAGGTGGATAGATTTGTCACCCCCAGTTTCTAGAAACAGGGGTATTTTTGTCATTTTCCACTTTTGAAATTATTTTGGAATTATTTATTTATTTATGGCATTATTTTGGGGATATTTGAATCGGGTTCGAATTTCAATTCATTCCGACTTGTTTTGACTTGTTTCGGGGACCCGGGATATTTTGACCTTAGCGGGCCCACACACTAGTTAGCCATGGCCCACATGTTAGATATTTTGGTTAGAGACTAGACTATTATTTTTAGTTAATATTAGTTAGAGATTAGTGGTTTCGGTTTGACTAAACTACCCCCGGTTTAACCCTTTCCTATTTATTAGCTATTTAAACCATTGGAGGGCAAACTTGTAATTATCCAAATAGGACAAAACCCCCATGTGTGGCTGGCCATAGAGTAGGGATAAGGAGGAGAGAGAAAACCACATTTCCTTTCATTCTCATCCACTTTTTCTTCTTCTTCTCCAAAGGGCTCTTCCTCCTTTTGAAGCTTCCATCGATTTTCTCCTCCAACCAAGGTGATTTCTTCTCCAAAACTCTTTCTCTTCTCATATAGATCATGTAGGAAACCCTTCATGATGATTCCCATGGTGGTGCCATCATTTGAGACCATTTTTGTGTCCTTTGGACATTTCTAGGAGTGTCCACTTGTAGGTTTGTGTCCCAATAGGAAAAACCCCCTTTTTGACCCATGGTTAATGTTTAAATATTGTTTTTGTGTGATTGGTATTAATATCTCAGATTTTTCATGTTGTAGAGAGGATTCATTTGAGTATCTTAATGTATCATATTATTCCTATGTGTATTGGTATATATATATATATATATATATATATATATATATATATATATATATATATATATATATATATATATATATATATATATATATATATATATATATATATATATATGTATATATATATATGGTGACCATTTGTGTTGTGGCTTGATGTTGTGGTGCTTGGGAGGGCTGTCATTTTCGGCCAGGATTGTTTGGGGGGAGTTTTGGTTGTGAGTTCTATGCCTATTAGTTATATGTATCTAGTATTATATATATTGATATATATATATATGTATTTGATATATAGATGTATAGATGTATTGATATATATTGTGGTGATATGGAGGGGAGGGGGGACACTATACTGCTGCTGAAATCAGCAGCAAGACATCCATGTTGCTGTCCCCTTTGACAGCCCAAAACAGCCCCCTCTTGCCCACCTATTAGTTCCTATACACCCCCTCTTCTAGCCCTATGTTTAAACCTATTAAACCACCCCAAAAATCAGTCCAACACTCCAAATTTCTGTCCTATTTCAACCACAAAACCCCCACACTAATTTCAGTTCAGATTTGCCTTGTTAGCCTCCCAAATTTCAGTCCACCAAACAACCTATTTCAGTCCCTATAATTAGCTAAGTGTGTGTGTGTATTTGAGGTTGTGTGTGTGTGAGGGAGGGCCAAGAGTGTGGCTAGTAGCCTATAGTTAGCCATAGTAGGAAAACTTGTAGGAAAACCTATAGGAAGACTATTGGAGTGTGGTTTTATGTGAGAATGAGTGATGGGGTGAGTGTGGTAGATAGAAGGGTAAATTCATGACGTAGAATAGGGTAATAGGGTAAACCTATACCCCGTATCCTAACATGACCTAGATACTTAGGATACCCAATTTTCTTGGTAGGTAAGCCTTAGATAGGTTGATATCTGGCTACCCTAAGGAGCCTAGGCTAGTTCCATGGGTATTTGCAAGGTTTCATTGGTTTTAGGCAAGGTATCGGGATTTACCTTGGAAGGGTAAATCCTAGTTTTGCCTAGAAATAGGATACTTGTGTTAAAAGCCTAAGATGGTGTTAGAACTTGATCCCCGTGGTTGGTAATGATCAAAAATGGTACTCTAAGACTAGTTTTGACGTCGGTTGACCTTTTTGACCAAAAGTCAACCGAGAGTCAAACTTAGCCTTAAAGCGACCCGATTTGACCGAAACCAACCCAGAGTTGACCAGTTGACTAAAAGTCAACAGTTGGTCAACATTAGACCAGTTTGACCTAGGGTTGACCTAGAGTTGACCAGAGTTGACCAGGGTTGACTAGAGTTGACTTTTGACCAAAAGTCAACTGTAAGTCAACCGTTGATCCCGATTGACCTAGTTTGACTTGGAATGACTTCCAGTAACCTAGTATGACCTAGTATGAACCAGTAAGGCCTAGTATGACTCAGTTAGACCTAGATTGACCTAGTTTTGACTTAGACTTGCATTCATGGCTTGTATTAGTTTCCTTTTTCAGCATTTAGTCCTGTTTGACTTATAGTATCTTGTCTTAGGTCTGTGATCGCTCTGAGCGTCTGTTCACTCTATCAGCTCAGGACCACAGGCGAGTACATTCACTGATAGTTTTCATTGTCTTGATATCTGCTATATCCGATTCAGTTATAGTGTTATACTCGATTTCCAGTCACGACAGTTCACGGACTAGTATATGTTGGATCATGACATGGGATGTTGTTCCTAGAGTTTCATGGTATATTGATACATGTTCTGTCTTGTTTCAGTGTATTGGTATAGACACCGATTTCAAAAGGGGACTTGCTACCCTCTTATGGAATCCCGTGTCATAACGTGTCATGTCCAGATCCATTGTACTATTCGGGGATGGGGGAGTTATTAGTGGTTGTGTGATCAATTCCCACATGGTTCTATGGTACTCATAGTTCATAGCTATACCCTCACCTCACGACGGGTAAAGCCTTACCCTATACGGTTCATAGCTTTCCATGGTGACCGGCCTTATCGTTTCTATTGTATTCATGGTTCATAGCCGGTCAGATGGAAAGCCTTTCCCAAGCCGATCACATGACGCACTAATAATTCAAGGCACCTTTTATATTTATTATCTTAGGGTGACTAAGTTCTGTTCGGGAGAAGGGTTACAACCCTGGTCCTTGTTTGGTTTAAGGGTTGTAACTCGGCTTCCGAACAGTTCCCAAGTCATCATATATATACATATACTTTATCGTCTTTTACAGTACTCACATCATGATATATATTTCTAGTTGATTTTGTCTTGTATTTCATTATACTGTCTCTTATAGCTTTTGTCAATTCACATGGAACTGCTGTTGGTGTTTTGTACTTGCTCATTTTCCTGACAGGATACGTTGACAAAATTTTACAGATGACTTAGAGGCTGATTGCCCGACTTACTACGGGATAGAGTCTGATGGACTTGACCTAGACAGGGGCTTAGTGGTAGAGCCTCTTGATTTCGCTCACCCGGAGTAGCCTAGTATTAGTTAGGTTTGCCTGGCCTGCGAGCCAGCTAGTTCTTTTCTGTTGTAGTATCTTTATACTTAGTATTATTCTGAGACTCTGAATTTTGTGTTAGCTGTGACTTGTGGATATTTCTGGACTCGTTTCTTGCTTATTCTATCATATCCCTTTTCCATGCTTTCTACCCTAGTTTTGATTTATGTGATTGAGACAGTATTGCTTTGTTCCTCCGTTCGGAGTGTATATACTGTACAGGTACATTTATCTGTTTAGTCGTAGTATTTACAGACCCTATATACAGCGTTCTACCGCCGATTCTGCGGCGTAGGCTGGACGTAACCACGTGCTCGTGCCCCTCTTCAGGGTGCGGGTCGTGACAGGAGTGCGCCACGACGGGCCACTATCATGTCATGTCATTTGTCAAAAGTGCACCACAATGGGTCACCAACATGTCAGGGAACACACTTAATATGACACAAGCATACATGTGATAATTAAATATTAGCATGAGCAAGGGCCGTGGAGGACTCATACGGCTCAGGAAAATTTTTATGCGGCCAGCAAGTCACTATCAATCATTACACTAACAAATCGTGCTTAGGGAAGCAATTTAGAATCACATAATATTTAATCATAATAATATAATTGTAAAGACAAATAAGACAAAAAGATAGTAGGACCCGTAATTAATGTAAGTATGCCATGCGGCCAGCCAATAGATGTTGTCACCATACAATATGCAGCTAGCACACTTTGCTGCATGTGGCCAAGAATAATAAATAGGCCATGTGGCCAAGAGTGGATGAGGTGGGGGCCATAAGGCAAATACTCAATACATAAGCCATACGGCTCACTTGGCCATATGCGGCTGGACAATTATTGGAGGGGTGCATATGCGGCTAGCAAATATTGGAGAGTGGCATATGCGGCCAGCATGCAAGCAACCATGTGGCCAAATGCAATATTCGTCTAGCACTAATGCATGCAAAGTTGCCAAACTATTAATTAAATGCACAAGAATGCAAGCAAAGCTCGCAAGCCAATAATATAATTGTATGCAAAATAATATTGCTGACGCATGCAAAAATGTATGTGGCCAATGTGGAAGGCCATATGCGGCTCAGCAAGCAGTGCATATACGGCCAGCATATATTTCCATATGCGGCCAAGCTAATATTCTTGGCCATGCGGCCACACTAAATTAAGCAGGCAAGCAAATTAATTGCAAAGGCCATGCAGCTCATATTTGTATCCATGCATGCAACTATTCATGCAACTATTCATGCTAATACATGCAAAAGATATTAACCAACAGATATTAGCCATGCTAATGTATGTTGCAAAGAATTTACTAATTCATGCTAATGCATGCATAAGCGGCCAACAGATACATCCATATGCGGCTAAGTGAGGTTTGGCCTATGCGGCCATACTAAATTAAAGACCATACGGCTACTGAATGTTGCTTGTAAATTTGTATGCCAAAAATTAATGCATACAAATTAACTAAAGGCCCTGGCCTAGCAAAATTAATGCATGCAAAACAAATAAGAAGGCCATACGGCTCATTTATAATAGCATGCAAGCAAGCTTGCATGGAATGCATATTAAATATGTAACATGACATTTGGCCATATTATATTAAATATTCATAGGTCTATACGGCTAACATACTTTATACATGCATGCGGCTACTAAGCTGCTGGCTAAAGCTTAATATATATGCTGCCAAGCTATGAGTTCATGCGGCCAACAGCTGTTGGCCATGCAAAATTAAGCTAAATGCATGCAAGCATTTAATGGCTAAGGCCATGCACGTGAATGCTAAGGCCATGCATTAAAATATACATGGCATAAAAATATACTTGGTCATGCATTAAAATAAACATGGCATTGGCCTATGCAGTTCAATGCTCCTAATGCAATAATAAGGGCCATGCGGCTCACTGCTTGCAAGCAACTTAGAGCAATGGCCATGCGGCCAGGAAAAAGCTCATGCGGCCAATCAAGTGAATGCTTATGCGGCCCAGCAAATAAACACTTGCACGTGGCCAGCTAATACATGCAATTAAAGATTCAATTAAATGGCCATATGACTCAGAGCAAATATGCGCATGCAGCTCAGAGTGCAATTAATGGCTCCCACAGAGAACATATTCATGGAAAATACCATAGCCTCCATGCTCCTCCAAACAACAATAGGAACCCAAATTCTGACTCCCGTAGGTCAAATTTGAGTAAAAATGAAATTCTCTACAACATGGAACCATCAACTAGCAAAAATATGCAAGTTTGATAGATCAAAATTTATGAAAATCGAAAATACCATAAAACTAGATCTACAAGAAATTAATCACAAAAATGAAAAATGCTAAGTACTAAAGTGGGTTAGAAACACATGAGGAAGACAATAGAACAATAAAAATAGGGTTCCTCCATGAAGCAAGATGCACTTGCCTAAGCTCTCCACTCTCTCAGGTTGGTGGAGAAGTAATAGTGGGGGAAGAAGAAGAGTAATGAAGAGAGAGAAAGAGTTGGGCTAGTAAATGGGGATGGTGGTGGTAGGTTGGTGGGTTGGTTCTCCAACAAAATCGAACCAAGCCAACAAGCCGAACCGAACCAAGATGAACCAAGCAAAGAAATGCCCAATTAAACCAAGCAAAGAGACATACAATACGAGACAAAATACGTACACGTATTCCAAAATATATAATACGAACTACATATATTACAGCTACCTGAAGAAATCTACATCAAGAAAGTACGCCAACACACGCATATGGCATGAAAGTGAAGCCAGCGACTCAGAAGACGAACAATCAGATGACGTTGCAAATGTATGCTTGATGGCTTGCGATCAGGTAATCACTAATCCTCTATTTGACCCTTATGATGATTTTACCTTTGAGTAACTAGGAGAGGCTTTCAGTGACCTGCTAAATGATTACAGGAAACTGCATAGTAAATATGAAACCTCTAAGAAGGTACTCAAAGAGTACAAAGGTGAAATAGGAAGACTTACCGACCTACTAGATCATGTTAGAGATAATGACTCTTCAAATGAGTCTGGTGAGCTTTCTTCTATTAAGTTGTTGTTACACGAGACTGTTAAACAATCCGAAGAAAAAGACCAAACTATTATCCAGTTAAAGGAAGACCTATCTAAGAAAAGAAAGAGTCTCCAGTGTGCACAGGTCAGATTAGAATCACTCACATCTGACTATCCTAGATAATATGATACTTCTAAAAAGTTGGAAATTAGTTTAGGAAAACGGCCTGAAGTTGCTGTTTCCTATTCTAACACGTGTCAATTACCGAATCATCGGAACACGTCCAACACTGTCAGACCAAACCATACCAAAACTATGCCCAAGAAGACTAATAGGAATGCATTCTTCTATACTAGAAAACCAAAACCTACCAATCATGCACCTCACACTACTTTCAACACTCAACATGCTAAATGTCATTATTGTGGCATCATTGGTCATATATCTTCTGCATGTAGAATCGGAAAGTTAATAGATTTAAATGTTTATGCATGGATACCAAAAACTAACCAGTCATGACCCTACAAGAAATGGGTACCAAGAGTTTCATCTGCAAATTATTTTGTAGGTGGGACGTCCTTCACATACTAGGAGCAAATGGATCCTCGACAGCGGTTGCTCATGGCACATGACCGGTGACGCTTCATTATTCGCAACACTGTCGAAGAGGAATAAAAAAGGATATGTCTCCTTCAGTAATAATTTAAGAGGGTACATAATCGGTATCGGTGACATTGGTAAGGCTCCCTATCCAGTGATTAAAGATGTTTGTCTAGTTACCGAGTTAAAACATAATCTGCTCAGCATAAGCCATTTAGCTGATCACGGTTATGGTATTAACTTCGTAAAAGATAAATGTACTATAGTTGATAGTTCAACTGGTAGTACTATATTTGAAGGTATTACACTACCAAAATATATCGTTTTAGCGACGCCTAAAAACGTCGCTAAAACAACAAAATACGTCGCTAAATATAATTACCGACGTATTTACCGACGTTAAAGCCTTGTCGCTTTTTTCTTAGTCGCTGATCTTTGAAACGTCGCCGAACGTCGCAAGTACCGACAATCAGCGACGTATTGATACGTCGGTATATTACCGACGTCTTCTGTCGTTTCGTCGGTACAGTAGCGACGTGGCTAAAGTCGCTACACGTCGGTCTCCGTCCTGGGATTATTACCGACGTTTTACCAACGGTTTTCGACGTATAAGTATCTCCGACGTATCAGGACGTCGGTAAACGTCGGGACCCTTGATCATTTTCTTTGCAGCTTTACTGTCGGTAAACGTCGCAAAGTACGTCGCAAGACGTCAATAATCGTCGGTAAACGTCGGTAGCCTGGATATTTTTTGCAGCTTTACCGTCGGTAAACGTCACAAAGTTGCGTCGGTAAACGCCGGTAATCGTCGGTAAACGTCGATAAATTTGCAAAAAAAATAAAAAAATAAAACACAGAATGTCCTTTTCTCCCTGCAGTTTAAAAAAATAACCATAAACACAGAATGTCCTTCAGGCAGAGTATCATATACATTAGCAGCTATTCAAAAAGCTGCAGTGAATCCATAAATGGAAGAACTCCATTCTGCTCTAATCATAAACTGTAATGTATCATATCTAGCATGCTTCAACATCCCAAAATATGCAAGAACATACCTACAGAGAACCGACATAGCGATGTGTCACCTTCACATAAAGAACTACCAAGTCTTCACAAATAACCAAAGTCTACACACAACCAACAAATAGAATAGGATCCAACAAATAGGATCCAAACATCCAAGTCTAAACAACCAACAAATATCCAAGTCACAAACATACGATGATACAAACACAAACAAACAGTCACAAATGATCAAACAAACACAAACAAATAGTCCTAACTAGGACTACTAGTGATCTGGTGCAGGAGGGGCACCGCCGTGACGAAGGCGTAAAAACTCCTCATACTCCGCAAGTGAAATCGATACAGATGGAGCGCCAGTCGGTGGAGTCGGTGTCGAAGAAGAAGGCGGTAGAGGCGGCGGAGTCGACGACGATGAAGGCGCACCCAGAGTACCAGCATGCTCCAACGCTGTAAGTCGCTGGTTGTATGAATCCATGATAGATAACATTCTACCACTGCTCTGGACCATCGAATCCTGTGCCAATCTCACCGTCTCGGCCATGGTCACCTGTCCTGTCTGCAACTCCGTCACCGTGCGCTCTAACCCTCCAACGGCGCGCTCTGTCCTCTCAGTCGTCTCCCTGAGGTCCATAATGCCGCGGTCGAGCGCATCCAATCGTGCTAGCAGCGCAGGATCGTCCGTAGGATGCTGAGACTGCTGCTCGATCTGTCGTAGCAGGTCGTCACGGAGAGACTCCATCATCTGGTGGACTCGGGCAGACTCCTGGGACGGCTGTGGACCATGCACACTAGCAGGAGATGTCCTAGAGGACTGGGTCGCAACTAGGGCGCCATAGGATCCCGTACCGTAGTACGTACCCCTACGGAGGCCACCAGCGGCGGTCATCCACAGCTCGTCCTCCGACGGAGCTTGAGTGGGCTGCGAGGAAGTACCGGCCTCTCCTGCATCAGGTGCACTAGCAGCCGCCCGTTCCCGCAGCCTCTTATACTCGGCCTAGAAAGTATGGATAGTACTCTATGATTTCTAATTTCTAATTAATGTACTTATTTTTACTAACTTCATGAATATTTATTTGCATCATATTTACTAAGTTATATTAAAATGGACACGAAGTATTAAATTAAGATAACGTATTGTAATACTTACATAGGTCTGCTCGGCCCTCTCGTCAATAAGGACTCCGCCCTTCCGATGGGTGGCCAGAAAGACGGTCACCATGTCGGCGTTACCGACCTTCCTTACCTGTAATTAAATATATTATCTTAGTAATAATTTATCGAATTTGCATTAAAATAATATTTCTAAAAGAGAAAGACATACCAGACGACGAAAATGTTCCGTCATCGGAATCGACCCACCGCACCACTTCGAGGCATGTTGCCTAGCCGCCTTAGCCTTCTCCGACTTCTCCTTGTACCTTGGCTCGTTGAATCGAGCCTTCATCGCATTCCACTGATCGGGGGTGATCCAACCTTGGATCGGCTTTCCGGCACGATCACGATCCTTCTGATCGTTGATAGAGTCGCGGATCAGCTTGGCAGCGACGGAAGGAAACATCCCCTCGATCTGCTCGGCCCGGTGCGGCGGATAGTAAAACATATCCTAGAACAGTACGAAACCAAATATTTATCAGTTATATATAATATGCATAAATTAAATGATTCATGTTAAAAACAAATCTATTTTAACCTTGAAGCGCGTAAACCAGAAGTTCTTCCTTTCGTCTGGAGCATCAGAGTAGTTAATCCAGGGACCACTATAATTATGCCTCAGCATATCGCCTAGGCGTCTCTGTACCCCTGAAGGACGATATCTATACATACATATTATATTCATGAAAAAAGTTAATTTATGATAAAAACAGAAAGAAAAAAAAATAATAAACCAAAATACCTACTTTGTACCGTCGGCCCAGATCTCCGTCCTCTCCTCCTCCGGAGGTGCGCACGCATCATCTTCATGATGCTGGTCGGCCGTCGGCGCATCCTCCTCGGCCATCTGCTCATCCGTCTCCATCGTCGTATCAACATCAGGAACGCTAGACGGGGGAGCCCTCTCAACAGGTCTGGAACTACTCGTCCCAGGAGATATGCCACGTGACGTCGTCCCAACCGGCCCAGCTACTGTCCGATATGGAGGAGTAATCGGCGACGAGGATCCAGAGCCGGTACCAATAGGAGGTACCGAAGGCAAACTCCGTCCCCTAGCAGTACCTGTAGGAAGTACCGGATGATCCCGACCTCCTCGTGGCCCTCGCAAATGTCCGCGACGACCTGCCATACCTGATAACAGCATATGATAGTACAAGATATAATAGAGACTAGAAATATGACAGTACAACAAATAATAGAGACTAGAAATATGACAGTACAACAAATAATAGAGACTAGAAATATGACAGTACAACAAAGATAATAACCAAGGTAACATATGATGATACATTCTACAATAAACATCTAAGTCCAGATAATATCTCTCTCAATCATCTTCAGAATAATCATCTTGTTCGTCTTCCTCGACCTCATCTTCCTCTTCCTCCTCATCTTCACTTTCGTCTTCACCTTCGTCGGCTTCGCCTTCCTCTTCGGATAATTCTACATCTTCTACATTATGTGTCGTGTAATACGTAACTTCCGTGGAGTCCACATCGACAATATTGGTTACAGGAGGTAGCTCGTCCTCCTGGTAAGCTTTTTCATCAACATCAAAAGTATCTCTAGCTTTAGTCTTGCATACTGCCCACCAGTCAGACTTCGTTGCTCCCCGTCTCGGATAAGCTGTGAAATACACGAGCTGAGCCTGAGTTGCTAGGACAAACGGTTCGTAGCCTTGATATCTACGCTTGTAGTTTATATCCACAAGACCATGCTTGTCAATTTTCCAGCCTTGATTTTCAATCGGATCGAACCATTCACACTTGAACAACACGATATTTGCAGGTTCTCTGCCATAATTATATGACAACTCCACAATCTCTCGCAAGATGCCAAAAAAATCATTTCCTGGATCGACGTCTTTGTAGTTCGAAGACTTGATACACAAACAACTGTTCTTCGTGGAATCAAGATCCAGGAAGCTGTCTCTGATCGGAGCATTTGTCGACTTGAACCGAAAGCCATTGACACAATAACTTGGCCATGTTTTAACAAAAGTAATTGGTCCCTTGGCAAGAGTTCTAATTAATTCAATCTCGGGTGAAATTAGACGATCGACCTGAATATCAAAGAAGAGATAATAAGTTATTTATTGCGCAGTTGCATTAGAAGAGGCCAGTAAATATTACCGAACTGCTTACATATTCGCTCAACCAAGAAGGAAAATGACGTCTCATTTCTTGTTCTAATGCTTCGTCTGTTAGGTAGGGTCTAACCAGCCTCAACTCATCATTATATGTGCTGGAAAACAACGAAGCATTAGAACGATTAGTACAATAATATTAGCTTATACTATTACATTGAGATGACGTAAACTCATCATTCCTTACTTACCCTTCTAGCTTCTCCACTTCATCCTCGTCGCAATTGAGTAATACATACAACTGAGCAGCCCTTAGCTCTTCGTCATTCAAATATCTCTTCTTCATTTTTCCCGAAGGCTTTCCGGACGCATTGAATACTTTCAGTATTCCATCATTAAATTCTTGATATCCGTCGTCGTTTCTCGGAGCCCTCGTTCTATTCGTAGCAACATGAGGTTTGAAATAGGAGGAGCAGAAATTTGTAATCTCCTCGAGAATATAGGCTTCACAAATAGAACCCTCGACCCGAGCCTTATTTTTTACCTTTCTTTTTAGGTGATTCAAATGTCGCTCGAACGGGTACATCCATCGATATTCGACGGGTCCACCAACACGTGCCTCGTAGGAAAGATGAATCGGCAAATGCTCCATAGAGTCGAAGAATCCAGGAGGAAACACCCTCTCTAGCTTGCACAGTGTTACCGCAATGTCCTTCTCTTGCTTTTCTAGACGATCAACGAGCAATTTCTTAGAACAAAGGTCCCTGAAGAATATGCTAAGCTCCGTCAATGGATCCCAAACTGCCTGCGGTAAGAATTCCCGAAATGCAATCGGAATTAACCGCTCCATGAATACGTGACAATCATGGCTCTACATACCTGTCAGTTTGTTCTCCTTGAGGTCGACGCATCTTCTCAAGTTTGAAACATACCCATCTGGAAATTTCAGACCTTGAATCCACCTACAAAGCCTCACTTTATCCTCCTTCTCCAGTGAGAAAATTGCCTTAGGCTGCTTCAACTTTCCATTCCCGTCCTCTATCAAATGCAATGCAGGACGTCTACATATTTCTTTCAAGTCCAATCTAGCCTTAGGATTGTCTTTCGTCTTCCCCTTTACGTCCATTACAGTATTAATTATGTTGTCAAACACATTCTTCTCAATATGCATGACATCAAGGTTATGTCTAATCAGATTGGTGCTCCAGTATGGCAGATCCCAGAATATACTCCTCTTCGTCCAGTTATGAGTGCGACCAAATCCGTCACACTTGTAGCCCGTAGCAGGCTGCTCAATAGCACTTGGTAAATCTCTAACCTCCTCCCATATCGTGGCTCCGCACCACCTTGTCGGTGGATCACCCTTCTCCACAACGCCAGCACGAAAAGCATTCTTGTTCCTCCGGTACGGATGATCCTTCGGCAGGAATCGTCGATGACAATCGAAGAAGCACGGTTTGCCTCCATGTTTCAAACGGAAAGCCTTAGTGTCGTCCATGCAACACGGACATGAAAGACGACCATGCGTGCTCCATCCAGATAACATTCCATAGGCCGGAAAGTCGTTGATGGTCCACATAAGTGCTGCCCGCATCTGGAAATTTTGTTTTCTAGATACATCGTACGTGTTGGAACCTACTTCCCACAGCTGATTCAACTCATCAATCAATGGCTGTAAATAAACATCAATGTTCCTTTTCGGATTGTTCGGACCTGGGATAATAACGGTGAGGAACATATATGGAGTCTTCATGCACATCCAAGGCGGTAGATTATACGGGGTGACGATCACAGGCCAACACGAATACTGGGATCCTGAAAGTCCGAATGGGGTAAAACCGTCAGAGCAGAGACCCAATCTAACATTACGCGGATCAGAAGCAAAATCTGGATACTCTCGATCAAAGTGCTTCCATGCTTCTCCATCAGATGGGTGATCCAACACTCCTTCGGTATGTTCCCGCTTATGCCAACTCATGTTTTCTGCAGTTTCCTTCACCATAAACAACCGCTGCAAACGCGGCGTCAACGGCAAGTAGTGCATCGAAGAGGTAGGCTTCCTGGCACCGACAGACTTTCCTCTACCACAGGCCTTGTAGCGATCGACACCACAAAATCTGCAGGCGTCTTCATCCTTGTCGTCTTTGTAGTACAACATGCACCCGTTGCGACAGGCATCGATTTTTTCATATCCCATCCAGAGCGATCTAACCATCCTCTTAGACCGGTAGAAGTCTTTAGGCAACTTCGCACCCTCAGGCAATATTTCTATAAGCAACTCCATAATACGGTTGTAGCAATCTTGCGACATGTTAAAATCGGACTTGATGCTCAACAATCTTGTAACCACCTCCAACGGTGAATGATCCTCACAACCAGGATATAATGGAGTCCTTGCATTCTCCAGCAACTCCATGAACTGTGCAGCATCGGGGTTCGGTGCCTCCTCAGGTGCATCATGATCATCCGGATCGAAACTAGGCCCGGCCGCGTCAAAAACCATGTTCACCAACCCATCGTCGTAAGGAGCGTTGTTGTGGACATCAACATAAGGCTCGTACTCCGATGCTAAAGACACAAGTTCTCCGTGCTCGCTCCACTGATAGTAATTCGGCGTGAAACCCTTCGAGTACAAATGATACGTGACATCCACTTCTGGATGATATTTCAAGTTACGACATCTCACACACGGACACTTAATTTTGGTACCGTCCATGTACTGAGGGAACGCCTTGGCAAACTGCAGGAACTGGTGTACACCCTCTATGAATTCATCCCGCACACCGCACATGTCATCAGGATGACGGTTGTACATCCAAGTACGATTCCGCAGATAGTAATTCAGCTCCATAATTCTGTAAGATAGATACATCAAGGTAGTGAATGATATGCAAGTGTCAAAGCTTTTCCGATGGATTGCATTTATCTTTTCATCCATTCATTCATGCATTGCATTTATCTTTTCAGTTGTGCATATCATTACCTACTATTATACATGCATTTATCTTTTCATCCATTCATTCATGCATTGCATTTACATTGGATGTGAAAATCTGTATCGTAAGACAAACTAAACATAATTAGTATATAATCATGTAACTGGTGGATCCGCTAGCTAGTAAGCCGGATGTACTTAATATCAGAGAGTATCAGATTAGTATCAGTATATAGGTTAGGTAGACCGTATCAAACGCATATTGGAATAGTAGGCCGAGATAGGAGGCCGAGATAGTCGAATGAGAAGAAGGGAAGAAGGGAGGAGCAGATGGGTCCAGAGCCATGGTGGAGGAGGAGAAGTAATATGAGAGCAGTTTCCGCCGTAACATCTCCTGGCTCTGCTGGCAACTGAAGTCCAGATGCTACAAAGGACAGGATAAGGGCAGGATATGCATCTCTGATACACGAGGGTATCAGTAATGTAAGCAAAACAGAGCGGGTACAGGTTTTGACTCAAGTGAGGATGCAGGACATGCATCTACTAGGCTCGGCTGAAACCTATAGCAGGATTGAGCCACTATGCACTTAGGGGATTGTAGGCTGTAATATCTAGTCGAAATTACATATCAAATCCAACTGACTGCACAAGCTAAACAAGCAAAAGAGTAAGCAACAAAGGGCATCACTATGAACCCGAGCCTCCCCATGTCCAAGTTACATATCAAATCCAACCAAAATAACAAGATACAACCCACACTATAATTAACTTCTCGCGCCATTGTCATGTGCCACAGCCTTCTATTTCTACTAATTAACTTCTCGCGCCATTAATTGGACAGTCTAAGGTAATCATGGTTGTGACATTTATGCGGTAGAACAACTAATTAAAGAGATGGTGCACTTGATAATATAGTACTTGATTCATCGTGACAACGTCAAACATTTGTTGCCTATTACCATCATTATATTTGTGCCAACTATAAGACGATCTACCAAATATCGTGACTGTGGGATAAATTACAAAAAACTTCTCGTTAGAATTTCGTCTTTTGTATAGAAAGACCTATTAATCAAAATCGCAAGCTCGACCAAAAATATGCATATAAATAATATGTACATGACCAAGGATTAGGGTTTACCTGGGTTATCGGGTTAGGGGGCTGGAGGCGGGGGGCTGTAGGCGGAGGGGGCTGGAGGAGGGGGCTAGCTGGAGGAGGGGACTGGAGGAGGAGGGGCTGGAGGAGGGGGCTGGAGGCGGTCGGGAGAGAGGGGGTCGGGTATCGGAGGGGAGAGAGGGGGTCGGGAGCCGGAGGGGTTGGGAGCCGGAGGGGAAAGAGGGGGTCGGGTGCCGGAAGGGAGAGGTGGGGTCGGGTGCCGAAGGGGAGAGAGGGGGTCGGGAGCCGGAGGAGAGAGAGGGTCGGGTTAAATGGGGGGAATCCAAAAATTGGGGGGGGGGGGATGAAAAATCAAACCTATATGCTCATTTTAGCGACGTTACTTATCGACGTCGGTAATCGTCGAAATATTATAATTAGCGACGTAAAGAAGCATCGCTACGAGTCGCTAATTTAAAAAAAATAAGCGATGTCTACAAAAACGTCGGTAATCGTCACTAATTAGCGATATTTACCGACTTATCAGCAACGTCAATTTTTTTAGTTAAAATTGCGTCGCTGGACGTCACGGATCGTCGCTAACAGTGACGTTCTGCGACGTTTTTCCATTTCGTCGCTAAATTGCTTTGCTTTAGCGACGTTTTACTTAAACGTCGCTAGTTTCGTCGGTAATATGACTTATTTTGGTAGTGTTAGGAAAGACAACATATATGTTTTCTACTTGTTGGAAGATGCTAACAAAGCAGGTTGATGTTTGATGGCCAAAAGCATTGAGAGTCAACTATGGTATATGAGACTCGGTCATGCAAACATGGATACAATTTCAAGACTTTCTACAAAGAATTTGGTACGCGGCTTACCGGATATTTCTTTCAAGAAGGATACAGTATGTAGTGAATGTGAAAAGAACAAAGCTACCAAATCCGCATTCAAATCCAAGAACGCTGTAAGTACCACTAGACCTTTACAACTGTTGCATATGGACTTATTTGGACCAAGTAGAATTGCTAGTCTAGGTGGTAAGTTATATGCGTTTGTCATTGTAGATAATTTTTCTAGATATACATGGGTTTATTTTCTTGCACGCAAGAACGATGCATTATCAGAAATCGTCACCTTTTGCAAGAAAGTACAGAATGAAAAAGGGTTCATGATTACTCGCATTCATAGTGATCATGGCAGCGAATTTAAGAATGCAGAATTCAAGTAATTTTGTGATACACATGGTTATCTGCATGAATTCTCTTGTCCTAGGACTCCGTAACAAAATGGAGTTGTGGAACGTAAGAACAGAACTCTATATAAAGTGGCTAGAGTAATGTTAAATCAGTTTAGTCTACCTAGATACTTATAGGCTAAAGCTGTCAATACAGCGTGCTATATTCTCAGTAGGGTTCTAATTCGACCTATATCGAAGAAGACTCCCTATGAACTATGGTTTGATAGAACACCAAATATTTTATTTTTCAAGATCTTTGGTTGTAAATGTTTTATTCTTAATACTAAAGATAGTTTGAGTAAATTTGATGAAAAGGCCGATGAAGGTATAATTTTAGGTTATGCAGCAAAGAACAAAGGATACAAAGTCTTCAATAAAAGAACCATGATCATCGAAGAATCTATCAATGTCAAGTTTGATGAGCTAAATCAACACTTAGACGATGATGACAAATAAGACATAATCACACCAAGTACAGCTACTGCAAAACCTTCACACAAAGATACAGAACCATCACATCAGACATAAGATGAACCTCCAAGCAAAAAAGCCAGAACTAGCAATCTTGAGACCATACCAAAAGAGATGGGATTCTTGGCTAACCATCCAAAGGACTTGGTAATTGGTGAGATTACCAAAGGTGTAAGTACTCGTTCCTCGAATAAAGATATAGCATTATCACTCTTTTTATGCTTCCATATGAACTGCCTGTGACAAATACCATGCCTATGTTGTTTATATAATCTTTCTTATACCATGCCTGTGATGACTGTTTTATATATATTTCTTGTGTTTCTTCACTGTTTGTTACTTATGCATTTATTGCAGAGGAGCTTTCTCCTTTGCAATTATTTTGCTAAGTGACAACGGGGGAGAAATAGGATCTAAATTGTTCATAACCTGCATAATTGTTCATAACCTGCATTCATGAAGATGTTAGATCATATTTCTCTCTCGTTGTCACTTAGCAAAATAATTACAAAGGAGAAAGCACCCACGCAATAAATGCATAAGTAACAAACAGTGAAGAAACACAAGAAATATATATAAAACAGTCATCACAGGCATGGTATAAGAAAGATTATATAAACAACACAGGCATGGTATTTGTCACATGCAGTTCATATGAAAGCATAAAAAGAAAGATAATGCTATAATAAAGCTGAAACAAATAAAATGCTGGTAATAAACTAAGTAAAACATATGCCAAACTGAGACATAATAAAGCTATGTCTATGAAGAGTCACAGATAGTAACTAAAATAAAGAGTGCTGATAATATCTTGAAATGTCGGAGCATTTCCAAATAAACATAAGACAAAAATATCAGTCTCAATATGTAACATATCAAAAATCATCATCCTCATCATCATCGTCATCGGCTGCAGCGCCAGCATGTCCAAATGGACCAGCTCCAGAAGTATGAGGAGTGGCACCAGAAGTATGATACCAATCGTAAGTGTTCCCTGGCTGGAACAGAGAGTGGACCGCCTCATCATCAATGCGGTAGCCAGAAACAGAAGGGTCATGAGGTAGAGAGCTAGATGAGTGACCCGTCTGCACAAATCTCAGATCGGCAAAGGAGTTGGCAATAGCCTGGAACTGAGTCACGTTACGAAACTCATATTCCCTGGAAGTGTCAACATAAAATGATTGCAGATCTGATAGGTGCTGATGAATACCCTCAAATGTCATAGGGTAGGACTGAGGAGGACCAGGTGCTGTGGAAGTAGGTGCAGGAGGAGCAGGTGCAGTAGGTGGAGGAACAGTGGCAATGCTACAACGAGAGAGTTTGAGGAACTTGGGCTCAGGGTCAAGAGCACAAGTGGATAAGTCAATATCAAATCTCTGAAAGATGCGTGGGATGATCATCGTATAAGAGAGGTTGCGGTCTCTTCCGCGACATCTACCCATCATCTGAATGATAGTCTTAGGGACAGAAAAAGGAATCCCCTTAAGAATATGATATAGAGCAGAAAGCTCAAGAGCAGTGACATCATCTTTGGAAGTAGATTTTGGAAGTAAAATGGAATAGATGAGGCGATGTAATTCATATTTAAACAAGTTCAAGTTTTTGGCTTTGAACTTTCTAGGACGAGCACGTGTGGGCGCACAAAGCTCATTCTTGAAACTAACGAGAGTCGTACCATCGGGGAAATCAAAATTCGTGATGTCATCGAGCGGGACACCTTCGTTTGGAATACCAAAGATTTTTGTTAACGTTTCATCAGTAAACTCGATATCTATCCCTCCGACATGTGTTCTTGCGGTAAAAGGGTCTAACACGAAATTACAGTAAAATAATCTAATGACATTAGTAGCTGTAGGGAATTATAAAGAAACAAAGTGTTGTAACCCTAATGCCTCAAAGTAAGGATGATGGTCGAAAAAGATAGTCCACTTGATCGAAGATCCGGTACAAATAGTACGCATAATAAAATCGACATACCACAATAGGGCTTGGTCGGGAGTTTTGAAGTAAAAACTCGTCCGATGCACCGTCATCCGATTAGACCGGAAAAAAGAGGGAATCCGTATGCGGATCCGAAGACGATGCCTCTTCACTGTCATTGGTCTTCTTCCTCTTGAAAGGATTGAATCCCTTAGGCATTCTATCCCAAAATCTAGAAACCCTAACAATTGAAAAGTGGAGGAGAGAAGGAATTACACCTTTCGAGAATTGGATATGTTATAGAGGACGAAATTCTTCGCATGAATCCAAAGTTTGGATGAAGATCTCCACGCGGATTGGAAGAACAAAGGTGGAGAAGAGCTAGGGTTTTGGGGCGCTTCTTCTGCTGTTTGATGTAGTTTGAAAGAATGAAGAAGATGGGGCCTCGGGTTCTGGCTGGTACATATATATACCCAGCCAAACTCTGACCGAATTCGGACCGAACTCGAGCCGAATTTGCCAAGGGTTGCCTGGCTATATATGTGTAAAAAAAATAACAATGGGCCAATCTTTTTCATTAATTCGTTTCAAATGTTTAATTCATAGTTTAATAATTTTAAATCTTAAAATAATATAATTAATATTATTTTATAAATTAATATTCTTAACTCAGCATCTGTCTCGAATTAGCTGTAGGAGTACTGTCCCAGCTAACGGAGGTTCACCGGGGAACTCTTAAGTACCGCTTCGCTTCGATCGTAGTCGTGGTGACAGACAGACTCTTTTTAGGCTTGTCTCGAAAACAGTTTTTGAGTATCGAATAAATTAATAAAACAAAATTAATTAATATTATTGATATCTAAAATTCTTAATTCTCGACGTAAATAATTAAAACGATCTTTCGCTAGAGGTTTTGTGAGTATGTCCGCTAATTGATTCTGTGTGTCTATGTATACAAGGTCTATATCTATATTTTGTTGATGATCTCTAATAAAGTGATGTCTAATCTCGATATGTTTAGTACGAGAGTGACATAATGGATTCTTAGTCAAATTAATAGAACTAGTGTTGTCACAGAAAATGGGTATGTGTGTAAAATGTAATCCATAGTCTTCTAAAGTTTGTTTCATCCACAAAATTTGTGTACAACAACGTCCTGCGGTGATATACTCAGCCTAGGTTGTTGATAATGCAATAGAATTTTACTTCTTACTAAACCAATAGACTAGAGCTTTTCCTAGAAAATGACATGTGCCGTTAGTGCTTTTTCTATCTACTTTGCATCCGGCAAAATCAGCATCAGAATAACCAGTCAGGTCAAACGACGTGGTTTTGGGATACCATAAGCCGACAAAATAAGTGCCTTTAAGGTATCAGAAGATATGTTTAACTGCGCACAGATGTGATTCTTTAGGATTAGCTTGAAAGCGTGCACATAAACAAACACTAAACATAATGTATGGTCGACTAGCAGTTAAATATAGTAAGCTACCTATCATACCTCGATACTTACATATGTCGATAGGTTTGCCTTGTTCATCAATATCAAGCTTGGTTGAAGTCGCCATTGGAGTGCTAAGTGGCTTTGTTGTTTCCATGTCGAACTTCTTTAATAGATCCTTTGTGTACTTTGCTTGATTTATGAACGTCCCATTGTTAGTTTGTTTGATTTGCAGTCCAAAAAAGAATTTCAGCTCTTCCATCATGCTCATCTCAAACTCATTCTGCATACACTTTGAAAATTTTTGACAAAGAGATTCATCAGTAGATCCAAAAATAATGTCATCTATATAGATTTGAATCAAAAGAATATTATTATTCAAAGATTTTATAAATAATGTAGTGTCAACCTTTTCCTTTGAAAAACCGTTATCAAGTAGAAAAGAGCTTAGACGATCGTACCAAGCACGAGGGGATTGTTTCAAACCGTATAAGGCTTTCTTCAACTTGAAAACATATTCAGAAAATTTGAAATCAGTAAAACCGGAAGGTTGAGCTACATAAACTTCTTCTTTTATAAAACCATTTAAAAATACGCTTTTGACATCCATTTGGAATAACTTAAAAATATAAAAACATGCAAATGCACATAACATGCGAATGGATTCTAATCTCGCAACTGGGGCATAAGTCTCATCGTAGTCGATACCTTCTTCGTGATTGTATCCTTGAGCTACGAGTCGAGCCTTATTACGAGTCACTAAACCATTTTCATTTAGTTTGTTTCGGAATACCCATCGGGTGCCAATGACTGGATGATCAATGGGCTTGGGAACAAGTTCTCAAACTTGATTTCGTTCGAATTGGTTTAATTTCTCTTACATAGCATCTAACCAAAAATTATCACTGCATGCTTCATCAATAATTTTGGGTTCAAACTGCGAAACAAAAGCAACACAAGAAGCTATATCTTTATTCGAGGAACGAGTACTTACACCTATGGTAATCTTACCAATTACCAAGTCCTTTGGATGATTAGCCAAGAATCTCATCTCTTTTGGTGTAGTCTCAAGATTGCTAGTTCCGACTTCTTTGCTTGGAGGTTCATCTGATGCCTGATGTGATGGTTCTGTATCTTTATATGAAGGTTTTGCAGTAGCTTTACTTGGTGTGATTATGTCTTCATTGTCATCATCGTCTAAGTGTTGATTTAGCTCATCAAACTTGAGATTGATAGATTCTTCTAACAATTTTTGTTTTCTCTGGTATCACATATTTTTGAATTGATCCATACTAAGATGTTATATCGGCAAGGTTTGTCAATTATCAAAATGGGAAAGATTGTTGGCCCATTGGTCATGGTCAAACCTGATTTTAATAATTGATCAAACTCTGTCTCGATATAAATGTAAGGCAATTCAGATATTTACCTACGACGTTTTGGATACTGCTCAACAATGGATATCTACTATGTTCAAGACCGAAGCTGTTCCGAAGTTGTTTGCCATTCAGAATGTATTTCCTTCAAAGCAATATAATTTTTCATTTTATTGAGTCTAGGAATACATTGTACACCAAGTCGTACTGGCAAATAGGCTGTCCAGAATCGCTTTTCAAAATCATCATATCCTTTTAAAAAATGACCTATATTTTTGAAAAATATCCTTTTTCAAAAAGCTTCTGAAGGACTTTTCAAAAAGCCAAAATGATTTTTCTCAAAATCAACTGGCAGAACCCTAGCAGAACTCGGCCAGAGTTCGGCCAGTGTTCGGCCAAGTTGAACGTTATGTGAACGTTTGATTTTGAACTTGGTCACCCTTCAGTTGCAGTTTGTTACTAAGAGTTCTGTCCGAATTCTGTCCGAATTCTGTCAGAGTTCTCTTTTTGGAAAAACTATAAATAGAGAAGGATTTCGATCATTTTAAAACACCAATTCACTTTCAATCTCTTCTCTTCTAAAGCTTACATTTTCTCCAAAGAGTTCTCAAAAGCTTACATTTTCAAATCCCAAGCAAGTTACAATCCTCTAGTCGATTTGCCAGTACGGTACGGTCTAGAAGTTTCAAAGCGGTTGTAATCAGAGGCTTGATTGAAGAAACAACACTTCATAATTGAAGTTAGTCGAGTTCTTCGTATCAAAGCTCTTGTCTGTAGAAGTTACAAGGACTTCGTATGAAAACTTGTAAAATTTTCCAATAGTGGATTCAACTGGAAGCTAGAGTTCTTCCGAATGGACTAGTCCTTACAAGAGAAAAACTAGTATAAATCTCGGTGTTTGCATTTGCCTTCTGATCACTTTTCATTACTGTCATTTACTTTGTGATTATTTTTATATCTGTGATCTAACTGCTAACGAGATTTTTAATTAGCAATATTTTGCTGCCTACTCTATTCACCCCCTCTAGAGTATTCTGCTTTACGATTTTGTTCCTACAATTATGGCATTGGCATAGATGACACTGGTGACGTGGACCCTCAGGAGGATCCATCAGTTGCTGAGGACTTGTCCATAGTCTGGCTGAGACTTAGTATTTTACTGTCCTTATTTGAGACATTATGAGTTGTACTTGAGTTTTGTTCTCGTGGTTTACACCTAGACTTTTATTTATATCTGTGACTCTCTTGAGATTTATCTCTTCTATTCCATCTTAGTGTTGTGATTGAGTTACTTATTATTTACTCTCCATTCGGAGTTTATTTACTCTCCATTATGCGTAGGCTAGGCGTATTCACTTCTCGTGCCTTTTACTGGGTGCGAGTCATGACATGCTATACCTCGGCCTGGGCCTTCTGGGTCTGTAACATCTGCTGTAGAAGGGCCATCATCTGCTGTGCATCAGTCGGTAGCGGAGGCGGCGGTGGAACAGTCTCAGGAATGACTATGGACGGTCCCGCAGCTGGAGGTGGAAGACCTCCTGGAACCGTCGTTACTACTCCCGCCTGAAGGGCAGGAACTGAGGTGGCAACTCCCTCAACTGCAGCTCCCACAGCCGGAGGTGGAGGTCCTACCGGATCGGGCCTCTCTGGAACAGCACTAGATCCTGCTGCCTGAGAGCGAGTAATCGTCATCCTGAGGATAGATTGAAACAAGGAATCAATATGGCACATAATAAGGAGTATCAAGGAAGGACAATTGAATTCAATGCAAGAAGAGTTGTCATGGTAATCAAAAGATGAAATTTTTTCTAAAATGTGATTGAGTAACTCCTATCATATCCTAGATCCTATGTTCTAGTCGTAGGCTCATAGTTAGTACTCTAAGTCGAGCACCATTGCGATATCGCAATAATTGCGACACAGACCTGCGTGGGCCACCACAAAAATGTGTCACGACCCACACCCTGATTAGGGGCACGAGCACGTGGTTACGTCCAACCTACGCCGCAGAATCGGTAGTAGAACACTGTATATGACATCTGTAAATACTACGACTAAACAGTATAAAGGTACCTGTCATCTCCGTACCGAGGAATATAATATGGCATAACTCAATCACAAGATAAAACAAAGGTAGATAACACGGAAAGGAAATATGATAGATGAAAAATAGGAAATAAGTTCAAGATCCAACACAAGCCCAGAGATATACACAACATCACAGGGTCACAAAATATAATATAGAATACTACAGTCTGAAAGTACTAGCTGGATCGCAGTCCAGGCAAACCTAACTAAGCTACACTACTCTGGGTGTGCAAAGTCTAGTGGCTCAACTATCAGGCCACAGTCCTGGACTACTCCATCTATTTCGACCCCATAATAGGTCGAGCGGTCTGCCTCAGAATTGTCTGTAATATATATCAATGGTATCCTGTCAGGAAAATGAGCAAGTACAAACACTAACAACAATTCCATATGAATTGACAAATTCTGTAAGAGACAGTATAATGAAATACAAGACAAAGATATAGGAAGACTTGGAAGCTATTCGGAAGCCGAGTTACAACCCTTAAACCGAACAAGGATAGGGGTTGTAACCCTTCTCCCGAACAGAACTTAACCTCCAATCAAGGTATAGCATAAGAGCATGTAGAACATGTGAAATATAAGACAAAAACCAACAGAAAATATATAACAGGATGTGAGTACTGAATAGGACGACAATATATAGGATGACTTGGGAACTATTTGGAAACTAAGTTACAACCCGTAAACTAAACAAGGACCGGAGTTGTAACCATTTTCCTGAATAGAACATAGCCTCATATGATAAATAAATATAAAATGTGCCTTGAATTATTAGAGCATTATGTGATCGGCTTGGGAATGTTACAGGACAGACTATCCACTTGGCCCGACAATCACATAAAAATCAGTGAAAGGGTCATGCCGGCCAACCTGGATAACGAGCACATGAATAAGATCTCGCTACCCCATACATGAGGTGAGATTGGCGCAAGCACAAGAATATAGTGACATGGTGGCTTTGATCACATAGCCCCTAATAATTTCCCATCCCCGAATAGTATAATGGATCTGGACATGACACGTCATGACACGGGATTCCATAAGAGGGTAGTAAGTCCCCTTAGGAATCGGTGTCTATACAAGTACAGAGAATAAGACAGGAAATGTACTAATATACCAAGAAAATCTAGAAACAACATCTCATGTCATGATCCAACATATACTAGTCCGTGAACTATCGTGTCTGAAAATCAAGTAAGACACTACAACTGAATCGGATATCACAGATATCAAGACAATAAAAACTATCAGTGAATGTACTCGCCTGTGGTCCTGAGCTGATAAGGTGAACAGACGCTCAGAGTAATCACAGACCTAAAGATGATATACTATAAGTCAAACAGGGTTTTATAATGAATGGAAAACTAATTTAAGTCATGATATGCAAGTCTAAGTCAAACTAGGTTAAACTAGGTCAAACTGGGTCATACTAGGTCATACTAGATCATAATAGATCATACTAGGTCACTGGGAGTCAATCCAAGTCAAACTTGGTCAAACGGGGTCAAAGGTTGACTTACAATTGACTTTTGGTCAACTGGTCAACCCAGGTCAACTCTAGTCAACTCTAGGTCAAACTAGACTAATGTTGACCAACTGTTGACTTTCAGTCAACTGGTCAACTCTGGCTTGGTTTCGATCAATTCTAGTCAAGCGTTGACTTGAAGTTGACTTTCGATCAAAAAGTCAACTCTTAGTCAACGGGGGTCAAGACTAGCCTAAACAAACCTCATCTAGTCATTACCTACCAAAACAACATATTTTTAACCCCATATAGAAATCAGAAACCCAATACCTTATATTACCCAATATCCTAACATTTACCCTTTACAAGGTATTTCCGATACCTTGCCCATTACAAAGGAAACCCCGCTAATACTCAAGATACTAGCCTAGGCTCCTTAGGGTAGCTAGATACTATCCTATCTAGGGTTGACCTACCAAGAAATATGGGTTTCCTAGACATCTAGTCCAGCTTATGGTCATGTTGGTCATCTCATCATTACCTTAGTGTATCGTCATGATACACTATGGTATCTTGAGATACCACACTCTACACTCCACTAAACCTTTCTAGTTCACTCTCCCATACTCTCCTAGTGTCTAGGTTAGTCACACTAATTAGTCTACTAGGATACTAATTATCTAAGCCACTATCCTAACTAACCACTATTAACACAACACTAGCACCAACACTATCTCACTCATAACACTACTCACAACTCTACTCCTAACCCACACTCTAGACACCACACTAAGGCACTAAACTAAGGGTTTATATAGGTCATCTAGGGGATCAATTTGTGGGGCATAAATATGTGTAGGAGTTTAGGAATGATGGATGTATGAGTGAATTGATGGAGGGGTGAATGGATGGATGGATAGAAGGGAATATGAATGAATAAATATTGAATGAATGGATAGGTAATGTGGGGACTGATTTGGATGAAAGGGGGCTAATTTAATGAATGCATAAGGGACTGTTATGGGGCTGATTTATGATGCTACTGCTGATGTTCCTACTGCTAATGCTACTGCTGCTAAGGGCTGATCCCCCCTCTCTACAGCTACTGCTGCTGTTAGCTATTGTAGTCCCCTGTGGGGACTGCTACTACACACTGCTGCTGCTCTTGGCAGCAGCTCACTGCCCGAGCAGTGCTCGCACTGCTGCTGCCATTTCAGCAGCTCCTCCCATAAATCCTTCACTCTCCCTCACTCCCTCTATCACTCTATATCACTCTCTCTATCTCACTCAAATCTCTAATCCCTCTCTCACTCTCCATATCCCATTCTCTATATCAATCTCTCTACACACACTTCTAGCATATATATAAAGACACCCACACACCCATGATATATATATATATATATATATATATATATATATATATATATATATATATAGAGAGAGAGAGAGAGACATACATATATATATATAGAAAGAGAGAGAGAGATAAGAGAAAAAAAATATATATAGAGAGAGAGAGAGAGACATACATATATATATGAAAGATATATATATAAGATACAATATGATACAATAAGATACCATGAAGAACAACATCTTAGCAAATATAAAATCTGAGATTAAATCACAAATAAATTATTCCCACAATATTACAAACACTTGGTGTGTCCAAAATTGGGAGTTTTCCACTATGACACAAAATACAACACAAAGGACACTCCTATGACCTCCAAATGGACACGAAACGGACACAAATAGAGATACAACCATGGGGGTCATTCCTATGGGCTCAAAATCGTTGCTGACCGCATAGGCGTTATGCGACCAAGTTGATCCAGGCCGCAGAAGGAAGAGCCGCATGAGCCTTATGCGGCTAAGTGGACTCGAGCCGCAGAAGGAATACTCCCGAAGAGTCTATGCGACCAAGTGGCCTCGAACCGCAGAAACAAGGATCTTGGAGACCCATGCGGCCAAGTGGACTCGAGCCGCATAAACAAGGCTCCTGGAGACCTCATGCGGCTAAGTGGACTCGAGCCGCAGAAGGAATGCTCCCGAAGATCCCATGCGGCCAAGTGGAGCCGAGCCGCAGAAGCAAGGTTACTGGAGACCTCATGCAGCTAAGTGGACTCGAGCCGCAGAAGCAAGGCTCTCGAAGATCCTATGCGACCAAGTGAAACCAAGCCGCATAAGGAATGTTCCCGAAGATCCCATACGGCCAAGTGGAGCCGAGCTACAGAAGAAAGGCTCCTAAGGCCACTATACGGCCAAAATGATTCAGGCTCTACTCTGTGAGGGGGGACACATGGCAAGTTGACCAAGTCCCAACCACCCAGATTTGCTCTAACAAAAAAATCTCAACAAACCACCAGCTGCCTGCTAAAGAGCGAGTCTTCATGTGCTGTTGCAGTCACGAGGCCATCTATGCGACTCAAAATATCCATCATCCCGAAATCACTATAAATAGCAGGGTACCACACCCATGCAAAAGGTTGGCAATCAAAGGCTGGCAAATTTCTTCGAGAGCAAAGACTGTGTCCGATAGTCCAAGGAGTAAGACAGAGTTGCTACACTTTTCTGAGCCTCCATCGTCACCCCCAGAGTCAAAAACTAAACAATTGTACTTAGATTATTTCCTAGGATTTCTTTCTAGGCTTTTTTTTGTACAAGCGAGTTTGCAATCAAGTTCAATTCCTCTGTAATTTTTGTTCTTGATATTTAATGGCAAACACGATGGCGTCTCTGCTTGGGACTTCCTTCTTCTCTGTTGAGAAGTTGGTGACGCAGATCGATGCGTCCAAGCTCGGCTCTATGTAGCAAATGCTCGTGGTTCGTTTTGACCAATAAGCATTCAAAGAAATGCTCTCTGAAGGGAGTGCCAGCCCGTCGCAGAAGCGAGCCAACCCAAAGAGAACCCGCAGGACGTCGAAGCACAAAACTGTTTCCCCCGACCAGGTTCTCGAAGAAGCTCCTTCTGCGGCCCAAGACGGTGATCAAAGCTCTCCTGCGGCCTTGCTTCCGACTGCAGAGAACCCCAATGTCCCCAAATCCAGCAAAGGAAAATACTATGATGTTGAGCTTTTGGGGGCAAAAGGGAAATCCATGTGGACGAGGAAGAGGCCGCATAAGAGAAATGGGCATTCTGCCTATACGACAGCCAACTCTGGATGCAGGCAGATGGTTCATGCGGTAGCCAACTCTGGGCATAGGCAGATGGCCAATGCAGCAGCCAACTCTGGTCGCAAGCAGATGGCCCATGCGGCAGCCAATCCTGGCCGCAGGCAGATGGCCCATACGGCAGCCAATCCTGGCCGCAGAGAGGCTGCCTCATGCGGCCCTGTCAGAAGCTCTGTATTCGACCGTCTCTCATACGGGCCCGACCCTATGGGGCCCATTAAGAATGTGGAATATTCTAATCTGGACACTTCTTACTATCCGCCTTCGGGTGCTAAGTCGAAGAAGTCTAGGGAAGTGGGGGCCCAACAAGCCCAGTCAACTGTCCAAGCTGCTGACCGTCAGCAGGCACCGTTAACTGTTATACGGGCTCATGATAGAAAGTTGTACAGAACCACCCGCATCCAGTCCTCCAGGGCTAACGGACATGGTAGGTTTTAAAATTCTCCCTCCAACAATCGAGAGCAAGTACTTTTACTAGCCTCGGACCAGGGAGCAAACATGATACCTACGCACCCGTGTGCTCGGGATACCCGAGTCCACAAATTGGATGCAAAGGTAGATCAGTTTGCTATCGACTTGCGAGAGGTGATTACTCACAAACGCAAGGAGAGAGAAGCAACCTTGGCATGTGATGAGCCCGTTTTGGGACATCGTTGCACCCAAGTCATCATCAACTACTGCTGCGACAAGTCGGTAGCACCTGAAGATCGGCAGTCCGTTTTTCAACGACTGCACCAGCCAGCACCTGTCCGACAACAACTTGAGAAACATGTGCAAATTCCGGGAGACGAGGAATTTCCTTCCGCCTCCTGTAATTCAACTCGGAAGGTTCCTCCCGGCAAGGAAGGAAAGAAGGAAGGCTCTTCTATCCCAGCAATCTCAGCCAGCACAACAAGGAAACTCTTATCTAGAGGATTGCCGCCGACAACCACAGGAGGTGTCTACCTAGGCACTCGATCCAGAAAGAAGCTTCCAATACCTGGGAGTGCACCCTCGACATCCCTGGGGGTAGATGAAGCCGGAAGTAGCAGTCCCCTCAATGTATGCGATAATCCGGTGTTCCAAGAGCGTACACAGGGGGTAGCGATCCACTGGAATTATACAACAAACTTGGACATACCCGAGGATGACCGCCTTCGCCAAGGCGATGCAGCTTCCTGCACAAGGGGTGGCACCCTTCCGAATCCGGGGAGGAAGACATTCCGACATTCTCTAACGATTTTTCTGTACAAGGGTACGACACGGAGAGCACTTCTTCTACGGTCCCTTCCACGTCTGTCTATGTACGGACAGTCTTTATGGCTGACGATGATCATGAAGGACCTACTGATCGACAACGTCTAGAAGTACTTGAAGCCATGCTCCTGTCCTTGGTCAAGTCAGTAGACGAAATCAAAGCTGCCTTGCCGACTCAACCAGCAAGGACGCCTGGACAAACAAGCTTGGGACCCACAGTCAATGCTGACTCCAACATGACTGCTCCTCCTTTGGGTGACAATCCTCTAGGAGCATCCGCTCCTTCAGCTGTAGACGAAGTCAGGGAGGCAATGAGGGAAGTCTAGGAGCTTCGAGCAATGTTCAATGCCCGAGAATCCTTCCGGGACCTCAGAATACGGCAGCCGTATCCCATTGCGTGGAGAGATGTTCCTTTTCTGCCACCGTGCAAACCGTTTCATATCGATTCGTATGACGGAAAGACCTCTGCCAGTCGGTACATGACGTATTTTGAGGTCACAATAGACCATTTGTCGCATAGCGACGCTATCCTCACACGATTATTTATCAGAGCATTGGAGGAAATCACGTTCGACTGGTACCGTAACCTTCTGGCAACTGCATCGATTCCTTTGACGGTTTCAAGCACATGTTCCTGAAAAGATTCTACGAAGTGGGGCATGATGTCATAATGTCGTCTCTCATAGACGTCGTTCAGGAAGAAACGGAACTAACGAGGAACTATATCGAATGGTTTCGCCAAACCGCGATGAGATTGCCCCAAGGCAATTTTGGAAGCTCCTTGAATGAAATCTGCCAGAAGAAGTTGCTCCCTGCAATCAGCCTCTGGATGGGCGAAGATCAGTTTAGGGATTGGACGATCTTCATCACAAGCGCTACCAATACGGATGCGAAATTAAAGAAGGCTCGCCAGCTGGGACTACACATCCCAGATGGAGAGGATAAAAGTAAACGTCCCGGTAACGCCCCAAATAACAACAACAGTAGCGGCACCGCCAATAACCGGGACACCAAGGGCAAATAGGCCATCGTCGCTGGTACGACCAAAAAGTCTGAACAAAAGCAGGAAGAAGCTCAGTGCCCCAAGGTGAATTACTCATTTGAAGATATTCATGTCAAGCCCATCTTCGACATGCTCTTGCAAGGGGATATGATCCAACTCCCTCTACTAAGGCGCGAGCCTCGAGAGACAGAAATGGAGGATCCAAAATATTGCCATTTCTACTACTATGTCCATCATTCCACTCATGACTGCTTCCAATTAAAGCGGTACATCCAGAATCTTATCGATTCCAAAGTTCTGTTGCTAGATTTCGAAGTGGTTACCGTTGCTGCGAACATGGTATCAGTTCAGTTCGGTGACTTTCTCCAATAAATAATCAAGACGAGGTAATACCTATCCCCTAGGCAATGATGGAGGTTACAAATCTTCTACCCGTCCGGGACCAGATGACTGGCTTGGTGCCTCTGACTACGTCACGATGAGAGGTCATGTAGGTGCATCCAGATCTAGTGCCCGAAGTTACACATGATGGTACTTCCTCAAACCAACAAATCTCCCAGACTGTCGAGTTATGTATACCAAGTACCTCTGAACTTACACTCTATTAGCTTCGAGTGGATTCACATTGCATCCCCCTGGGTGACAAGTCATGTATACTAAATACCTCTGAACTTCCACCCTGATGCTTCACCCCGCTGGAGTTCACCAGGCTTATTGTCATCTCTGAGCAAACTTCCTGGTCCTGATTATCGTGTGTCACATCCATATTACCTCTGATACCAATAGTCTCTTAATTTAACACATGTACCCAACCCGGGATAAAAATACAGTATTAAGGCCACAGAACCTATCACGTCCATATTACCTTTGTTGGGTTTTGTCTCAAAATCTATTACTCGCACCACCAGTGCGCAAAGGGGTAATAGGTCCACCAAAAAATATTCCTGATTATTGTGTGTCACATCCATATTACCTCTGATACCGATAGTCTCTTAACTTAACACCTGTAACCAACCCGGGATAAATCACGGTGTTAAGGCCACAGAACCTATCACGTCCATATTACCTCTGTTGGGTTTTATCTCAAAATCTATTACTCGTACCACCAGTGCGCAGAAGAGTAATAGGTCCAACAAAAATTATTCCTGATTATCGGGTGTCACATCTATATTATCTTTCATACCGATAGTCTCTCGACTGAACACCTGTACCCAATCCGGGATAAAATTACGGTGTTAAGGCCACAGAACCTATCACGTCCATATTACCTCTGTTGGATTTTGTCTCAAAATCTATTAATCGTACCACTGGTACGTAGAAGAGTAATAGGTCCACCAAAAATTATTCCTGATTATCGAGTGTCGTGTCCATATTACCTCTGATACCGATAGTCTCTCGACTTAACACATGTACCCAACCCGGGATAAAGTCACGGTGTTAAGGCCACAGAACCTATCACGTCCATATTACCTCTGTTAGGTTTTGTTTCAAATCTATTACCCGCACTACCAGTGCGCAAAAGGGTAATAGGTCCACAAAATTGTTTCAAATCTATTGCTCGTATTTTCAGATGCACAAAAGGACAATAGGTCCACAAAAAGTCCCCCAGTGGGATGTTCTCTACCAACAACAAATGCTGTATTAGGCCCCCTAGTACAAGCACCCCTTCCCTCATAATTATATGCTTCTGGAGCCCAGGTGTTCCGTTGTATTCACTCCCCAGTAGTAGAATAACCATGTCCACATTACCTCTGAGTTTTTTTTCTACCCCTTACAAAGCATATGATGCTAAAAACAAATGTTTACCACGTCCACCTTACCTCTGAGTAAACATCTCGTGTAACAAGCCCTGCATTATGGCGTATCAATCATATAACTTCCACATCCATATCACCTCTGAATTGTTCTGTGTATCGTCACCGAGTTTACTCCTACCACGTCCATATCACCTCTGAGTAGGAAAGCTCTACCATCAACCTCATATTTACCACGTCCATATCACCTCTGAGTAAATATGTTGGTTCCCTCTCTCAACTTATTATCTGTACCTAAAACCAAGGTACACCAAGGATAATAAGTCCACATAAAATCCCCAATAGAAATACCCAAACCTATCACGTCCATGCTACCTCTGATAGGATTGTCACACCTAAACAGTTCTACTATCCATGCTTCTTATTTAAAGTATTCCAAATTTACAATTTGAAAACTTTGAAGGGGGTCTTGTAGAAGCATGGATATTGTTTTTAGTCCTACATCGGAAAGGAGAAGAAGAAAGGGCTCATTCCATTATATATAGAGCCCCCTTGCCTTCTTTGAAAAGGGCACCAAAATAAAAAAGAAAAGGATCAATCAATAGAATCACTCGTTGTCATGGCGAGGATGAGTTGGGTTCTGAGTACTATGCACCTTCGCGGGCTAGTATGAAGAAATCTAAGGCAGCACGGTCCATGCGCCTCAAACGTGCTATGCCAATAGTAAACTAGAGATGTGTGCTCAAAATCATGCACGCTACCGATGGTAAACTGTACAGAGTCGACTTGGATGTGTTTGCAACTTGGACTCTTCCTACTACGCACCTTCGGGTGCTAAGTCGAAGAAGTCTAGGGCAGTACGGGCTCAACAAGCCTACTCAACTGTCCAATCTGTTGACCGTCAACGGGTACCGTTAACTATTACACGGGCCCCTGATGGAAAGTTGTACAGAATCTCCCGTGTCTAGCCCTCTGCGGCAAACGGACAGGACAGGTCCCAAAAGTCTCCCTACAACGATCGAGAGCAAGTGCTTTACTAGTCTCAGATCAGGGAGCAAAAGTCTCTCTACGACGATCGAGAGCAAGTGCTTTACTAGCCTCAGATCAGGGAGCAAATATGTCCAAAAGTCTCCCTACAACGATCGAGAGCAAGTGCTTTTACTAGCCTCAGATCAGACAGCAAATATGATACCTACGCACCCGGGCGTTCGGGATACCCGCGCCCACAAAACGGATGCAAAGGTAGATCAATATGCTCTTGACTTACGAGAGGTGGTCATTCACAAACACAAAGAGAGAGATAAGCAACCTTGGCGTATGATGAACCTTTTCCAGGACATCACTGTATCCAAGTCTGCATCAACCGTTGCTGCCACAAGACAGTAGCTCTACCACCAAGGCAGTCTGTGTTCCAGCGACCGCAACCTGCTGCGCCTTTCCGACATCATCTCAAAAGCATGATGCCAATTGAAGACTTCGTAACAGCCTACTTTCAACTAGACGCATTACTCAGATGTCTCAGTTAGGTGGATTGCCTCAGCCCGACGTATCACAATCTTTTGAGGGAGTTTATCGTCAAATCTTCTTCGAACAAGGAGATCCATAAATTTGTAGTGCCAGCACTCGCCAAGCAGGAGGATCGGTCAAATTCATCTTCAGTGATAAGTCAAAAGAAAGACAAATGAAATTCTCTTAAAATCGTTATTGACCGTATAGGCGTTATGCGGCCAAGTTGATCCAGGCCGCAGAAGGAAGAGCCGCATGAGCCTTATGCGGCTAAGTGGACTCGAGCCGCAGAAGGAATGCTCCCGAAGACCCTATGCGGCCAAGTGGCCTCGAGCCACAGAAACAAGGCTCTTGGAGACCCCATGCGACCAAGTGGACTCGAGCCGCAGAAGCAAGGCTCCTGGAGACCTCATGCGGCTAAGTGGACTCGAGTCGCAAAATGAATGCTCCCGAAGATTATGGAGCCGAACTGCTGAAGCAAGGTTCCTGGAGACCTCATGCGGCTAAGTGGACTCGAGCCACAGAAGCAAGGCTCTCGAAGATCCTATGCGACCAAGTGAAACCAAGCCGCAGAAGGAATGTTCCCGAAGATCCCATACGGCCAAGTGGAGCCGAGCCGCAGAAGAGAGGCTCCTAAGGCCACTATGCAGCCAAAATGGTTCAGGCTCTACTCTGTGGAGGGGGGACACATGGCAAGTTGACAAAGTCTCAACCATCCAGATTTGCTCTAAGAAAAAAAATCTCAACAAACCACCAGCTGGCAGCCAAAGAGCGAGTCTTCATGTGCTGTTACAGTCACGTGGCTACGTGGCCATCTATGCGGCTCAAAATATCCTTCATCCCGAAATTACTATAAATAGCAGGGTACCACACCCATGCAAAATATTGGCAATCAAAAGCTGACAAATTTCTTCGAGAGCAAAGACTGTGTCCGATAGTCCAAGGAGTAAGGCAGAATTGCTACACTTTCCCGAGCCTCCATCGTCGCCCCCAGAATAAAAAACTAAACAATTGTACTTAGATTATTTCCTAGGGTTTCTTTCTAGGTTTTCTTTTGTACAAGCGAGTTTGCAATCAAGTTTAATTCTTCTGTAATTTTTATTCTTGATATTTAATGGCAAACAATGGTTCACTGGTGATAGTGCACCATTTAGGACGTTGCCATATAGGACTTTATGGGGTATAGGATGTGCTATTCACCAGGTTGCGAGCCCGAACAAATGTCCCAATACCGTGTACCACCAAAGCACGTCGATTCCCTCCTAGGCCGACTTTAACCCACCGTCGCAGGTACCGTTCGAGGAAATAATACCTTATGCATAAGTTATCCATGGTCATGCGAATGCGTGTCCGACTTGATCGTGAACAAAATCACATTCGTAAAATATTAAAATAATTAAAGAAAATAGTTCATCATCTCATCTTTCCAAGTCGGGTTCAACGACTTATTCATTTCCATCATTTACCGTCATTCCTACTTGGTGACCTCGGCGATCCCAAGCATTATCATTTTTTATTGCATTGATTCATTGCAACATTTCTTATAGCATTCCTTTCAACGAGGAACAAACCACATTTATTTATTTCATATGGACATTTATTCATTCTTTCATTGCTTATAAGAAACAGGTAACATTTTATATCTTTGTAACAGTTATACAGAGTGTACATTATTCTAGTATTTCATTCAGTTCATTGAGTCAATAATATAGCCAGTTCATTTCTCATGTGACATTCACAAAACATCTCATTAAGTCAAGTGATTCATTTGTTTCAGCAGCATTAAGCATAAGGGATATTTTTGATTCATTTTATGGCATCAATTCACATTAGCAGTTCAATGTTCATGTGTTGTTCATTTCAATATTAGACAACATAAGCATCTATATTATCCTGCAACTAAAACATAGAACACTTAGGGGCAAATTATAGCATCATAATACTCTATTTTACTAAGCATGAAGACGTAGGAAGGAGAAAGGACAATTCTACTCACTTTGTATAAAGGGTCTTCTTATTTCGATCGCACACGTATTCCCACTAGATGTAGCTCCACCAGCGAGCCATGCTCTAATACTCATCCATCTAGCCAGCTAAGAGACTGCATCAGTCTCAATTCTTTTAATTTCTACCCTAAGTCACGGTCTAATATTCTGATAGCATCCAACAAGCCCACCAAATATCTCGCGCGGAGCGGGGCATTAAAGCCTCTCCCTCCATCACTCCAATTATGATTTTTGCTGTTCGATCACGTACCACGATGAGACAACACTAACATTTAATCAGTATCATTGTCCGATAAACTCTCATAGTAGTCTTCTTTCAAGTCTAATGATAATTAAATCATCGTTGTAGTTGAATAACCCTTGTCTAAGCTCTCTCCCTTGCTAGACATATTGATCCTTAATGGAAATATTATTGTTTGCCATGAAATGTAAAAGATCAAAACAATTATCGGAGGACTGGACTTTTACTTCACGTTATAAACTCGCTTGTACAAAGAAAGCCTAGGGATGAAAGCCTAGGTACAACAGTCTAAGTACAATTGTTTATTTTAGATTCTGGAGGGTGACGATAGAGGCTCGGGAAAGCGACGGCAGCTCTGCCTTACTCCTTGGATGATCGGTATGCAGCCTTGGCTCCAGAAGATTGCTCAGCGTTGAAGAAATGCTCTCTATGCTCTCTCTCTGCTTTTTTTCTCCAAGTATGTGATGCTCTCTCTGATCTCGAAAAGAGTTATCCTCTCTGTATGTATGTGTGCGTGTCTCTTGCAAGGGAATGACATCCTGCTATTTATAAGAATGGGGGGGCCTCATTAGGGTTCACAATGATTGCCCCTTAAAGTGGCGGCGACCTATTGATCGATCAATCTGGGCCATTGATTTTGAGTGTAATAGATCTGGGCCATTTAGTATAGATTGCACCAAATCCTATCAGTAATTAATGCTGGTTAGAATAAATCTCTACGATGATGATCTGCTGATGTCTGCAAATCTGAATGAATAAATTTAATTCATTCTCCTGCCACGTGTCCCAGATTATTGGGATTTGACCCAATCTTTGATTACGGTAAATCTGGGAAATTGATTGGCTTGATGACACGTGTTCTGGGAGTTACTGAGCTGCATAAGGATTGAACCGCATAAGGTTTGGCCACATGTCAAGACAGCTTGGGGAGTGGACCCCGAATCTTGAACCACATGATAATCTGGACCATATAATAGGTAGTGAGCCGCATGGAGATGATCCTTGTGAGCTGTATAGGGCTGATCCTTGTGAGCCGTATAGGGCTGATCCTTGTGAGCCGCATAGGGCTGTGTCTGCTTGAGCCGCATAGGGCTGTCTCGATCTGGGCCGCATAGGACAACTTCAGCCTGAGCCGCATAGGGGGGTCTTCGCTCGAGCTGCATATGGCTGTCCACGTGTCTAGGCTGCGTGGCATTTTCTGGATCTCGGGGGGTTGTGTCAGAGATTTTCTTTGATTTCCTAGGATTCTGTCATTATGCCAGAGTCATAATTGCCTCTTTATGTCAGGCCTGTCCCTTCGTCAGAGTGGTCAGCCGTCCAAGCAATTTATGCAGTACAATACGGAGGAGAGAATTGTTTGCAAGCCACGTGTCTTTTCTTCTGAGTTGTATGGAGATCACAGAGCCGCATGGACTCATTTGAGCCGCATGGATCTTCTGAATAGCATAGGCTGTCTAAGCCGCATGGGGTTCCCTGGCCGCATGGATCTTTCTTTATTATTATTTTCTATGCTTCTACAAGACCCCCTTCAAAGTTTTCAATTTGCAAAATTGAAATACTTTGAATAAGAAGCATGGCCGTGTGGAGGCTCTTTCTAGCCGCATAGATGTCTTGGCCGCATAGATGTCTCGGCCGCATGGAAGTTTCAACCGCATAAACTTTCGAGCCACAGAATTGTTTCAGCCGCATGGATGGCTTAGCCGCAGAGACTTTTGAACCGCAGGGATGTCTCAGCCGCATAGTTCTTTGCCACGTCATTATGTCACGCGTACAAATCTTTTCGGGGCAGGATCCCAAGAGTTTCTGATCTTTAATTAGCTAGTCTGTCTCGATAGCCGAAGAGTCGACTACATTGTATGAGGCGTCGGACTGCGGTCCTCCTTTCTCTATAAATAGAAGGGTATTTGGGGGGACTTCTCTCTTAGACTCTTCTTGACTAAGATTAATGTCTTGCTTTCTTCTTCTGACCGACAGACAACGATGGCACCTAGGGCTTCCAAAGCGGTAAAGAAGGCTGTGGCGAAGAGTAGGAAATTGGCTTCGTCTTCGACTGGCGCACCCCCCGTTCGTCTTGACGTTCATGTTGCCATCGAAGGTAAGGACTGTGTAGAAGATCGGGTACTTTGAAACCCTAACAGAGGCTGCTCTGCCGTATGCTTCGTGCACAGTCATTTGATACGAGATTTTTAAATTATATGGTCCGCATACACGTCCCATGAGCCGCATGGGGTATATTCCATGTTCGAGCCGCATAAAAGTTGTCTTAAACAGGCCGTATAAACATCTCTGAATATCTTCTGACTGTTTTCATCATTCACCATCATTTTTTCGTCTTTGGTTCTTGTAGTGTCTCCACCGAATGCTGAGGTTGCAGTGATAGAGGAGCCGCTGCCCCCTGTCATCAATCAGGGGCCTTCCTCCGTTAAGGAGGAGGCGATGAAAGAAGAACCGGCGCCCGAGAGGGACGACATCCTCCCCACTATCGAGACTGCTGAGGGTGGCAGCGCTGGGAATTCTGATTCTCCTACTCTGGGCGAGGATCTTCCTCAATTGCATCCTTCATATGTAAGGTGGTTGAGGGAGTTGTATACGCACTTCTGCAACTAGGGTTTTGAGGTTTCTCGTAAATGTCTATCTGTAGTCTTTGCTTTGTTTTTCTTTTCTTCTTGTCTGCATGAAGAACTTTCTTATAATCGCGTGGATGTAACCGATTTCTGAATGAATGGAATATATTTGCTTCACTCTTTTGCTGTGTAATAATCATCTCATTGGGACATTTTGCATGGACCCATTGCCCCTAACGTACCCTGGTTTTGGGTACGGGCAACAAGTTAGAGGGAACGAACACACTTACTCAGAGGTACTAAGGACATGGCAAGTATGAAGGTTTCTTCTACGGAGCCTTCCCACTCAGAGATAATGAGGACATGGCAGGAGTGGGCTCAATGAAGAGGGGGTACATAGAACGACTCAGAGGTGATGAGGACATGGAAGTTCTATATAGGGGTGATTTGTTTTTGGCGGAAGTGAAACGACTCAGAGGTAATGAGGACATGGCCGTTCTGGTAATTTGTGGATCGATTACCCTTTTTGTGCACTGGGAGTGCGGGTATTAGATCATGAGGGAGGATCTCTTCCAGGAAGAAAGTTCAGAGGTATGATCATACATGACTTACTATCTGAAAGAGTGATCGGGGTGTGAGTTCAGAGGCACCAGCGGGTACATGACTCGATAATCTGGAATGAGTGTTTGTGAGTTCAGCGGCACCAGCGGGTGCGTGACTCGATAATCTGGAATGAGTGGTTATGAGTTCAGCGGCACCAGCGGGTGCGTGACTCGATAATCTGGAAAATTTGTGAGGGTGAGTTCAGGGGTACCAGCGGGCACATGACTCGATAATCTGGAGAGTTGTGGGGTGAGTTCAGCAGTACCAGCGGGCACATGACTCGATAATCTGGAGAATGTCGTTTAGACATAATATTTCTTTAGGAACTTGCCGTTGACGGACAACATGAGCAAATCCCCATTCTGTTTGGCGAGGCGGTAAGCACCGTTGGAGAATACGGCCTCGATGATAAATGGACCTTCCTATTTTAGCTGAAACTTGTCGGCGGTCTTGTGAGTCATAACCATCGGCCTCCGGACTGCCAGAACAAGATCGCCCATTTAGAATATTCTGATTTTAACCTTCTTGTTAAAGGCTCCAGAGATGCATGCTTGGTATAGTTCGATCCTTTGCTGAGCTAGGAGGCGCTTTTCATCTAAGGCCTCCAACTCTTGTAGTCGGCGTCGGTAGTTATCATCCGTCGTCAATTGATAAGTGAGGGCGACGCGGAGTGAGGGTATTTGAGTCTCTAATGGGAGAACTACCTCACTCCCGTACACCATAGAGAATGGTGTGTTCCCTGTAGCTGTTCGGACTGTAGTACGGTACGCCCATAAGCATTCACCAAGCTTCTCGTTCCAGTCGTGTTTGTTGGACGATACAAACTTCTTGAGTAACTCGATGATGGTTTTGTTGAATGCCTCTGCCAACCCATTTGCTGCAGGGTTGTATGGTGTCGAAGCAATATTCTGGATGCGATGCTTGTCGCAGAACCGATAGAAGACATGGCTTAAAAACTGCTGACCATTGTCGTGGATGATCCTTCGGGGCAGTCCAAAGCGATAGATAACGTGATGCTTGAGAAAGCTGATCATATTTGAGATTTTGACTTCTGCGAGTGGAACAGCTTCTGTCCATTTGGAGAAGTAATCCGTGATCGCAAGTATGAAGCGATGTCCACGGAAGGAAGGTGGAGTGATTGGACCAATGATATCCATCCCCAATGCTTCGAACGGCCAGGATGCCACTGTTGGATGTAGAAATTCGGATGGCTGGTGAATGAAGTCCGTATGGAATTAGCAGGCTTTGTACTTTCTAGCATAGTCTATCGCATCTGCCACCATCGTGGGCTATTTGTAGCCCATTCGGCGGAGACGGTCTTACAATTTAGGGCCAGGCTGATGGGCCCCGCAGGCACCGTCATGAGCTTCTCGCACGGCTTCTTTGGCTTCTGCGTTCGACGGACACCGAAGCAATACTCCATCATAGGATCGGCGATACAGCATTTTCGTCTCTGTATCATAGAAGAATCTGAGAGAACGCCATCTGATGGAGGTGGCTTCCTTCGGGTTCTCGGGCAGGATGTCGTAGACGACGAAGTCAATGAATGGTTGTCTCCAATCTGGGACATCATCGATCGTCTGAGCGGAATAACTCACCACGAATTAAACGTTGTTCTTGGGGCAGACCAGTTCGTGGCCTATCACGTCCACCGATTGATGAGTATGATTTGGCACTGCTATGGAGGCGGCCAGACCTGCTAAGGCATCGGCTTCGATATTTCAGAGTCTGGGAACGTGCTCGATGAAGAACCCCTCGAACGACAAGATGATGTTGATTGCTATTTGGTGATAGAGGATCATGTCTTCGTGGCGAACTTCGTATGAGCCCCGGATCTGATTGACGATTAACTGAGAATCGCCGTATGCTTCGAGGTATTCTACCCCCAGCTCCTTTGCAAGTTGGAGGCCAATAATCAAAGCATTGTACTCGGCCACGTTGTTAGAGCAGGGTTCTGTGAGAGAATAAGCGCGGTTAATCACCAATTCGGAAGGGGAGACCAGCACCACCCCGACTCCGACAACGATGTTGCCCTTGGGTCCAGTTCTCGAAGCACCGTCGAAGAACATTCGCCATTTATCATCGTGGGAGGTTGCATGCGAGTCGGCGACCTCATCTGGGATTTCTTCATATATCCTAGACGACTCCGAGCCCGGGTGGGCTGCCAAAAAGTCTGCCAGGGCTTAACCTTTGACAGCCTTTTGTGGGACGAAGATCGTATGATAGGAGGATAGCAATATTTCCCATGTAGCGAGGCGAGAGCTGAGTGCCCCTGGTTTAGTCATGAGGACCCTGAGAGGGTTGACTCGTGAGATCACATGTATTGTTTGTCCGATGACATAGTACCGCGTCTTCTGAATGGCGAACACCAGGGCAAGATATTCCTTCTCCACAGCGGTGTATCGGTGCTCTGGCCCAATCATCATTCGACTGAGGTAATATATGGCTTGTTCTTGGCCTGCATCATTGTTTTGTGCCAACAGAGCTCCGAGAGAATGTTCCATTGCTCGTACGTAGAGCAGAAATGGTTTTCCAGCAACCGGGGCCACCAGTACTGGAGGGTTCGACAAATATTCTTTGATGCTGTCGAAGGCCCGCTGACATTCTTCGTCCCATACGAACGAAATGCCTTTCTTCATGAGGAGGGTGAATGGTCGGCATCGTCCGGAGAGGTTAGAAATGAACCTTCTAATGTAAGCTAGCCTCCCTTGAAGGCCTCTGAGTTCGCAGAGATTTCTCGGGGGACCCATCTCCATGATTGCCTTTGTCTTCTCAGGGTCTACATGGATACCCTAGGCGGTGATGATGAAGCCCAAGAACTTCCCGCTGGATACGCCCAGGAAGGACTTCGTAGGGTTCATTTTCAAATTGTGCACTCGCATCAGGTCGAATACCGTCCTCAGATCATGCAGATGGTCTTCCTTATAGCGACTCTTAACGACGATGTCATCAATATAGCACTCCACCATCTTGCGTAAGTGGTCTCTGAAGATGATGCTCATGGCTCTTTGATATGTGGCGTCGGTATTTTTCAAACCGAAAGGCATGACTGTGTAACAGTATGTGCCAATCGGTGTTCGGAATTATGTGTGCTTTTCGTCGTCAGGAGACATCTTGATTTGGTTGTACCCCGAAAAACCATCCATAAATGACATACGTTCGAAGCCGCAGGTATTGTCAATCATGATGTCTGTGATAGGGAGAGGGAATTCATCTTTGGGGCATGCCTCGTTCAGATTGCGAAAGTCGATACAGATTCGAATCTTTCCATTCTTCTTGAGGACTGGTACTATATTGGCGACCCAATCATGATGTTGCTCCTCACGAATGAAGCCGCTGGATATCAGTTTATTGACTTCGGCTTCGATCGTATCCATGATTCCCGGGCGGAAGCGTCGTTGTTGTTGCTTGACTGGCTTTGCGTCCGGCCGAATGTTGAGCTTATGAAGAGCAATATCGGGATTTAACCCTGGTATGTCTTTATAGCTCCAAGCGAACACATCAATGTATTCTTTGACAAGTTCCAGCAGCGATTCTCGCTCTTCGTCTGTTAAGCTTTTACTGACGAAGATTGGTTTTGGAGAAGACTCGCTGCCGAGATCTACTTGCATGACCTCATCTTCAGTAAGAGGTTCTCTCTGTTCGAACCATTTTTTCTATTGTGCATCCAGCTGCTGGGCCCACGGCTCTAGCTCGAGGATTTCAGGGATGTCTTCATCTTCTTCATAAGCGTCGGTAAATGCCATGTTGACTGACAGGACTTGTCTGAATACATCTCCGATGCTGGTGTTTGAGTCAGAAGTTGGTGACCCGGTTGAATGTGAATGCCAGTCGCATTCTTCATCTGAGCTCTCAGGGGTCGTCGTAGGTGTTATATACCCTAATCCACATCGAGTCTTGCTATAGTAGTCCCGTGGTTTGCCTGCCGGGACCGTGGCTTCAAAGGTAATCGTTGCCCCGTGCCGTAGTTCAAGCCTGGCGTGGTCTCCAGATCATACCCTTGTTTTTACATGAGATATTTAGATTGGGGGCTATAAAGATATAGAGGCAGTCTCCCGGCATCTGATCCAAGGTCGACTTCTTCTACGGTGAAGGGATGCGGGTCGTCCTTCCGGCCGAAGATGATTGGATGGTCCCCTCCCTCGATTATGCGGTAAGCGTCTTCCGCTGGAGTAAGCTGGATTGCGGTGTGCATATTTGTCACCTGTGTGTGGAGGTGAGTGCCTATACCGTGTTCCATAGCATACATTGTACAGAGCTTATTAAGCTTGAGGTAGTTCAAAGATAGCCCTTTATTGAAGAAGTAAAGTATCTTTTCTAGGGAGATTACATCATCTGCGGAGGGAACATCAGTGTGGACAGCCACATACTTGGCTAGCTCCGGTTCCTCTTCGGCTACCCCCTGTGTAAATGAAGACTGAGAGGACGACCTGGGCAGCTTGATCGTCAGTGGTTCGGCTGGTGGAGCAGAGCGTAGAGTTGTTGGCAAACTAGCGACCCCCAGCTTGGCGCTCGATACTGGACGGGGAGTGGCCGGTTCGCTAGAAGTGCCAGACCTTGCATCGGGGTGACGACCATTCTTGGGAAGGCATATCGTCATTGGTTTGTCGGAGGGATTGAGCTTCTCCGTTTATAGCTGACCGACTCTCGGCAGCCTGATTGTCAGTGGCTCCATCGAGGGTCTTAGCATTTGGCCGGACCTTGGCAGCCGGATTATCATTTGCTCTTCTTGTGCCGAGAGGCTGATTGCGTCCTTACGCAGAGTGGCGGTAAGGGGTACAGACTTGCCAGGTTTGTGAGCTTGGAGGTGGATCGTCAGAGGTTCTTCTGATCCTGTGGCTATCTCGGTACGAGCTTGCATATATCCTTCACCAAGATGCTTCTTCGATTGTTCGTACAGACAGGAGTCTGAGTAGTAGGATTCGACCCCTTTGAAGGGATCGATATCAGCAAATTCCTTCCTCACGAAGCTGTGTTTATCGACATACTTGAAGCATTGGTGTAGCATGGAAGGCACGATCATATAGTCGTATATCCATGGGCATCCCAAGAGGATGTTGTAAGAAATGTCTGCATCTATGACGTAGCAGGTGACCTCTGATTGGAGATCGCCAATTTAACACTTCAGACGAATCTTCCTAATTGGGTAGCTCATGCCTGAATTGAAACCGCTGATGGCGGTGCTTGTGGGCGTCAGGCGATTCATAGGGATGCGGAGATGATGTAGCAGACCCTTCGGGATAAAGCTTATTGAAGAGCCAGGATGTATGTGCATCCGATCCACCTTTATGTCGTCAATGTATCCAGTGTAGTATAACGGGCGATCATGCAGGTTGGTTTTGATGAGCATGTCCTGCGGAGTGAAGACAATGTTGGGCATCACTCCTGTGCAGGCGCTGTCTTGGAGATCTGCAGGCGGGTTTTCTCTCGTGAGGTTGACCTGAGCCAGGTATGCGTCGGCATTTTGGAGTGCATCGCTCAAAGCCGCACGAACATCCTTGGAGAGTCTCTGGAGCTCGTATAATGACAAGTTGGCCGGTGTGTTGGCCAATTGTGCCAAGATGTCGAAGTTGTAGGGCTTTTCCAGCCCCTATGGTGTCTCTTTTCGGAGGGATTTGTCAAAGCGAGTCTCCTTCGGCCTAGGCTTGTCGGTCGTTGGAGGCTGAGCCGGTCCCGGAGCATCAGTTGTAGTGGGTTGATGATCTTCAGCTGGATTGTCAACCACAGGTTGGGATTGTGCCCCAGACCGTGTGACTACGACTGTAGCTTCTTCGATGTCTGTCGAGATTGTGCGACAGGTCCTGACTTTTCCACTTTTTTTCTTGTAGGTGGAAGATGATATGGGCCGAGTCACTTCCGATACCAAGTTCGGATGGATCCACATGACCTCCCCTCGTGATGTAGTGAGGGGCACTAGACCAGCAGCCTGATCTCGGGGAGGGGGAAGATTAGCAATCTCTATTGTCGCCAGAGGGATGGGGACCACGCCGTCTTGAGCTTCCGTCGGAGGGAAGCTGCCGAATTGTACTGACACCATATTGGCTGCCACCGTTACCTCTCCGAAATCGATGGCTAGTACGTTCGAATCGATGAGATTTTGAATGTACCATTTTAGCTGGTAGCAGTCGTGTGTAGCATGGTGGACGTAGCGATGATAATGGCAGTACTTTGGGTTCTCCATCTCTGTCGGCCGCGATTTCCCTCTTGGTGGAGGAAGCTGAATTCTGTCTCCTTGTATGAGCATGTCCAAGATGGGCTTGATGTGACCGTCTTCGAAGGAGTAAGTGATTTACGGCCATTGTTTGTCTGCTAGCTTTGGCTCAGGTTTCTGTGCTGTATCGGCCGCCATAGCCTGCTTACCCCTGCTGTCCCGATTGTTGGAGGAGCTACCCCCATTGTCGTTGCTGGGACGCTCCGAGATGTGCAGTCCCAATTGGCGAGCCTTCTTCAATCGTTCTTGGGCGCTTGTGGCACTGATGATGAACGTCTTCCAGTCCTTGAATTGACTTTCGCCCATCCAGAGACTGATTGTTGGGAGCAATCTCTTTTGGCAAATTTCGATCAAGGAGGAATCGGGATTTTCAGATGGCAGCTTCATTGCGGTTTGGCAAAACTGCTCGATATAGTTTCTTGTCAGCTCTTTCTCCCCTTGGACGACGTCCATGAGGGTGGACATTGTGATGTCCTGCCCTATTTCATAGAATCTCTCCAAGAACATGCGCTTAAAACCGACGAAGGAGTGGATGCAGTTGTCTGGCAGGTTGCGGTACCAGTCGAAGGTGACCCCTTCTAATGCCCCGATGAATAATCGTGTAAGAATAGCATCGTCATGGGGCAGATGGTCGGTGGTGACCTCGAAGTAAGTGATGTACCGACTTGCTGAGGTCTTTCCATCATAAGGATTGATATTGAACGGCTTATATCTGGGTGGTAATGGAACATCCTTCCATGCAGTAGGGTATGGTTGTCGTATTCTGAGGTCTTGAGAGTTTTCTCGAGCGTGAAACATGGCTCGGAGCTCCTGGACCTCTCTTCTCACTTCGCGGGCCTCGTCCACGGAGGTGGGGGCTGTTGTTTCAAGAGGATCGTTGCCCGGGTTCGGTGCTGCTGAATTCGAGTCCGCATTGACCGCAGGTCCCGCGCTTGTTTGGCCAGGCGTCCCTCCTTGCAGAGTTGGAAGGGCCGCTTTGATCTCGTCCATAGACTTGACCAAGGCGAACAAGATGGCTTCGAGCGTGTCGATGCGTTGGCGGTCACTGGAGCCTCCTTGGCTACTGTCTGTCATGAATACCGTCTTCATATGAGGAGAGATAGACGGAGCGGTGGAGGAAGCGCCCTCTGAATCGTACCCCTGTAGTGAGAAGTCATCGGGGTATGTGGGTATGTTCTCTTCTGATTCAGACTCGGAAGGAACAGTACCCCCAGTCTCCGAGTTCGCCTCGTCTTGGGAATTATGGATGTCCTCGGGGGCATCGGGGTTTGCTGCATCTGATGGGAGAGTTGTCTCCCCCGGTTCGTCTTCTTAGAACATCGGATTGCTGTGGAGGCTCGGAGGGGTGCTACCCCCAGCCCCGGCAACCCCCTGCGTTGTGGACGACGAATCTCCCACAGTAGCAGATTTTGTCTTAGAGCGAGTACCTTGAAAAACTCCGGTGGTGGGCACCCGCTTAGACGACAGTCTTTTAGTCGCAGTGATTGAAATCTTAGGGCTGAGAACATTTGTCTTCTTCCCCCTTCCATCAGCGGGGACTTTCCGAGCAGAGTTGCAGGAGACGACGGAAAGTGCCTCGTCTTCTAAAGATGGTTGTTGCAGTCTGTGAAAGACAGACTGTCGATCTTCTCACACCGTCGTGCTGTTGCAGCAGCAGTTGACGATGACTTGGGTGCAGTGACGTCCGTGGGAGGACTTTTTGCACCCCGATGCGTCTTCCCTTTCCTTACGTTTGTGGAGGATGGCCTCACGCAAGTCGGACTGGTCTGAATCGACCATGCTTGCTCCTGGGATTTTGGGAGACTTTTGCGCACTTTTCTGTCCGTTTGCCACCGGGGGCTGGACTCGAGTGGTTCTGTACAACTTCCCATCTGAGGCCCGCATAACGGTATGCGGGACGCTCAGATGATCGGAGACAGGATCAACGGACCGAGCGTGCCAAGCTCGTGCTGCCCTAGACTTCTTCGCTCTAGTGCGTAAAGGCACGTAGTAGGAAGAGTCTAGGTGATGTTGGAGAGAGTCAGACATATCTTCTTGGGAGCACAAGAGATCAGGACCATAAGACAGGCGGTCGAAGACAGAACCACGCGGGGTAGGAGTCATGTCGCCGTCCTCAACAATCTTCATGCGGCTGGCAGACGTAGCCGCATAGGCTTTCTTCATGCGGCTGGGAGTCTCAGCTGCATGAGTCTTCTTTATGCGGCTGGATGATCTGGCCGCATAGACTTTTTTCATGCGGCTGGTAGATCCACCCGTATGAGCCTCCTGCATGTGGTTGGCAGATTTGGCCGCAGGAGTGCTTGGCTTCTTCTTGGGGCGCATAGAGTCGCTCTTTGTCCCTGCAAGTCCAGCATCGTAGTACTTTCCTTTGCCGGACTTGGGGACAACAGAGTTCTCTACGGCTCGAAGTGGAGCCGTATGAGAATCGCCTTCGCCGTCTTGGGTAGCAGAGAGTACCCCGTCTAGAGCTTGTAGAGGAGCAAATGATTTTGGCCTCCACTCGCAGCGAGCTTTCTTTGTGCGGGTTCGCTTCTGGATCGGGCCAGCACTTCCTTCAGAGTGCATCGCTTCAAACGCCTGTTGGTCGAAACGGACGGCCATCTTCTCTTGCGTGGAGCCAAGCTTGGCTGCATCCGACTGCGTCACCAATTTCCTCAGCCGTGGAGAAGTTTGTCCCCAGCAGAGTCGCCATCGTATTTGCCATGAAATATAAAAGAGCAGAACAATTATCGGAGGACTGGACTTTTACTTCACGTTACAAACTCGCTTGTACAAAGAAAGCCTAGGGATGAAAGCCTAGGTACAGCAGTCTAAGTACAATTGTTTATTTTAGATTCTGGAGGGTGACGATAGAGGCTCGGGAAAGCGACGGCAGCTCTGCCTTACTCCTTGGACGATCGGTATGCAGCCTTGGCTCCAGAAGATTGCTCAGCATTGAAGAAATGCTCTCTATGCTCTCTCTCTGCTTTTTCTCTCCAAGTATGTGGTGCTCTCTCTGATCTCAAAAAGAGTTGTCCTCTTTGTATGTATGTGTGCGTGTCTCTTGCAAGGGAATGGCACCCTGCTATTTATAAGAATAGGGGGGCCTCATTAGGGTTCACAATGATTGCCCCTTAAAGTGGCGGCGGCCTGTTGATCGATCAATCTGGGCCATTGATTTTGAGTGTAATGGATCTGGGCCATTTAGTGTAGATTGCACCAAATCCTATCAGTAATTAATGCTGATTAGAATAAATCTCCACGATGATGATCTACTGATGTCTACAAATCTGAATGAATAAATTTAATTTATTCTCCTACCACGTGTCCCAGATTATTGGAATTTGACCCAATCTTTGATTGCGGTAAATCTGAGAAATTGATTGGCTTGATGACACGTATTCTGGGAGTCACTGAGCCGCATAAGGATTGAGCCGCATAAGGTTTGGCCACGTGTCAGGGCAGCTTGGGGAGTGGACCCCGAATCTTCGAACCACATGATAATCTGAACCATATAATTGGTAGTGAGTCGCATAGGGATGATCCTTGTGAGCCGCATAGGGCTGATCCTTGTGAGCCGCATAGGGCTGATCCTTGTGAGCCGCATAGGGCTGATCCTTGTGAGCCGCATAGGGTTGTGTCTGCTTGAGCCGCATAGGGCTGTCTCGATCTGGGCCGCATAGGACAACTTCAGCCTGAGCCGCATAAGGGGGTCTCCGCTCGAGCCGCATATGGCTGTCCACGTGTCTAGGCTGCGTGGCATTTTCTGGATCTCGGGGGGTTGTGTCAGAGATTTTCTTTGATTTCCTAGGATTCTGTCATTATGACAGAGTCATAATTGCCTCTTTATGTCAGGCATGTCGCTTCGTCAGAGTGGTCAGCCGTCCAAGCAATTAATACAGTACAGTGCGGAGGGGAGAACTGTTTGCAAGCCACGTGTCTTTTCTTCTGATCCGCATGGAGATCACAGAGCCGCATGGATCTTCTGAACTGCATAGGCTGTCTGAGCCGCATGGGGTTCCCTGGCCGCATGGATTTTTCTTTATTATTATTTTCCATGCTTCTACAATTATCTTCGATCATTTTAAAAACAAAAGTTTACCTAACTAAGGTTGCCCTAACTAACAACATTAGGTGGTCACCCTAACCAACAATACCAACTATTCGAGTGGAGATACGTTATCCAAACAACTCTTGCTCACAAACTTCGATCTCTCGTCATTATCTCATTCACATGACTTCTATATATACCACATAATATTTCTGTGGAATTAAAATGATAGTGAGGTTGCACATGTATTTCAAATTCTATGGAATATTATCATTACAGGACGCCTATGTATTTAGATAGAGGACGATTATGTCGACTCCATGATGATTATCGTTTTATAAATTGGCTACAACACTTTTTTGGTATAACATGTAGGAAATATATGTCATGCCACAGTTCCAGAATGTGCGAGACCAGGCCAAGTGATAATGGTCAGCTAATACGACTACGGAGGATCCAACTATTGGTCCTGTCGGAATGTACTCCGCTATACAAACATGAACTCCAGTCCACAAATGCTATGTCTCGGGCATGTAACCTAATATCATCCATAGATACAAGAAAGAACATAATCACATAGAGAATAATAAGACAAAAATATAGATATTGGAATAAAAGATAGTGATGACAAAGTCTGGCGAGAACAAACCCGTTAATACAAGTACTTGAATAAAAAACAAATGCTAGAAAGAGACTCGGCTATCTGTTATCCAGATAAGATACATGGATCCCAAGGTGGAAGTCTTATTGTTGCTCAGGGATGCTCTTGTGGAAGAATCTCAGTGTCCTTGGCTGGAAAACCCCCTACGTAGACTTCCAATCCGTTCTCCTATAGGTAGATTTGATCACCTATGCCTAGAAATGAATAAGATCCTAAGAGGGACGAAGCAAGATACATAGAAACATGCCGTATCGTAAAATAGTAGTAAAGTACACACTTGAATGGCACGAGACTACTAAATCTATTCTAGTCTACACGAATGCAATCGAGAACAATGTTTAACATGTGGGTTGTACAATAAGTAGATGGTAACTACAGCTCAATGTTTGCTCGCCAACATATAGTAATTGTCTTCCTTGCTCAATGATACTATACGAGTCGAGTCTACAAAATCAATAATCCAAGTTAAGTTCTATAATTAACTAGTCCGGAATATATTATAACAAGTCTACAACGCTTATTGAACAAGTCTGAACCATATCGACGGGAAGTCGAATACTCATCGAAAATGAATGCATACTTGTATTTAGAGGTCTAATACACTTATCAACAAAACACAATGACATACATGTATTTTGATACCCAATCTGGAAGTTCATATAAATATCTAAGTCAATCTAGATCCCGATTGACTAACGGATCGATCGTACTCGAGTTGTGCTCAGAAGCCTGGGATATATCAAGTCAAATGGTAATCATAAAGTAATAAATATCTACAAATTATAGAAGTTGACTACATAATGATACTGTAGGACGAATGATAATGTATACTTGTCTAATTCACATTTGATGGAGAGTCGACGTATCAGACACACATGTGTCGGATACGGAATACCACAAATAACGAAATGAACAACTGCCTCTGAATGTTGAAACAAACATCACCACAAGTCCCAGATAACATCGATGCCACAGAAAGTATCCATAAGTCCAAATTGATGTTGATTGAGAAATTTTACCATTTCATGGTCGAGTAGGATCTGCAGGCAGGGCCCATATGGTACCCAAAAAGTGATCCAAATTAGCATGTGTTCAACTTTAGAGAGAGAGAGAGACGTCTAAACTCTACCTACGTGGACAAGATTTTGAAAGAAAGTAACGATCAGGTATCGTGAATGACTTCTTTTACACTTCCCTTGGGCAATTCTTGGAACGTGTGTAAGGATTGTTGGAGAATGATTCAACATCTAACGGATAGGGACTGAGTTGTGTGGCTGAGAAATGCTGCAAATATGTAGGTCACTTTGACCAATTTTTGAGTGAGCAGTAAGCTCCTCATCTTTTGTTTTTTTGGTTTATTTCTTTCCCTATTTAAAGCACAATCCACCATGAATAAATCACTCAAGCTATTAGCAATATTAAGGAGCTCTCTTGCATTCTCTTCTTCAAGGTTTTGCTAGCCCTCTCGTCTTCTTGTTGTCTTTTGGTATTAGATTAACAATGTGGTATCAAAGCTTGGGTTCGTGTTGAAGCTGGGAGCAAATTTTTATCGTAGAAGATTGCTACCGTTGCATTTTAAAGTTTTGAAGTAAGAGTGCTAGTAAGTTGTTATTGTTATTTTTGGTGGAGAAAAGGTACATTTATTTTTTTGTTAATTTTTTTGTTGGTTTCGATTTATTTTTTACGTTAAAAAATGATGAATATTGGAAATGGCGGTAATCTCTCACAATCTTTGATTCCTATGTTTAGTGGTGAAAATTATAGTTTTTGGAGTATCAAAATGCAAACACTTTTTATTTCACAAGATCTTTGGGAGCTTGTTGAGAATGGCTATGCAGAGACGGATAAGCAGCTGAAATGAAGGATCTTCGGAAAAAAGACACGAAGGCGCTACTCATATTGCAACAAGGGGTGAATGACTCCATCTTTCCAAGAATTGCTAATGCTGAGAAGTCAACCGATGCCTGAAACTTTTTGAAGCAGCAATATGAAGGTGATGGCAAGGTAAAATCCGTCAAGTTACAAATTCTTAGAAGTGATTTTGAAATGTATGAAGGATGCTGACACAATTGATGACTACTGTACCAAAGCTGCAAATATTGTCAATCAGCTAAGAACTCTTGGTCAAGAGTTTGACGATAAAAAGGTGGTAGAAAAAGTTTTAAGGACTCTTGTTCCTAAATTTGACCATGTAGTAGCTACAATAGAGGAATCCAAAGATTTATCTACATATTCTTTTAGTGCACTAACAAGTTCTCTTCTAGCTCATGAACAAAGACTAAACAGGACGGCAGAAAAGAACGTTGAAAGTGCATTTCAGACAAGAGTAGAAAATACAAGAACACATCAAGGTAGAGGATTTAGAAGAGGTGTCTATCATGGACATGGCAGAGGTAGAGGCTGAGGAAGATCTGACTGGAACAATCAAAGAGGAGGCACCAACGATAGAGGTAATCAAGGAAGATCTGACTGGAACAATCAAAGAGGCGGCCACAATGATAGAGGTAATCAACACCAAAACTACAAAGGTAACCAATGTTATTTTTGTAAAAGATTTGGGCACACTGAGGCATACTGTTTTGCCAAAGCTAAGCAGCAAGCAAATTACGCAGAGAAGAGAGGTGATGAAGGTAAAGAAGATAGTAATCTTTTTATGACTTGTTCTGATTCTGGAAAAGATAGAAGTAGTGTTTGGTTTTTAGATAGTGGATGTAGTAACCACATGACAGGGGACAAAAAGCGTTTTTGTGATTTAAATGAATCTGTCAAGCACAAGTTAGGCTGGGAAATAATACAGTTATGCAGATTGAAGGAAAAGGTACAGTTGCAGCGAAAACAAAGTCAGGTATGGAAAAAGTAATCCATGATGTTTTTTATATTCCTAGTCTTGCCATAATTTGATAAGTGTTGGTCAATTGATTGTAAAAGGTTATTCAATTACTTTCAAAAATGATACATGCTTGATTATGCCTAAGAATTCTGATAGGCCAACATTAAAGATTCATATGGCTGAAAATAAAATATTTCCTCTAGAAATTTCATGTCTTGATAATTATGCTTTAGTTTCTAATGTAAAGAATGAATCTCAATTATGGCATTTACGTTACGGCCATTTACATTTCAATGGCTTAAAGTTGTTAAGTCAGAAACAAATGGTTCTAGGCTTACAAGGAATTGAATGCGTTGATACTGTTTGTGAAGGTTGTGTTTATGGAAAACAACATCACACTTCTTTTCCTGTTGTAAAGTCATAGAGATCTACTAAGCCTCTAGAACTTATTCGTGCTGACATTTATGGTCCAATGCAGACTTTATCATTGAATAAGAATAGATATTTTTTGCTCTTAACTAATAATTTTTCTCGAATGAGTTGGGTATATTTTTTGTCAAAAAAATCTGAAGCATTTTCTAAGTTTCAGGAGTTCAAGGCTTTTGCTGAAAAGCAAAGTGGAAATGTTATAAAGATTCTCAGAACTGATAGAGGAGGAGAATTCTTATCAAACGACTTTAACATTTTTTGTAAGAAAAATGGTATATTCAGGCAGCTTACGGTGAAGTACACACCTAAACAAAATGGAGTGGCTGAGAGAAAGAACAAAACCATTATGGAGATGGCTCGAAGCATGCTGAAAGAAAAAACCTACCTAATAATTATTGGGCAGAAGCTGTGGCAACTTCGGTATATTTACTAAATCGCTCGCCAACAAAAGTTGTACAAAAGATGACACCATATAAAGCTTGGTTTGGAAAAAAACCAAGAGTAAGTCGTCTCAAGGTATTTGGTTGCATTGCTTATGCATTTGTTCATCCTTAAATTCATAGAAAGTTAGATGATAAAAGTGAGAAATGCATTCTTCTTGGTTATAGTATTGAATCAAAAGCATATCGATTATATAATCCAATAACCAAAAAGTTAGTTATTAGTAGAGATGTAATTTTTGATGAAAATGCTAGTTGGATGTGGAGTGATAGTAAACAGGTTTAGAGGACTGGTGATTAAGGATTTATACCACATGAAGAGGTTATGACCCAACCAACATCTTCAATATCGGTCGCATCTCCAACAAGTGCTTCTTCTATAAATAGAAGTCCTCCAACATCTTCGACATCGATATATCGCATCTACATCAGCAACTCCAACAAGTACTTCTACTATAAACAGAAGTCCTCTAGCTTCTGATGAAGAAAGTCCTCCAAGAAAGGTAAGATCCTTATCAGAAATTTATGCTTCATGTCAATTTGCTTTAATGGTTGCAGAACCAATTTGCTACGAAGAAGCACATGGAAAAGAAGAATGGAAAAATTCAATGAAAGAAGAAATTACAGTAATTGAAAAGAACCAAATGTGGGAACTGACATATTTGTCCTATGGAAAAGCGGGGTCAAATGGGTGTACAAGGTGAAATATGACGGAAAAGGTAACGTAAAAAGGTATAAAGTACGTCTAGTTGCTAAATGGTATGCACATGTATATGGTATCGGCTTTTATGAAACTTTTTCACCTGTTGCTCGCTTAGAAACTGTTAGACTAATTTTAGCTCTAACAGCTTATAAAAAGTGGGATGTTTTTCAATTTGATGTTAAATCTGCTTTTTTAAATGGTTATTTGAATGAGGATGTTTATGTTGATCAACCACAGGTTTTTATGATCAAAGATAAGGAGAATAAAGTCTACAAATTAAAAAATGCGTTGTATGGACTGAAACAAGCACCACGAGCATGGTATAGTCGACTTGACACTTATCTTCATAAACACGGGTTTCACAGAAGTGATAATGAGCCTACATTATACGTGAAGACACAAGGTAATGATAAAATACTTATTGTTTGTGTTTATGTGGATGATATAATATACACGGGTTCTTCCTTATCTCTTATTGAGGAATTTAGAACAATTATGATGAATGAGTTTGAAACGTCAGATCTAGGATTATTGTAATATTTTCTTGGTCTTCAGGTCCAACAAACAACAAGTGGTATTTTTGTCTCTCAAGAGAGGTATGCTTATAATTTGCTTAATAAATTTCAGATGAAAAATTGTAAAGGGTGTTCTACTCCAATGAATTCAAATGAGAAGTTGGTTTTAGAAGATGGAACAGAAAAAGCTGATAAAAATATTTTAGAATGCTTATTGGAGGATTAATGTTCTTAACTCATTCCCGTCCTGATATTATTTTTGCAGTAAGTTTAATATCGAGGTTCATACACAAACCTTCTAAACATCATCTTGGAGCAACAAAATGCATTCTCCGCTACATTCACACAACCAAGAACTATGTGATTTGATATTATCTTTCTTTCATTTTTAAGTTAATTGGTTTTACTGACAGTGATTGGGCAGGTTCCATAGAAGACCGAAAGAGTACAAGTGGATTCATCTTCAACCTTGGTTCGGGTGCGGTCTCATGGATGTCAAAGAAGCAAGAAAGCGTCGCACTATCTTCTTCCGAAGCTGAATACATTGCTGCTACTTCAACTGTCTGCCAAGCTACGTGGATGAGAAGAATCATGGAAGATCTGTTCGAGAGTCAGACATCTCCAACTCCTGTCTATTACGACAACAAGGCAACAATCTGTATGGCAAAGAATCCGTCCTTCCATGGCAGGACAAAACACATTGAGCTCCGTCACCATTTCAAACGTGAAGCTGTTACAAAAGGAGTCATGGAGCTGAAGTACTGCTCGACAAATGATCAAATCGTCGATGGCTTCCCTAAGGCATTATCCTATGAAAAGTTCTTCAAATTCAGATATCTTTTTGGTGTTGTAGATTTTGAATCAAGGGGGAGTGTTGGAGAATGATTCAACATCTAACGGATAGTGACTCAGTTGTGTGGCTGAGAAATGCTGCAAATATGTAGGTCACTTTGACCAATTTTTGAGTGAGCAGTAAGCTCCTCATCTTTTGCTTTTTCGGTTTATTTCTTTCACTATTTAAAGCACAATCCATCATGAATAAATCACTCAAGCTATTAGCAATATTAAAGAGCTCTCTTACATTCTCTTCTTGAAGGTTTTGCTAGCCCTCTCGTCTTCTTGTTGTCTTTTGGTATTAGATTAACAAGGATACAACTCCTTTCTCAATCTCCGTCGTCATAAGAAAGAACTCTCTTTAGTCCGTCCCTTTATGTCCCTAATGATTAGGTTTTTTGACCTAGCGACTCCTGGAATTCTGTCGCTTCTCACTCACTCTCACTCTCACCTCATCCTCTCTTTGGTCGCCTTATCTCACCCTCACTTTGCTCACCTTTCATTTATGAAAATATGTAGCTAGTACTATAATAAAAGAACTAAGATAAATATATCACTTTATATGCTTGTATGTTATCATTCTTGTGTTCTTTCTTGTTTATTCTTGAAAATATAGAAATATGAAATTATAGTTTTGACTTTGTTTTTGTTGGTTTAACCATTTAGTTTGGAAAGGTGCTTGACTTGGTTTGGACTTGAGTTCAATGGACCATAATGATTTGGGTTTGGAGTAAGATGCTTGGTCAATGAGTTGGATTTGGATGGATTATTGGAAGAGACGCATATGATATGATATCCATAAGACTCTTATCAAATCAAATCACATATGATCTTTTGATATCTTGGAGAGAGATCACATGGGATCTTGGAGGACCAATTGATCAAACAATAATTTTCAGTTACTCTCTTAACCACCTTGTTGGAATCTACTTTAGCTTCATGGTTGGAATTGTGTCCAAGTTCAATGAACCAAATTATTGAGGATTGAATTGGTTATCAATAAAGTCGCCATTTGCATACCTTGAATTTTAGTGTTTCATAAGGGCACCAAGCTTATGATAGCTTATAACTTCATTGGGACAGAGTCACCCGGAAAGGAAGTTCATCTCCACCATGTATCGCCACACCTAATGGGCATTCTCACCGAAGGCTCTTTCTGGACTGATCCTTTGAACATGTCCATAGACTTTACGGGCTGGGCCTTAGCCCATTGGGGCTTTCATCAATATATCAAAGCAGAAAAAGCCCTTTGGTACACAAGTGGAGAGATGACTCACTCTCTTTGACTGAAGAAAAAATGTTACAATATCGGCGGAGACGAAGAAAGCGCACGCACAAACCCGTAACTTCTATTCTTTCCTTTTGGGCTTCTTCTTCTTCTTTTCCTATATTCCCTGCCCGTCCTGCCCGTCCTGCCCGTATTCATCTTCCCTACCCCCCTTTCACTCTCCTCGGTCGTCTCCTTCCCCTGCCCGTCCTGCCCGCTCTTCGAGTTCCCAAACTTCATGTTTTTTTCTTCTTCTTCTCCTTATTTTTTTTAGGGTTTTGGTGATGGGGATTTGATTTGGGGGAGATGGAACTGAGGAAGAGGAAGAGGAGCTGGCGGAGGAGAATCTGCCTGTTCGGTCTCGCCAGCTGCTGCATCTCCAGGTCCAGCGTCGACAGCTCGATATGCAGCACCAGCAGCAACTATGGTGATCTTTCTCAACTGTCCATTTCGATTCGTGTTGGCTACTTAGCTCAGTTGTTACGCATTTAGGGCTTAAATTTGATCATATAGTTGACATCTGTTGTATTGACCATTAGCTATATAATCCCCAATTATGCCGAAAAACTTGCCAATTTCCGTGCGTTTGGTTGCTGGTGAAGTGGAGGAAAGAAGAGGAGGAGAAGAAAATGAAAGACAAATTGAAAGGAAAGGGAAATGATAACATCTTTTTTGCTTGTTTGGTTAATTGAGAAAGTTGAAAAGAAAACCACGGAAGAATTTGTGGAGAAAAGAAACGGAATCAGGAAGAGATGGAGATGGCGATGGAGATGGAGGGAGGTTGGATTCGTTGATTCGAGGTCGAAAATCAGTGCCAGTGGCAGAGGGTAAGGCCCCAAAAATTGTTCTTTTTTTTTAGTCTCGGATGAGTAAGGGGAATGGCTTTCTGACATTCTGTCTGCGAACGGAGTGAAAGGGGGTATGTGAGATTCTCTTCACTTATGTTTGAGTTTACCTGTTATTTTGCAATTTGGAAGTATATGAGATTGACCAGATTGTGAAATAGTCAGGAATTGTATTTCTAATAGGGTTTGATAATTTTTATTTTTAATTATATAAGTTTCATCTATTGTATTGACCATTACTTATTGATTCCATCTGGGAAGCACAGCCACTTCCAAAGTTAGAACTATGTTGCATGGGTTCGAATATGACACGACGAGTTCCAGACACAACGATACGGATTCGGCACTATTTTGGTGTGCCCTAGTGTCTTCTGGAGTGTTTGTGCCATGTATGACACGATGCGACACGGATACAACATGGATTTTTGGAGTGTTGTTCTTCCTAGCTTAGAACTTGGTTAGATATTTGATGATGATTTGTTGGTGACTAATGGTGGTTATTAAGGCCATACTGGTGTCGTGATTATGTACATTCATTCTCTTCAATATATTGCAGTAAGGTCAGGTATGGCATTCATATGGGGAATTACTGAGTAGAGGAAATATAATTACGATTTGAAGTTCTGTTCCTCTTTTACGTGTCTCTGATGTAAACCATCTCATAGTGAGATTTTAGTGTATTTATTTCCAACTATTTTTTTTTACCATGGAGCTGTTGAAAGATAAATGTTGTAGTACATAAAACAACAAAATTCTTTGAGACTGAATCTAATGTGTTGGGTGAAAGTGAGTAACCTATGTGGTGGTTCAACGTAGTTAACAAACTTGAGACTTATGGTTTTCCCACTATAAGACTACAAAGCAAGGTTCACATATCGACGGATAGTGATACATATTTGTATCGTTTAAGTTTTTGTCATGCCCGATCCATTACTTACCCCACTGATACTGAGCAAAATTGTTGTTTTCTTTCCAGTTAATTCAATAAAGAAAAAGTTAAGAAAAAGAGGAGTGTTGCAAACAAAACAATGTTAAGCAATATTCAGTCGTGTTGAAGATCAACATGCTACAATGTGTCTGTGAAATTCCTTATTGACAAAATGTAACCATTACCGTTGTTCAAAGTTGTAGCTATAACTTCACATCGTTGATACATCATGGTACTATTACACCCAAAACTATGTAATATGGGGGAAGTTTCCCGTAAACGCAAGTAGGTAAACAACATTCACTATTGCAGGTATCCACGCAAAATTTAAACGAAACAACAAAAAAACATAAGATTATGCCTAAATGTATATAAAACTTTCTAGTTTTTAAATAATTTCTTATTATTTTTATGAAACCTAGAAGTCTAAAACTCCAATATCCGAAACGGGAGAAACCGCTGATATCAATACTCTCATAAGAGTACTCCGAAATTGATTCTGATAGCTCTATCAATACTCTCATAAGAGTACTCCGAAATTGATTCTGATAGCGCGAACATTTCTACAGAGTAATATATTTTAGTTAAGGATATAGGATATGACGAGAGAAACGGTAAAAGAGACTCATGAAACTCAATAGTTATCATTTTGACATAGATTCCTTCGCCATCTGCTATAAACCACCCGTAATACTGTATATTACACCAAAGTCCAATCTCTTTTATGATAACTAGTAAATTCACGTGCGTTGCACGTAAAAATAATATATATATATATATATATATATAAGGAAGAATCAAGATCCCCACACTTTTTGCATCCCCATGCATCCCTCCTATTTGCACCGTTGGATGGTGCTTTAAGTCATTTAATCTTAACCTTTGATTTACCAATGGTTAAGATTAGATGATTTAAAGTACCATCCAACGGTGCAAATAGGGGAGATGCATGGGGATGCAAAAAGTGTGGGGATGCTATGCTTCCTCTCTCTCTCTCTCTCTCTATATATATATATATATATATATATATATATATATATAAAGATTTGTCTGACGCTGGACAAACTAGAGAAGTTTGGTATTCATGTAGGCCAGTTGCTATGTATGCTATGCAAGGCTCATCACGAATCCATAAATCATCTATTTTTTAATTGCGCATACTCGTCACAGATTTGGCATATTAGGAAACTCCGTTTGGTAGGCAGTGGTCCGTGGGATCTGGATGAGATTTATGGAGATAATTACGCAGTGCAGAAGGAAGGAGGCGACATGGATCAAGGAAGCTCGAGTTCGACTATCATCTGCTGTATGGAATATTTGGAGAGAGAGGAACAAGAGGATTTTTGAAGGGTTGGTTACTACTTGTAATGGTGTATCACATAATATTGAGTTTGATGTTCGTGCCATGCTGTCTGCCAAAAATGAGGCCACTTAAGTGGATAGTCTGTATGTGTAATTTATTGAATGATATATAATTACCTTTTTCCATATATATATATATATATATATATATATATATATATATATATATATATATATATAGTTTAATAATGATTGTTGTAGATTTGTCTATATTTTAGTTATAATTTGTTATAGATATATGTGAAAAAAGAGAGTTTTTGGTTATGCGGAAGAAAAGAGAGAAAGTTCTTCTGTAATTATTATTATTATTATTAATTGATGTTAATTGATGGATGATTTACAAACGGCTTAGACGACTCAATTTTGAGCCGTTTCCAAGCCACATTATATTAGTAGAGAAGATTGTAATTACTGGATACAGTTTATGGAGTTATGGATATAAAGTCTTTGAACAAATCTATAATATTGGCACTATTTAAGATATTTACATAAAAGAGAGTTGTTTGTTCAAATTATGATATTGAACTATTTAAGATTTTGAGTCTTGTGTATCTACCATTTCACCAATAGGACATCTTGAAAGTCCTTCGTATTGTGTGCTACAAGTGAAACAAGAAAGCGAGGGAGCATACCCATGCCCAATGCAACCAGCCAAGCCACTTTAATATTATTCTAATGTTCTTTAATGAATTGAAAAAAAAAAAACGATTTATTGGTGATAATCATTGTGGAATCGCTTTTTCTGTTTTCTTGTACTTACTTCCTTTAAACTCTTTCTTTTGTGCATGGACCAGCAGGAAGCAAGTCTATGAATGATGGAAGCAAGGACAAGCCAACTGTTCCAATAGTTTCAGGTTCTACTTCTGCAAGTAATATAGAAAGTAATGTATCTACACCAAGAATATATGAGGATCTGAAAGTTTCTTCACAACTTCGGAAATTCACTTTCAATGAGCTGAAGTCTGCCACAAGAAACTTCAGACCTGATAGTCTTCTCGGTGAGGGAGGCTTTGGTTGTGTCTTCAAGGGATGGATCGAGGAAAATGGAACTGCTCCTGTAAAACCTGGTACAGGTCTTACTGTTGCTGTCAAGATACTTAACCATGATGGTCTCCAGGGGCACAAAGAGTGGCTTGTATGCAATTCTCCATATTCCAATAATTAGATATTTTCTGTTGGTTATATACCGGTTGTTTTACCCATAGATCTCATGCATCTGATATTCTAAGCAACATATTCTCGCAGGCAGAAGTTAATCTTCTTGGTGACCTTCTTCATCCTCACTTAGTCAGGTTAATTGGCTATTGTATTGAGGATGACCAAAGATTGCTTGTTTATGAGTTCATGACTCGTGGAAGTTTGGAAAATCATCTTTTTAGAAGTATGTAACTCAACATAACCTTGTTTTTAATGTTGCTCTTATCCTTTTCATTTGTTGGTGGTTTTCATAAGAAGCTCAATTTATTTTTACAAGTTTTTTGTAATTACAATCAGTTCTTTACTGATGTGTTACAATCAGTTCTTTACTTCTTCCAACAACATTGCAATTTCTTGTCAAAGCTAATATAACTCCATTTGATGTCAGTTTCTCTTTACCTTGAAGACTAACAAATTTCAAAAGGAAAACGAGATTTTTAGTCAGAAACTTAAGTTAATACATATTTAATAGTTTCCAACACCGTATTAGGTTAGCTACATTTTATTAACCTTGCTCTTTGTATGTGATCATTCTTTTTCACACATCAGCACCTGCATCTTCTGGCTACACTGTTTTATTTCACTTAGAGTTTACTCTTATATCAAGTGTTCTTGTTGCCATACAATTCAACTGAAATTGTCTTACAAGGTGAGATGTTGAAAGTTCGAATTTGCAGATTTTCTTACTATGCTGATAGTTAACTGATGTATATTTTATAGTCATTAGTTTCTTTATGCTGTGAAGTATCCGCTTCTATTATGCACCAAAAGTTGACTTATATTGTGATTTAGAGATAAAGTTAGTTTTGGATATCAAAGCTGATAATATGGCTTCCATCTCTAGGGTAAGTCTGACAGGTTGCTTGGTTATTAGAATTTAACATGTATAACATTTGTCATCTTCGTCTAAGCTCTCTCTCATTTAGAGGATTTGGCAATTATGACCAGCTGTTTATCTAATGTCAATCCTCTATGTTGGTGCAAAATTCCTAGCCAAGGTATGTATGAGCATGATAGGATCGTGCCCCATGTGCAAAATTCCTAGCCAAGATAAGATTTCACTGATTAGGGTATAACTATTAAGCCATTTTGTACGTTTAGGAGTATTAGGGTTGATGGCATCAATATACAATATGGGTTTATATTTAGGGTGCCTGATATGTGATGGTAACAATCTTGAGGATCCTTCAAGATAAGGAAAGGTGAATGTAGCTTTTTGTGGGGAATCGTTCAAGCTGGGCTGACAAATAAGCCGCCGATTTTTCCAATCGGATTATTTTCAATGATTCACAAGATGTTTTCCGCATCGCGCAAAGTCGACAAAAGAGCTACGCAGATCTTCGTCGACGACCACTAGAGTTCTTGGCCGGGGACCATGTGTTTCTGAAAGTAACGCCCATGCGCGGAGTGATGCGGTTCGGCGTTAAAGGCAAATTGAGCCCGAGATTTGTAGGCCCCTTCGAGATCATTGAGCGAGTTACGACGGTTGCTTATCGGATCGCACTACCTCCTGCCTTAGCCGATGTGCACGATGTTTTTCACGTTTTACAACTTCGAAAATACGTGCACGATCCAAGTCATGTGGTTAGCTTCGATTAGTTGGAGCTACGTACTGACTTGTCTTACTTGGAGGAGCCTATTCAAATTTTGGACCGTAAGGAAAAAGTGCTACGAAATCGGTCGATGTCCTTGGTCCGCGTGCTTTGGCGGAACCATACAGTCGAGGAGTCGACGTGGGAGATGGAGGCGGAGATGAAGGAGAAGTACCCTGCGTTGTTCGTCTAAATTAAGGTCCGACCCTTGTTCTTAAGTTTCGGGACGAAACTTTTTCTTAGTGGTATATTATGTAGCGCCCCGCTTTCGATAGGCGACGGAACTTCATAATATGCTAGCGCCGAGTCAGATCGGCCGGGAACTTAGATGGCCATCTGACTCGATCGCTAAGCTTGGTAAACGTTAACGCCTTGCGGCATCGATTCAATTCGATTTGGACGGAAGATACGAGAATCGATCCAACTAATGGAACGACTTCTGTTGGAACAAGTCCTAGATGCAGCGGGCTGCGTCTCGGCGCGCGAGCTCTCTATAAGAGTCCCTTCGACGGGACCGGACCGCTGTATGGTTTTCTTGGAGCTTTGCCGCTGGGCTTGATTGAAGTGCTTTCGCTTCGTTTTCAAGGATGCAATTACAAATTTCGATGCAAGGAAAAAAGAAGGAAATCTAACAAAGTGTTGATGCATTGCAGGAGCTTGCGTAACTAAGGATTGACGTTGCGTAGCGCTTCGACGACCTGCACGAAGCCAAGTAATCGGTGGGTGATTCGGCCTTCTTTTCTATTCTGTCCCGCAAACTTATTCCTTGCTTCGAATCCATTCAAATCGAACGATGCCAAGTTAATTGCATGCCAATCCACTAAGTCAAGAACTCGGGAAAAAACGTATCGATTTACAAATACAAGTTTTTCACATAAACCAAAAAGTTTAAGGTTTACAGAAAAAGATAGACTATTTCAAGTGCTGCAAAATATTATGAAACGTTGAACATGGGTTTTGATGCCTCGGACAATTTGGTGCCTACGGGACGCTAAATCGAGTGTATGGCTTCGGGGAAAATGAATCGATGCATAAGTTGCCATAAATGATAATGTCGTTGAATACTGTCCGCGCTATACAAAACGGTTTGCATGCATTAAACTGTTCGCACATAGGCATGATCATGGACAGCTTGTGCACAAGTTCGATTCCTCGAAACGGTATCCGGGGCATCGGAACCGATTCGACCTAGGGGGAATAATTTATCGTGCTTCGGCGCGATGCATGCGGGACCTTCAGTAAGGCTTGCAACCTAGGCTGAAAGGGTAGCGTCGCATGCCAACTTCGATTAAGTCCCTCGTGGTGCGTAGCACCAATGACCGCATATAAGATAGTTTCATGCTCATCTATTGTCTTATGCAGGGTAAATATTATCTATGTTTTCATGCAGGGACGAGCACGGCCGTGGTAAGAAATATGAAAGCTGCGATGTTATACTGTATGCTTTATTTCTCAAAGACGGCTATCGAATATGAACTGAATTCATTTAGTTCTAATAGAAAGACAACTCTAAAGCATGCCTATCCTAACAAATCAGAGTCGGTTTAGACGAGTTGGTTCGTCTCGTCCACTTAGCAAGTGTGCTAATCCCCTCCCCCAATTTTCCCAGGTGCGGCGGGCGCTCCAACCTAAAACGAAGCTGAAGTGCGGAGAGGCGTTTTGAAGCTCTTCCTATGCTGAAGTATTTTGAAGCCAATTCGAATCGACGGCTTATGTATAAAGGGGCGAATGTATGGGACGGCAAGCGTAGTTCAGGCAACTTGTCGAATGTATTTTCTTTCTGTTTTCAATCAATGTAGCCGCAACGGCATCCAATGTAAATTACGAATTCACACGATGAAAATAGATGACCTCACACGGCCAGTAGCAACATGATCACTGTGACGATAAAATATTAAAAATAGGAAATCTACACTGCTTTCAAGGATAAAATAGGCAATCTCACACCAAATATAGCAATGGGATTATACAGAGGCTAGATAAATATCTTGCAATCACATAAGGACTCATCACATCCATACTATTTTTTCTCAATTTTGTTATGAAATTTCCATCTCAAGAGTAACTGTATAATTCATGCCCTTTTATCAAGGTTGTAAAAGGCGCTAGGCGCTTAGTCGGAGTGCACCGAGGGCCTACTATGCCTAGGCGGACGCGGTTCCAACCCCAACCCCCCACCCCCATCCACCCCCTCAACACACACACACAATCTGTCACGCCCCGCTCTCGTAGGAGCGATTGTCCTCGCTAAGGTGTGATGCCGCATGAGCCTAAATTGCGCTCACGCAAGGCGGGTTCCATAACGGCCGATTACAGGCTAAGCGGTGGGGTCGTCGCACAGAAGTCCCAAGCGGTTGGGGTGCAACTCGGGCGGGTTGGGTCGTGCTTGAGGTCAACCCGAGCCCAGCTAGATGAATCATAAGCCTAACTCGAGCCCAAGCCCGACCCGACCTCGGGTTCAACATATGAAGCCCAAGACCAAGCCCGGAGGATCGGGTTGAACTCGGATTGGGTCGGGTCCATCGGGTTTATCGGGCTCTAATATAATATTTGAAATAATTTTAAACAAAAGTAATATTAAACACAACCAAATAGCAATCAAGTATTGGTCATTACAAAATACAAACTGAAATAAGATTCAGGATAATGAGTTGAAGAGTTTGTGTGGAGAATTTAGATTTAAACTTTTTATTTAAGAAGTATGAAACTATATATATATATATATATATATATATATATATATATATATATAAGTCGGGTTTCGGGTTCGTCGGGTAACCCGACACATGAACCCGAGCCCAACTCGATTGTTGATCGGGTTCAAATATTTTAACCCAAATTCGAGCCCGAACCCGAGTATCTTCAGCCCTAACCCAACCCATTAACGGGTTTATCCGATTGGGTTCGGGTTTAGCCCGCCCAAGTTGCACCCCTACCAAGCGGAACATTGATACAACAGCGAAAATTTGAAGCAAAACACAAGTTATGCAAAATACTCTTTTATTGATATTGAAACAAATATTACAATGTGGCGCAAGGCCGAGATTACAATCACTCAAGCTCACTCTTCTCACATTACAAGTCACTCTGCTCTCTCTCATCTCTTAATACAATTTGAGTAGGCCAGCGGAAGCTTTAGATAGGCGATGTCCATACATTATGTCCCGTATAAGTCCAGACTCCACGCGGCCGCACGTCTCGAATCTTCAAGGAACTCCGTTGCCTCGACGCATCCAAGCGAGCTCCGCGCCACGAGCTTCTACCTGTTCCTGCATATGAAAACTGTGTAGGTGCCAGTACTCAACTGTACTGGTGGAATGAGCTCCTCGTCCACCCATACAAAACTAACACGTTCATTTACTTTGTGCAACATAATCTCTTTACGATTGTCTTTCTACTCTTGTCTTAGGATCAGTTTTTAGGACAGACACTCGGCCTATTTTGTGTCTCTAGACCATTCCGTGCCTTGCAACTAGCAACTTACTGATACTTTGTCTCTAGACCCTTCTTGTGTCAACAACGTCAACTTTATTAAGTCGTGATTGCCTTTCGGCCCATACTCAGAGACGTAACTACACGATAGTACCCAATTTCCATGTGACCGTGCTACCAATCCATATTGCCCCTCGCGGCCCTCGTCGCTTTTAATCACCAACCAACTCAACCAAGACTTGTGAACTTAGTGTCACTCAACCAACTTTGCCTTGCGGCGCTTCCTGACTTAAACTCGAACGACTCAAATCCAACTTATGCAACTCTATCCAACAACTTAAGACTCGACGCCATATCTCGTGCCGAAGCATGGTGTCTGCGTTGCAGCCAAATCTTAGGTCCAAACATTGTCTTCTGATCGTGTACATGTTCAACTCAACTCAATCCGAAGGCACACACGCGGATTGCCGTCCATGCCGACTCATCTATATGAAAGGTCACTAGCACCACAAGCTATCCTGGACTCTATGGCTTTTGTTAGACGGGCACCCCTTTCAGCGTAAGTAGCGAGTCCCGCTGCAAGTCCCCGTCTAACCCGTGCTATCATCCAGCACAGCTATTTACATGTTTCCTACGAATCGGTCCCTTGGCCGCCGGGTTGCCGTTCGAGAAAATATTTTTCTAGTCGACAAGTTGTCCAATGACCATGCAAGACTCGACTCGAACTGACGTCTCATACAGTCATTGTTCTTCTAATGTTACCATCTCTCTCAGGGCCAAGTCAATACTTCTCACATCTGAGACCGCCTCGACGACCCATGGTCGCGAGCATTCTTCCTTCTTGTCCTATCATTTCATTCGACTCAGGAACGACTAATTGAAAGCCCTCCTTCCAACTCAATTTAATCAACCGTGGCCCGTGTCTTAAAAATACTAAGTCCGTGACATCGTGCCTTAAACCAACTTGAACTCTATGTGACACTACCGTCCAAGTCATACTCTATGTGACAGGCCTTACGATCATGAAACCAAGTAATATCGACAACCGCAGAAAACATGGAACAGTGCTTAGAATGTCTTCGATCGCCTAGAATTACTTAGCCTAACTTAATCGTGCATCAACTTGAGGAGCAAAGGCTGCGTCAAGCCTTGCGTCGAGGGAATGTGCTGTGCACGTGATCGACTTTGAACAACCAAGTTATTTGGGTGCCTGGACTTATGCCACAAGCCGCACGATGCAACTTAGCTCGTGGGGCGAGAAAAGGCTATGCCAAGTCTTGGACGATGGGACCGTGCATGCTTTATCAAGCATTTATACGGGTGACGCCTATGACTTAGGCTAACTCACAACTTTGTGGCGAAGACCAACTTTTTTTTCTTCCAAGCCACGGGACGAAGGACCGAGTGTCATTTTGAAAGCCATCGTGCAACGATTCTAAGCCGACCATGGGACCTTGTTCATTTTCTGACTCAATCGACCCGACTTGAGATTATTTTCTTAGCTATGTGGATTCATCTCTTTTATTATCAAGCCTACTTGTGCATTTCAAAACATTCGTATTATTAGTGCAAAGGCCAATACGAGACAAGTTCACCGAAGCCATCCACCTGAGCGAGGAGTCGCCTTGACCGAGCGGGTCTTCGAGTAGCCGTTGCATGACTAAGTCCAAACGCCGTCGGCGTTCCGATTCTTCCGATTGACTGAGCGGGACGGGGCACTACACAATCTACTTGAAATTGCAGAAAAAAGTCCATAAAACCCAAAAATATGCATAGTCAGGGGGTCGGGTGGGGGGGGGGGGGAGCTGGCTAGGTGAGCGCCTAGGCGGACCTCCGACAGTCACCTAGGCGGCCGATTAGGCCGATTTTTAGAACAGTGTCTTTTATATGCTTACATGCAAAAAAAAAAAATCAAATTCAAATCTAAAACAAGTAAAAGATAAATATAAATCCTACCAAAACTAACTAATTCTAAATCTAATATAAAACAACTAAATCAAAATATAAAAATTACTACTAGTTCCAATCCAAGAAAACTAGATACAGATAAACCATATCTCAATTTTCTAAAAAAACACGAATTTTTTTGTCCTACATCAATTTGGATGTCCTACATTGTCAGATATCATTAATATATCCCCTGATATCAGTTGTTGGATATGATAACCGAACCATGGGATTTCACGTCTCATAGGAAGCCAACGTAGTTATGTAAAAATTACACCAGTTTGATGGTTAACATCAAGTGGTAGGTAACTGGTGATAAGTTAATGTCGAAACCAAAGTTTCATGGTAGCCTCCCATTATCCCATATTTGATTTTGCTGCAGTTGCCAATGCCAAACTTGGTGGAAACTAGGAAAGTGCTTGGAAAACAATGGGTATTCAGGACTGGTTATACTGACTTGTTTATGCAAAAAAAGTGTCAGTTTAGGCAACACTATAATGCCTCATATTGTGTCTGTCATCCTGATATTAGTGTCCTTCACAGGCTATGGTGAACGGACATGGATACAACATGACACGTTTCAGATACAGTGACACAGATTCGGCACCTGTTTTGGTATGTCCTAGTGTATTTTGGAGCCCTCGCCGCTTTTAATCACCAACCGACTCAACCAAGACTTGTGAACTTAGTGTCACTCAACCAACTTTGCCTTGCGGCGTTTCCTGACTTAAACTCGAACGACTCAAACCCAACTTATGCAACTCTATCCAACAACTTAAGACTCGACGCCACATCTCGTGCTGAAGCATGGTGTCTGCGTTGCAGCCAAATATTAGGCCCAAACATTGTCTTCTGATCGTGTACATGTTCAACTCAACTCAATCCAAAGGCACACACGCGGATTGCCGCCCATGCTACTCATCTATATAGGGGTGGGCACGGGTCAGACCGGACCCAAATTTGTTGGACCCGGACCGGCCCCGTTACTTGGCGGGGCAGGGTCCAAAAAATATTGGACCCGGACCGGACCGAACCCGTTTGAAACGGGTCCGAAACGGGTCGGCCCGCGGGTCCAAACGAGTCCAAAAAAAAGTTTAAAAAATTCTATAATAGTAAACATTTACATATGTTATATTGTTTATAAGAACAAAACAAGTCTAATGTCTTCCCAAACTTCTAGAATTTGTTTAGTAAACAATAAGATATTCTATTATGTATAGACTATAATAACAAAAAATGCTAAAAATTGATATAAAAATATATATACTCCTAGAAACGGGTTAGACCGGGGTCCCGTTTATTTTGAAAATAGGACCCGCCCCGACCCGTTAATGTCACACGACCCGTCCCGTTTAAATTTCAAAATTTAGGAACCGGCTTGTTTAGACATTTTACGGTTCGGGCCGAGTCGGAACAGCGGGTCCTAGAACCGTATGCCTACCCCTACATCTATATGAAAGGTCACTAGCACCACAAGTTATTCTGGACTCTGGCTTTTGTTAGACGGGCGCCCCTTTCAGCACAAGTAGCGAGCCCCGCTGCAAGTCCCCGCCTAACCCGTGCTATCATCCAGCACAGCTATTTACATGTTTCCTACGAATCGGTCCCTTGGCCGTCGGGTTGCCGTTCGAGGAAACCTTTCCCTTGTCGACAAGTTGTCCAATGACCATGCAAGACTCGACTCGAACTGACGTCTCACACAGTCATTGTTTTTCTAATGTTACCATCTCTCTCAGGGCCAAGTCAATACTTCTCACATCTGAGACCGCCTCGACGATCCATGGTCGCGAGCATTCTTCCTTCTTGTCCCATCATTTCATTTGACTCAGGAACGACTAATTGAAAGCCCTCCTTCCAACTCAATTTAATCAACCGTGGCCCGTGTCTTAAAAACACTAAGTCCGTGATATCGTGCCTTAAACCAACTTGAACTCTATGTGACACTACCGTCCAAGTCATACTTTATATGACAGGTCTTACGATCATAAAACCTAGTAATATCGACAACCGCAGAAAACATGGAACAGTGCTTAGAATGTCTTCGATCGCCTAGAATCACTTAGCCTAACTTAATCGTGCATCAACTTGACGAGCAAAGGCTGCGTCAAGCCTTGCGTCGAGGGAATGTGCCGTGCACGTGATCGACTTTGAACAACCAAGTTATTTGGGTGCCTAGACTTATGCCACAAGCCGCACGATGCAACTTAGCTCGTGGGGCGAGCAAAGGCTATGCCAAGCCTTGGACGATGGGACCGTGCATGCTTTATCAAGCATTTATGCGGACGACGCCTATGACTTAGGCTAACTCACAACTTTGTGGCGAAGACCAACTTTTTCTTCTCCCAAGCCACGGGACGAAGGACCGAGTGTCATTTTGAAGCCATCGTGCAACGATTCTAAGCCGGCCATGGGACCTTGTTCATTTTCTAACTCAATCGACCCGACTTGGGATTATTCCCTTAGCTATGTGGATTCATCTCTTTTATTATCAAGCCTACTTGTGCATTTCAAAACATTCGTATTATTAGTGCAAAGGCCAATACGAGGCAAGTTCACCGAAGCCACCCACCTGAGCGAGCAGTCGTCTCGACCGAGCGGGTCTTCGAGTAGCCGATGCATGGCTAAGTCCAAACGCCGTCGGCGTTCCGATTCTTCCGATTGACTGAGCGGGACGGGGCACTACACAATCTACTTGAAATTGCAGAAAAAAGTCCATAAAACCCAAAAATATGCATAGTCAGGGGGTCGGGTGAGGGGGGGGGGGGGGGGGGGGGGAGCTGGCCAGGTGAGCGCCTAGGCGGACCTCCGACAGGCACCTAGGCGGCCGATTAGGCCGATTTTTAGAACACTGCCTTTTATATGCTTACATGCAAAAAAAATAAATCAAATTCAAATCTAAAACAAGTAAAGATAAATATAAATCCTACCAAAACTAACTAATTCTAAATCTAATATAAAACAACTAAATCAAAATATAAAAATTACTACTAGTTCCAATCCAAGAAAACTAGATACAGATAAACCATATCTCAATTTTCTAAAAAAAAACCGATTTTTTTGTCCTACATCAATTTGGATGTCCTATATTGTCAGATATCATTAATATATCCCCTGATATCAGTTGTTGGATATGATAACCGAACCATGGGATTTCACGTCTCATAGGAAGCCAACGTAGTTAGTAAAAATTACACCAGTTTGATGGTTAACATCAAGTGGTAGGTAACTGGTGATAAGTTAATGTCGAAACCAAAGTTTCATGGTAGCCTCCCATTATCCCATATTTGATTTTGCTGCAGTTGCCAATGCCAAACTTGGTGGAAACCAGGAAAGTGCTTGGAAAACAATGGGTATTCAGGACTGGTTATACTGACTTGTTTATGCAAAAAAGTGTCAGTTTAGGCAACACTATAATGCCTCATATTGTGTCTATGTCATCCTGATATTAGTGTCCTTCACAGGCTATGGTGAACGGACATGGATACAACATGACACGTTTCGGATACAGTGACACAGATTCGGCACCTGTTTTGGTATGTCCTAGTGTATTTTGGAGTATCTATGGCGTGTCCGATATGTGTCCTACATGACATGACATGACATGGACACTATAAATTTTTTGCGCGTCTGTGCTTCTTAGTGCACAGGTGATTTAAATCTGAAATGGTCCAAATGGAACAGTAATATGTAAGGATGCTCATAACGTTTCTGGAAGAATGTTAATTAGGATGGACTGAATTAAACTCCGTTTCATTTGAGGAGAAAATCATTTACATTTATGCATGCATCCTCACATTTTGTATATTATATCTTTGGAAGATCACTCATTCTTTTGACCTTTTCTGACCCATGATAGAAATTTGTAATGAAATATGAGAAAAACTGTTAAATTAATAATGACTTCAGACTTGTTTATTTCTCCAACTTTTTTTTTTCCTTGTTTCTTCTTACAATGCTTTATGTATGTTGATTTTCCACTAATATTTTTTCCTTCTGAGCGGTCTATGTTGTTGTTTTTCTTAAAGAGATTTTGTGATTTTGTTATTAGGGCCTTTTTTGGTATGATGTGTAGAATGAATGATTTTGAGTGTATTGTATGAACATGGGTCTTATAGTAGCTTGATTAAATTTATACAATATGTATATAGCTATGTTCATGTATCTTTGAAAATTTTCTTGTGTACTATGTTTGTCTTGATGCTTCTTACCTTTATATGCATTCACATTTTTGATCTTCCGTTTGAACACTTTATTGAAATAACCTTATCCTTTTATGAAGTACTCAACTGTTGATAGGCCTTTATGGATAAAGCAACTAAATTAATGGAGCCTAGAGAGAAGGTAAAAGATAGATAAAAACATAAATAGTAGAAAGCTAGATTATTTGTAGATTTCTATTTTTCCTCTGCAGTGTTGCGGCACAATGGCTGGTTATGCTAGGGGGGCATGTGGTGTGTGCTTTACAGTCCTTGCCTGAACTTTTTAAAACTTTGGAGTCCAGATGGCTATTCCAACACTCTAGTTGGTGTTAGCTTGAAACTAGATTTTCTCAAAGTAAATAAGGATTTTTCTCTGTTTGTTGTTAGCAACATGATTAGTATTGTCATGGCATGGAATTGATAAATAATCATAATTCAGAGCTCTTGATACATGGCCACATATGTCAAATGCTAATGAAACAGCATGTATGTTTACTCTGAGAATTTGACACCGATATAGGGATGTCTATTGAGTAACTTTTTCTCATCAACTCTTTATATTACCTTCTTATTTTGATGATGTGAAAGGTTTTATTGTTAAATTTATGTCATCTTTGCTTAAACATCAGATCTTGCGTGTCATCATGCATTTGCAACAGGTCCTTGTGCTTCTTTTTTGAAACACATGTTGCAAGATACAGTAATATTTTTCAAAAGTTTTGGCATGGTTAATGATGAACTATCAAGGAGGATAATGGTGTTCTAGTAGAAAGCACAAGTTTTACAATTCTGAAAGTCAACTTATTTGTACACAAGACTTTTGAAGAGGGTAATTGCATAAAAGTAAGGTATCAAATACTAATCGCCAATATTTAATTTCGGATTATGCTATGGAGGTCTTAATAGAAAGTGTTTAGTAGTTAGCCGGTTGAACTGATTGAACTGTGAGCACGTCAGTTTTATGTCTGATTCATTAGACCTTTTGGACTCTTAATGGTTCAACAGAACTAACTGTTCAATGTACAGGTAACTTTGCTAGGAGGGCAGGCCAATCGGGTATCCAAGCCCAGCCCACTACCAAGTTTATACCGAGTTAATGGTTGGAATTGTGAAAGTATGATTGGTGTTCATCTTTAAAGTTTAAACATAGAAGACTTCGAGGATTGGAAACTTTGACTTGTTAACAAGTTGGGAATCATAATAAATTAGGGAGACTATATCATTTATTCCCTTCAAAAAGTAGTCACTTTACATGTTTACACAGTACAAATTTAAAACATAACATATAAATATTAAATACATTTTAATAAGCTAAAATAGTTATTGCTTAGTTTCCTTGAACCTAATAGTTCAATCGGTCTGACTGCAGAGGTTTGAACTCACTGGTTCAACCACTGGACTCGGTTCTAAAACATTGTGATTATTAGCATACATGAGCATAGTGGTTAGTATAAATGGAAGTAGTGGAATGAACTCATTCCATAAACAATAGCTTGCATCAAGGGTCAAATTTAAGGTAATATCTGTTTGCTTTAGTATGGATGGATTCATTAGGCACGTTGGGTGAGATTCAATAGTGTATTCTATTGTATTTTCTTTCTACATTGTCTTAATTGACAAGATGATTTTGTTAGACTCAAAATTTATGAAGTAAAAAATTGTGGTAGACGAGCACATGATAAATGAAGTGCAAGTTTAAGAAGATCACACGAAGAGACGAGGAAGCAAAATAAAGTTAGATTACTAATAAATAATTAGAGTGACTTTAGTCTTTAGGTTATGTACATTAAGGATGGTGTTCTCCATAAAATTGAAGCAGGATTAAGTTTAGGAATGGTTTCAAAGTTTTATGTGAATGTATGCTTGAAACCTTAAATAGGACAACTATAGTAGCAAGATGTTCAGAAATGTGAATGTTGAGATGGATGGATTGTCAAGAAAACAAGAGCTAGATGAGGAAACACTTTACTTGCAGGATATTAGAGATAGCCTTATTAAAATTTAAGGATAATATCCAGGAAACTTCTTTAGATGGTCAAGGCGTTGGTGGATATGTCAATCAAGAGTAAAATAGGTGCTAGAGAGGCTTAACAAAAATGAATAGAGAAAACCTACTCAAGTGGGCACAATGATGTGAACTATTAGGAGATTATTTTATGAACTTGAGCTTCTTCCATGGTGATGTCATGGTTACCTAAACAGTTGAGACATGTCAAGATTCGGTATATCCTGATGTGTCTGACGCGATAACTTCCTGACAACTGACACATGCAGCTATTGTATGCAAATGTGCAGGCAAATAGACTAAAATACAGGTATAATAAGAACCAAGAATTTATCCAATTACTTCAAATAATCGTACAATGGTATATAATTTTGTTGAGACAAATTAAGATTTGGCCGCTTTCATTTCAAAGTGTCACATAATGTGTAATTGTGAGATTATCATGATCTGATGGCTTCAAGTGTCCTTTGACTTCGAGTCTCCCAGAAGTGCCTGTAGTAGTGTTTTTGTCCAACATGTTAAGTGGTGTATGTGCTGGTAACACAGCTGACTTGTAGGTGGAGGCTACATATTGGTATGCATTGATTTCTCTAGTCACCTAGGCTATGTACATGCTAAACCTAAACCTCCACTATTCAGTTTGATGGATGCCTCTGTAACTTTAGTTGAGTTTGTGCTAACATTATCATTAAGAACCACAGAAGATGAGTTGACTGAAAGAAAGATATTGTAAGATGGAATTTCCTATATTGTATTTTTCCATTATGTCTTAATAGTTATTTGTATTGCCCCATATATAAATATAGCTTACGGTATATATATATATATATATATATATATATATATATATATATATATATATATAAAAAATAAAAAAATATATATATATATGACCGTAAGTGTTTTACTTTTAAGCTTCAACAAGGTTCCTGCTTTAGTAATGTTTATCTTTGATGGCAGTTTTAGCCTTTCAATTGTATTAGTCTGTCTCTCGATTTTATTTTTTGGTCATCTATACTAGTCGTGTTATGTATAACAGGGTCCCTTCCTCTACCATGGCCTGCTAGAATGAAAATCGCATATGGTGCTGCAAAGGGTCTAGCTTATCTACATGAGGAAGCAGAAAGGCCAGTGATATATCGTGATTTTAAAACATCTAATATATTACTGGATGTGGTATGTTAGCATACTGCATGACAATTTCATATGTTTTTTGCTGTCATTTTCCTCTCCATCAATTGCTCATTCTAGGAATGCCTGTCCAGGAGTATAATGCCAAGCTCTCTGATTTTGGGCTTGCTAAAGATGGTCCTGAGGGAGATAAGACTCATGTGTCTACACGAGTGATGGGGACATATGGTTATGCAGCTCCAGAGTATGTAATGACAGGTAAGTGTTTTGTCAATGGTCAGAAGTGTGAAATTTTAATTGTTGCATTTGCTTACCTGTCAATTTAAAATTATAAAGTTGGGAGGATACGATAAACTGCCTGCCCACCCTGCAACATTATTGTTTCCTTCCCTACTTGAAAACAAAGTGAATATAAGTCTAAACTAAAGGTGAAGAGTTAAAAAGTAAAATAAAATGGAGGCATCCATATATGATTCATTAGGCTCTAGGACTCCTAGGAGACCATATGATAATTGAAGTCTGATTCTTCCTGATAACTTTTAGGACTTGTGACTTCATATTGTTTGCATCATGAGCCGTCATTACTTCCCCTTCAAAAGAATTTTTTTGCAGCAATCCGCTCATGATATAATTTTGAGGCATATAAATAAAATTATAACAAAGGTTGTAAAAGTTGCTAGACGCTAGTTGGACGGGCACCGGATGCCTAGCGCCTAGCCCGCTTAGTTCTAGGTGGTACAGGAAAAACCCAAAAACCCTGCTGAAAATTGCAGCAATTGTCCATAAAATCCAAAAACATGCATACTCAGGCGTCGGAGGGCACTAGGCGGGCACATAGGCGAGTATCGGACGCCTAGCGCATAGGCGTCTGCCTAGGCAGATTTTTAGAACACCGACATGCGTGTGTCAAGAAAGATGAAGCATGTTAAGTGAGTTAATTTATGCAGTGAATAATTGAATGTTTTGCTAGCTTTTGATCAATGTGTATTTCTCTCTGTTTGTGAAGGGTATTTGACATCAAAGAGTGATGCTAAATTTTAATTGTTGCATTTTCTTCTCAATCAATTTATAACTATACAATTGGGAGTATAATGTATATGATAAGTTGCCTGCCCAACCTGCAACCTTATTGTTTCCTTTCCTCCTTGAAAACAAAGGGGATATAATGCCTAAAGTCTAAAGTAAAGGGGAAGAGCTAAAAAAAAATTTCGTTGAAAGCATCAAAATTTTACTGCGAGCACATAGTTTTAAAAATTACAAGGAGAGCATTGAAACACCCTTCCAAAAGGTGTTTCCTATTAATTTTCTGTTTTTTTCGTTAATCACTGTGCTCACTAATTATGTTAGACTTTTATATAAAAAAAAGAGAACTTAGAAAACGTTATTTCAAAAGACGTTTTCTTCTTTATTATTATTTTCTTTGTCAGTCTCTTATTCTCACTCCCTCTCACTCAACTCACTCTCCAAGTCCCCAACCATGGCGTCTTCTTCTTCTTCTTCTCCCGGTCACTTGTACCTCTTCTTCATGACAATGACAACCACCATGGTGTCCTCCTATGTTGTACTGGGCGCTAGGCGAGGCGAGATCATGCCCGCCTCGCCTAGGCGCGCCTAGGCGACGCCTGGGCGCCCGTTCAGAATTTCTGGGTTTTGTTACTTTGTAAATGTGTAAAAATTGGATGGCAGCAATTTTTTTATAAATGTGTATATAAAAAACCAATAACAGAATTTCTTATATACAAACTATAAACTAGAGTTTTCCTACTGCTGTAGGAGAAGGCAGCAGTCAAACAACAAAAAAAAACAAGAAGAGAAGAAAACAAGAAGAGGACAACAACAAAAAAGAGAAGAACCAAAAAAAAAAAGTCGACCCAAAAAATACAGCAGCAGAAGAGAAGAAGAGGACGAAGGAGAAGAAGAAGAGGAAGGAGAAGAAGAATACCTGAAATAACAGCAGCAGTAACTTCTTTGCTTTTTTTCCTTTCGTTTTTTTTTCTTTGCTTTTCTTCTTCTTGCTTGGTGTTTTCGACTTGGAAGAAGAGGAGCAGCAACAATTTTGACGTAAGTTGGCATTATCAGTAGCCAAAACCTGGAAAAATCCTAAAGCCCAAAAAAAATTATTGGGAAAAAGCCCATGGAGCCCAATCTGATTTTCCCCTGCCTAGGCGCCCGCAGTTCCTTCCCCTGGGCGCACCTAGGCGCCCGCCTAGGCGCGCCTAAGCGCCCATCGCTTGTGCCTGCAACAAATTCCACTGGTCGAGGCGGTCAATTCAAATTCTGCGTGCCTAGGCGTCGTCCGTAACAACATAGGTGTCCTCCAACCACTCCTACCTCTTCTTCATGAACCCGTCCCACAAGCCCTCCGTGCACCCAAGCCATGCCGACTGATTCCACTCCCACCTCCAGTCCCTTGGCATCGACCCCTCCATGCATCTCCTCTACACTAACCCCTCCTCCGACGCTGGCCTCCCCATAGGGCTGTAAAACGATTCAAACCGCTCGTATTCGGCTCGTGTTCGGCTCGGTCCAAGCTCGGTTTAAGCTCGTTCGTGGACCAATCGCTACCGAGTTCGACCATAGGTTGTTCGACTCGATCTTGTTCGCAAACAGGCTCGAGCTCGACTCAGTTTATCATATTATGACTTTTTCTAGTATATGTTATGGCTCTTTTAATAGATAGAAATACATTGTCTTAGAAATTTTATTCGGTTTTTTTGTTCTTTATATGATGATAAATTTATGATGTAAAGAGCATAAGTAATTCAATAAAAAAGTCTTTAAAACTTGAGAGAAACAATGTTATAGTCTATACAACATGTTCAATAGGACTTTGGCTCGAGGCTCGATTCGTTCGAGTCTCTAATCAAACCGGGTTCAAACACCATTTTAGAGCTCGACCTTAGCTCGGCTCGAATCAAACTCGTTCGATAGTTGAGTCAAACCAAGCTTGAACACTCTTTGTTAGAACTCGTTCGTTCGATTTTCAGCCCTACCTTCCCGCAATCCCCTCCAAATGGAAGGGCGAATGCGAGGCGACGTCGACTTCTCCCCCTCCCTCTGCAACCGCAAACTCATCGGTGTCCGCAGCTTCCACAACGCCTTGACCGCCAACGCGGACGCGACGGGGTCCCCTCTGAAGCAGTTCTCTCTCCTCATCGTCCGTGACGGGCACAACATCCACACCTCCTCCATCGCTGTCGGCTCCGCCTCCCCCAACGCCATTCTCCTGAAATTCCGCGCATGCGCCGCTGTCACGTCCCCTCCCGCTATGGAAAATGCCTACCGTAGTGCGTTTTCATTATTTTATATATATATGTAGGTCATTGATTGGTTCGTATTTTGGGGTAATCGGTGATTAGCTTCATTAATTATTACTTCCATATACAAAACGTCCTTTTGAAGTGCGTTATAAGTGTTGTTTTGCCAAAACGCCCTTCTAAAGGGTGTTCCAATGCTCTCTTTGTAATTTTTAAAAACTACGTGCTTTCAGTGAAATTTCATTAAAGTTTGATGCTTTCAACAAAAATTTCCAAAAATAAAATAAAATGAGGGCATCCATCAATTATTCCCTAGGCTCTAGAAGGACTCCTAGGAGACCATATGATAATTGAAGTTGGATTCTTTGCCAGGGACAATAATTCCTATTAACTTTTAAGACTTGTGACTTCTTCATATTGTTTGCATCATGAGCTGTTATTACTTCCCCTGCAAAAGATTTTTTTGCAATAACCTCCTCTTGATGTCTTTTTGAGGCGTATAAATAAAACCACATACACACAGAAGTCAAGAAAGATGAAGTATATTGAGTTAATTTATGCAGTGGATAATTAAATTATTAAATATTTTGCTAGCTTTTGATCAATGTCTATTTCTCACTGTTTGTGAAGGGCATTTGACATCAAAGAGTGATGTCTATAGCTTTGGGGTTGTACTGCTTGAAATGCTTACGGGTCGTAGATCAATGGACAAAAATAGACCGAATGGAGAGCACAACCTTGTTGCATGGGCCCGTCCTTATCTTGGAGAAAGGCGGAGGTTCTATCACATCATAGATCCTCGTCTTGAGGGAAATTTTTCCATCAAGGGTGCTCAAAAGGCAGCCCTACTGGCACACAACTGCCTTAGCCGGGATCCCAAGGCTAGACCTCTTATGAGTGAGGTGGTAGAAATCCTCAAGCCATTGCTCAACCTCAAAGACATGGCTAGTTTGTCGCCCTTCTTCCAGGCCATGCAGGCAGAAAAGGCTGCTGCCGGTTCCAATAGCCAGAATGGTAGGAATGGTTTGAAGGCACAAAGTTCATTTGGGAGAAATGGGCAGCAGCAAATGAGAAATCTCTCAAATGGTGTGCGTAATTCCCCACACCACCAGTCGATGAAGGCTGTCCAATCACTGAAAACTGATGGTAAGCAGCCATGAAAACAATAATTCTGTAAAATTAGTGAGGGAGATGGTCTTCTGTGCATGCTGGTTGTTAGATATGAAAGGTGTTCCCAGTAAGCTTTTAATTAAAATGCTGATGGAGGCAGGAAGCACACTACTATCGACCTTTGTCTGATATTACATTATATCAAGGTCAGAAGTCTGCATCGGAGTATGATCGTCAGTTTGGTGCATCTATATAACCTCTCGATTTTTAAGGGTTGATTGATTAGAAAGAGTTCAACTGAAGACTATCAGATATCGAAATAGGAAAACCTGGACAGAAGGTTTTTCCTGCTTTTTTATTTGTTTGTAATATTTTTCATTTCACAGGCTGGAAGGGTTTATAGACGAAGATAAATGTATGACCGTGGAGAAATCTGTACTCAAACTTTCTCAACAAGATTGATTATACGATAGATGAATTGCATGTAATGTTGATAATTTGAAAATGGTTGTGTGAGTACTCACCCCTCATAGCATTGCTGATTATTATCTTCTGGACTCTCATGAGCATAGCTTGTAACCCTTGAATCCTTTATTCTTCCAGCTCCGTATTTTTAATTGTGGCTTCGTCGAAGTTAAGATTTTGTATTATCATATATAGATTATGGAAGAAGCAGTGTTAGTGGAAATTGGCATCATTGTAAACCTAATCCATGATGGAGAGACCTAATCCAATGTCGTGGGCACAAAGAGAAGTCATGGATTAGTTAAGTGCAGGAATGTATGGTTTGATCATGCTTCCTTGTGTTGTTCAGCAACTTATGTGATGGTTGCATTCTTAATATTTTGCATATATCTGGAAACTTTCGGGATGAATGTTTTGTTGTTGTTGTTTTTGTGTGTATTGTGAAAACTTATATTTGTCCCGTTTTAGTATTGTTGTTTTAATGCAGTCTTTTTCCGAGCAGCGATTAGTGTTCCAGATGGTTGGCCCAGTTTTCACTTATTTATAATATTCCATCTAAAACATGGTTTAATTTGAATAAATGTTATATTTCCGGAGGATGAGTCATTTTTAACAGTTTTCAAGTCTCTATATCTTCTACTATATAATGAGGCTGCAAAACGGCTCAAAAGTGAGCCGTCTAAGTCGTATGTATATTATGGTCCATTTTATTTTTAAAAAATAAATTAAAAAATTATTGAATTTTTTTTTAAATTTGTTATATGTATTCAACATGGGGAATCGAATTCAACCAAATAAGAAGAATACCTCCCACCTTAACCACATGAGTTAGAAGAAATATTTGACTATAATTATATAATATTTTTATTATACGTGTAAAGCACGTACATTTACTAGTAATAGTAGTAGAGATGTTTTAAGCCTTACTCTCCTCTTGTCAAAGCTTGGCCCACTTCTCCTTGTCAGCTAGCCGCTCATTTTATTTAAACCCTAGGAGAGTTCATGAGTTCCGAATTTTTCAAATTCGGCTATCAAAAGCCGTTGGATTACCCGATCCCTTGATTTTGATTTTTTTCAACCGGCAAAAGAGAAATATCAGTACACTTTCAATGTTAGTAAAATGTGTCACATCCACATTACTAGTTGTTGAATTGATTTAAAAATAGAGCCGAACCTCTGCTCTCCCAATTCTCAAGTCTCAACGAGAGCAGAGAGTGAGCCTCAATTGCAAGTATTGGCACTCTACTGCTGCCACTGTGCAATGTACTGTATATGTTATTCACTCCCAAGTGTTTGTTCTTTGTTCTCTGTCATATTGCTTGTGTGGCTGTCTTACTAGTTAATTAGTAAACATCAATCGCTTGTTAATTACTGTCATCGTTCGACTTTACTAAGCATCTCTGTTGCCTATTCCCCAATGCATTCCAAGGGAACAAGTATGAAACTAATTTGACTCGGTATCGGCATAGAGACGATCATGAAAACTGTGAAGGTTGAAACCATTGAAACATTGTTCTTATTTTGGACGAAGGTTTATGTAAAATATAACTATTTTTCTATCCAGTTGGTGTGTATTTTTAGGATCCAAGAAGCCGGAACACATCATTTTGGTAGGGCCGGCTTAGGGGTTACGTTGTCCTAGTCGGATCATCGGTGGTACCTTGAGATATAAATATAGGATTTAGTTGTGTTCGGGTAGGACTGGTTCTAAGAAAAATAATTGGCTTGGAGGGTTGCCCTATGGAGAGGTATTGTCCAAGCTTGTAGTCTTGTCAGACCTATCCATGGGCTACCCCTGCATTTTGGGTATCTTCTGTCCGATAAATAGGTAGAGGCCCTATCTTCTGCTATTGGATTCCCCTGTTCGGTGTTCAACTAGTCAATTCCTGCATCCAGCTAAGCGTTCAAGTTTGATGACAATATACAAGGAATTGCATAAAAAGTTTAATCCGACTCCAGACAGAAAATAGAAGCATAAGATATAGATAATTGAGATTGATCTTGTACTTGACAAGACATTTTTCTTCTAAGTTGTATGAGCTAAATCCAACATCATACCTCAAGGATGAACTTATGTACAAATTGGTATCAGAGCCCATGTTATAATCGGACAAATTTGAGCGAAGGTTTGGTGAACATGACCGGATTGTTTGGTTGTGTATCTCAAATATCATACCTAATGGGTAAACTCATGCTATAGCGAATCCCTTCAAATAAATGTTTACTCTCAGCACATCCCATAATTTGGAAGAGACGTCTCTAAACTTTGAAATTCATAGTTTGCAGTATCGGTCGCTACTGATCCGATAAGGCCAATACCAATACGGCTTGGTATGTCCCGATCCGATACCAGTTGATACCCAATAATAACTAGCATCGACATTAGGGGTCTCTTTTTCAGTCAATTCGGTAATGAAAATTGAACGACAACAATGCTGTAAAAGCATAATAAAGTTGTAAAAGAAGAAAACTTATCTATCACATGTAAACCAATTGACAATGGTGATTACTATCAGGGCTGACTCAGGAGTAAGCATGACAAGACTTCGGACTTGGACAACCCTCCTCTGCTAGGACAACCCTCCAGGTTTAGCATGACCTTACAAGAGGTTGGGTTCACGAGTATTAGCCTAGTACCGTTCCATAATAAGGGTCAAGGGGCAAACCAAAATTAACTCCGGATAGAACAACGCAACCCCCAGTTTGGCCCAACTGGCATGCAATACAGCATGCACATAGTCCCGTGCGTTACGCCGGGCATCTCCAAAAAAAAAAAGCTTGGCATGCGTACTTTTTCATTCAATTTTATAACTACTAAGAAAGAACACTTGAAATATTTAAAATTATGCTTAAATGTATGAAATATATTTTTCTAAAATACTAATAATTTATTTGCTTTCCAATAAAAAAAATCTGATACTTCTATTAGAAACCGAATTGTTGATACTGTCTATCCCGATATTTATAGAAATGGTCCGATGCCGATACAATACTGCACACCTTGCCTTGAATAGACCTTTCCAACCCAGGATGTGGATCTTTGTATCGAAAATTTTGTTTTGCCACCTTTTCCAGGAAGTCTGCCAATAACTCGAGAAAGACGCTCTCCGTGAACTGTGTCTTATTTCCCCTTTGTTTTTTGTTTTGCAGCAGCAACAACAATGGTCCATGGCTTCGGAAAACCTTGTGCAACCTGCAATTCCACGCTTTGATGGTCCTCCGCCTTTCCACGAGCAAGCGTTGGCCGTAGTAACGGCGGAGTTTGTCCTCCAGCAGCGGAGGAACATCGACGTCGACGAGGAATTCGAGCTCCAGAGGTCGGTCACTGACGGATCCGGTCGTCCAGCTCCAGAGGCCGGTCCAAAATCCACCACTTTTCACATTTCTCCCTTTTTTTTTTTTTGGTTGCAAGTGAGGGAAGAAGAGAGAGGGACGGGGACTGTATTGTGACAGATTCTCCACTTCCCATACAATTACAATTGACAACTAAACGCTGAAATCCAGAATTTCAATGTGCACTTGAAGCATTTTTCTTCACTTGCAGCACAGCTGTTGCGATCCAAACAGGCCCTTAATGGGAGGTCGACGATGAGGGGTGTCCCTTGCAACCATCCTCACCCTCCCCAATCCCATTCCACATGTGACTGACGAGGGAGGAGATCCAGAAATTATTTAGTCATACAGACTCATCATGTGACAGGGGTGAGCTTAACGTCTCACCAATAGTGCCATAATACAACACTTTTTTTCACTCTCAATATTATCACTATTCTCTGATTTGGTACGATGCCATTGGTGGGGAGTCAAAATTGATCTCTCTATCTAGTATATATGATCATGTGCCAAACCCTATATAAAATCTCTATATAATTATGTCATGGAACTTGTGAAGAGAAATTATTTACTTTTCAGAAGAAAATCTAAGGGTGTTTCAGTCGCAAAAATAAAAGGTACGGTGTTTCAGTAGCAAAATTATGTCTGGTATTTCAGTAGGAAAAATGTCAAACGGTCTGACATTTTCATCGTAATAGCTGCTGAGGTCAAGATAAAATTAAACAGTATCACAAGTTTCACTCACGAACAAACTATAAATAACCCAAATCACACATCTTCTACCATGCAAAACAAAATACCCAAGTCACAACCCTCACATGTTTTGGTTTACTTTTAGGATCTGGTATAATATTTAAAATTTGTGTTTAGATCTCCATTTTGGACGGTCAATCAAGTCAACTGTTATTGCGTTTATAATTCAAATCCTACTTTGTAATGGAGACCTAAACGTAAATTTTCAATATCATACCAGACCCTAAGGTACTGTTTGGGAAGGAAAAAAAATGGGAGGAAAGAAAAGGTTGAGGGAAAAGTGAGAGAAAAATTAAAAGTGATGGTATTTGGAAAGAATGAGGGAAAATGGGGGAGAAAAATTTGAGGAAAAAAATAGGTGGGTCCCACTGAAAAATTTTCCTCCCAAAAGTGAGAGGGAAATGGAAAGAGATGAGAGAAATTTGAGTGAATTTACTCCATCACCCCTCAGTAATAATAAATTATCATTTGAGAATAACAAGGACTAAATAGTAATTGTATCTCTATCCCTAAATAAATAAAAAATTATTTTTAAACTTTTCCTTCTCCTACTTTTTGTCCATCCAAACAAAGGAAGGGAAAATTAATTTTACCTTCATTTTACTCTCCTCCATTTTTCTTCCCCACAAATTTTTCTTTCCCTCCCCACAAAAGTTCCCAAACACAGTGTAAAACTAAAAAAATCCTTAGGACTAGTTTGGTTCGCGGAAAAAAAAAAAAAGAAAGAAAATAAATTATTTGCTCTTTCCATTGCCAGAAATTTTTTTATATCATAACCTTTTCTAGGTGTTTGAAAAGGTCAGCAATATAGTCATAGTACAACTTTAAGAGCATCTCCAACCATATTGTCTTGTTTTGTGTTGTGAATCCTATGTGGCATGAGGTACAAGACAATGTCTTTCCTATGTGGCAAGATGACATTCACACAAGATAATGAGATAAAAATGTGTTCTCCAATGCAAAAGTTTAGGAAGACAATAAAATTAATTTTTTTTCAACTTCCAAGACAACTTTTTCACTTCTTTTTTTATATATATATATTTATTCATAATTGATGATGTGGACATAAAGTCATTGTGAAGTGCATTGTCTAGATCTAGACAACCAACTTCACATTCTCCTTGCCATGTCATTGCCATGTCAACTTCACAATTTATTTCACATTTGCATTGAAGAAATACTTTTGAAAAAAATGCTTGTCATTCCTACGTGGCAACCAGGGCCGGCTCCAGCATTTTGGAGGCCCTAGATAAGTCCAAAAATGAGACCATTGTCTCTTTATGTAAATTTTATTTTTACAATAATGAAGATATATTTTGCGATCTCCTCTACTTATGCACTTCTTCCCAATCTTTAAACAATTAATATTAGAAGCTTCACAAGACAAAAAAAAAGACATTAGAAACTAGAAAGGAGAAAAAAATTTGCATTGACACATTTGTTGAGGGAGAGAGTGACTGTTTTATTTTTTCCATAGGTTAGAGATTTTTAGTGGGAATATGAGAGAGAGAAGATAAAGTGGCGGCTTAGAAATAGGTGCAACATTTCAATTTTTTCTTCTTCTTGTGAATGATTTATTTAATTCTTTTTCAGGCAGCCATAGCTTCTCCATGTCCACATTTTTTTTTCCTCCGGTATAAAATAACTAAAATTTCAAAAAAAAAAAAAATGGAGGCCCCCTGGGGGGAGGAGGCCCTAGGCGGCTGCCTAGCCGGCCTCCCCCTGGAGCCGGCTATGGTGGCAACCATTTTTTCCAAACTCACAATAGGGTTGGAGATGCTCTAAGCATGGATAATTTAGTCCTAAAATTCTGTAATAAATGCAAAAAATTGAAGAGAAAAGTGAATCTTGAGAGGTACGGAGGGAACCATTCCTCCTCTTCAAATATTTATTATTTTCTTTCATGTTCTTTTTTTTTTTTACCTCCAAACTCAAAAATAAATATTTTTTTCTTTTTCCAATCCTAGTCCAGTCAACCAAAACCTAACCTTAGGCCTTGTTTCGCAAAAAGAAAAGAAAACCAATTTTTTACTCTTTCCATTTATCTGGAAAATTATAATTCCTATTAATTTTTTTCATATGTTTGAAAATATCCGAAAAATTGGAAGAAAAAATAAATAATTGGAGGGGTGGAAAAGTGAATCAATGAGATGAGTCGAGAACCATTTTTCCTCAAATTTTTTTCCTTGAAAATCTTTTTTTTTTCCTCCTCATTTTTTTTTGCAAATATCCTAGAGAAACTCATGAGTTCTCAATTTTAAGGACGCGACCATTAATAGTCGCTGGATTACATGCTTCCGAGTTCTTAATTTTTTTTAACCTAAAGAGAAAAAAACCAAGAGTAGTACAAAAATTGTCACGTGTCAACCACATTGCAAGTTCCTATTTGAATTTCTGTTTTAGTTTCTGTAGTCAGACTATTTTCTTTGACATCCAAATATAAAAAATAGATGACTTTTCTTTTCAAGTACCCTGATTTTGCAAACCAAATGCATAGGAAGTATAAAGAAAGTATTCTAAAATAATATAATTGTTGGGGTACAGCGAAAATAAACAAAAAAAAAAAAATCAGAGAACATATCAGAAAAAATTTACAACCGCAAAGACAATAATTTACGTGGTTCGGCCAATATGCATACTTCCACGAACGAGGGTGATTTAGTTCTATTATGAAGAAAAAAATGAATTACAATAGCTATTTCAACACTTCTCTCCTTGCTCTCAAGAACTGTCTACCACAAAGATGTTGGTGCTTTCTTTACATGGAGAGATCTTGCTCTCAACATGCCTTGTAAAAGTTTAGTCCCACATCGAAAATGCACCATGAGTTATCTCAACATATATACTTGGTTGTGTTGTTGAGAGATGCACATGGGGTGGTGACCCTAAGGAGGGAACCATGTGGGTGATTTTACTAGGAGGTAAGAATAAGGCTCCAAGGATTAAACATTAATGCTTTTGTCATTCTCTTGGATTAATTCCATTTGGAGCTAAGCCCCAAAGGGGCTTAGCGACTCGGACTCGGACTCGGGCTCGGGCTCGGGCTCGGGTTCATGGGCTCATGGACTCGCACTAGGATGACTGTGCAGACTACAAGTCAGTTATGGAAAGACTGATTCAATGCGATTAATTCAGATCCACTTTTTGTGGGATTTAATTCAATCTTTCCATAAGATTTGACTTAATTTCGTTGCCATCTTTGTGGGATTTAATTCAATCTTTCCATAAGATTTGAATTAATTTCGTTGCTATCTTTGTGGGATTTAATTCAATCTTTCCATAACTGAAAAGGCGGTTAGGGTTTCCACCCTCTCTCTATATATACTCTCTTCTGGCCTCCTTTGTGAGGGACTACAAATTTTATAAGTCAGAAAAAAGAGAGAGAGAGGGAGCTGCTGTCGCCATTGCAATTCCATCCGAGGAGTCAGAACAGAGGTGACTTCGAACGTTCCACAAGTTCTTCAACTTGCTGGTTCCTGGAAGCAATTCGTGTGGGGCGAATCTTGCTTTGAGCAACGGTATTTTGACACCCCAGCAACTTTTCTTCATCTCATCTTTCTCTACATTATTGTAACTCGTTCTGTCCCAATTGTAACACGTTTGCAAGGAAGAACGAGAGATCTTCTCTTCTCTATTTCCCTCCTTCATATTGTAATCTGGCTATTTGGTTTTTTGCATCATCATAGATCTTGAGTTTGATCACTGCAAAGTTTTTTTTGTGACATCTCAGATCTCGATTGCATCAGTTTTCCATCTTTGGTCAAGCCCCGGGACTAACAATCTCAAAGCAAGATCCTTGTAGATGGAAAACATTAATGCTTCGCTCGTCCAATCGGACTACTGCAATTTGGAAAAGTTCGATGGAGAGCATTATCAACTCTGGAAGAGGAAGGTTTATCTAACTCTTCAACTCAAAGACGTTGATCATGTACTGTTGGAGGAAGAACCTTCTGTTCCAGACACTGGGTCTACTGCCGCAATCAATGCGGCTACCAAACTCCAGGCCAAATGGAGAAGGGAAAATAGCATCTGCAGGCTTCTCATCCTGAATGCTATGGAGGATTCCCTGGCAGAATCCTACTCGAAGAAGGAATTTGCCAAAGACATATGGAAGTCTGTGAAAAAACTGTATGAAGAAGACAGGAACATGAGCAAGATGTTTATGGTTGAAAAATATCACAAATTGCTCTTTGAGGACGAGAAGTCCATGTTGCCACAAGTGAAGGAATTTCTGAAGCTGCGTCAGAAACTGGAAGACGAAGAGATGCCCCTTCCCGACAAGTTTGTCGTTGGAGGGATCGTCTTAAAACTTCCTGCTGGATAGAGTACTTTCTATGCAAGGATGCTCAGAAAGAAGCTAGACATTATCTTGGGAGATCTACTTCAAGAGATCCATGTTGAGGACGAGATGCGTTCCCAACAGAAGATGGACACTCTGTCCAAACAGTTGGCTAAGGCTAATCTAGTGCAGACGAGAGATCCCAAGGGGAAGCAGACGGCTTCTCACAAGAAGAAGGACTTCACCAATCTAAAAGTGAAGGGTCCTTCATTCAAGCAACAGAAGTCCAAGTCCCAAGTGACTTGTTTCAATTGTGGCAAGAAAGGCCACTACAAGAGTGAATGCAGATCCAAGCCTAAACAATCAGAGAAAGGTGAGCCTAGTAAGGTTTCATTGGTGTCTAACATTGTTGCTATGATCGCACAGGTCACAACTGTGGGGGTTGACCCTGACTGGTGGATAGACACCGGTGCGACTTGCCATGTCTGTTCTGGCAAGGAATGGTTCGTCACGTACCAGCCGATATCTGAGAAGGTTGTCATGGCGAACCAGGCCCAAGCTGAAGTTCTGGGGATCGGAACTGTGGAGCTGAAACTCACTTCTGGGAACACTCTGACGCTTCTAGGTGTGAAGCATGTTCCGGTGATTGCCAAGAACCTGATCTCTGGGAGCCTGCTCTGCAACGCAGGCTTAAGGATGGACATCAATACTGGTCAGATGGTGATGTCCAAGAAGGGAACATACTTCAAAAATGCTTATCAAACCGAAAGAATGTTTAAAATTTAGCTTGTCAACCAGTTTGATAACATTAATGCAGTTGCATTTTCTAATTATTCTCTTGAGTTGTGGCATAATAGACTAGGACATGTTCATTGTAAAAGAATTAACAAAATGTCTAGTCTAGGACTTATCTCCAAATATGGGGGTAAGGTGGAGAAGTGTGAAGTATGTGCTCAGACGAAGATCACAAGGAAACCCTTTCATCGGGTCAATCGAAGCACAGATCTTCTGGAGTTAGTACACTCCGATATCTGTGACTTTAAACATTTCTCCACGAAGGCCGGGATGAAGTATTTCATAACCTTCATCGACGACTTCTCAAAATACGCGTTCGTCTACTTGCTCAAGACTAAAGACGAAGCTTTCGAGAAGTTCAGAGAGTTCAGGGCCGAAGCTGAACGGCAGACTGGACAATAACTCAAGAGGTTGAGAAGTGATCGAGGTGGGGAGTACAGGTCTCATGACTTTGCATCGTTCTGCAAAGAACATGGAATAATATGCGAGACTACTGCTATATATGTAGCGCCCCACTTTCGATAGGCGACGGAACTTCATAATATGCTTGCGCCGAGTCAGATCGGCCGGAAACTTAGATGGCCATCTGACTCGATCGCTAAGCTTGGTAAACGAATAACGCCTTGCGGCATCGATTCAAATCGATTTGGACGGAAGTTATGAGAATCGATCCAACTAATGGAACGACTTCTGTTAGAATAAGTCCTAGATGCAGCGGGCTGCGTCTCAGCGAGTGATCTCTCTATAAGAGTCCCTTCGACGGGACCAGACCGCTGTATGGTTTTCTTGGAGCTTTGTCGCTGGGCTTGATGAACTGCTTTCGCATCGTTTTCATGGATGCAATTACAATTTCGATGCAAGAGGAAAATAAGGAATTCTAACAAAGCGTTGGTGCCATTGCAGGAGCTCGCGTAACTAAGGATTGACGTTGCGTAGCGCTTGGACGATCGGCACGAAGCAAAGTAATCGGTGGGTGATTCGACCATTCTTTTCTACTCTGTCCCGCAAACTTATTCCTTGCTTCGAATTCATTCAAATCGAACGATGCCAAGTTAATTGCATGCCAATCCACTAAGTCAAGAACTCGGGAAAAATATATTGATTTTGAGTAATCTACTCTGAAAAATACAAGTTTCTCACATAAACAGAAAAGTTTAAGGTTCTAGTAAAAAGATAGACTATTTCACGTGCTGTAAAATAATGTGAAACGTCGATCATGGGTTATGATGCCTCGGACAATTTGGTGCCCACGGGACGCTAAATCGGTGTACGGCTTTGGGGAAAATAAATCGTTGTATGAGTTACGAGAAATGATAATGCCGTTCGATACTATCCGTGCTATACGAAACTGGTTGCATATATTAAACTGTTCGCACATAGGTATGGTCAAGGACAGCTTGTGCACAAGTTCGTTTTTCTCGAAACGGTATCCGGGGCATCGGAACCGATTTGTCCTAGGGGGAATAATTTATCGTGCTTCGGCGCGAGGCATGCGGGACCTTCAGTAAGGCTTGCAGCCTAGGCTGAAAGGGTAGCGTCGCATGCCAACTTCGATTAAGTCCCTAGTGGTGCGTAGCACCAATGACCGCATATAAGATAGTTGCATGCTCACCTATTGTCTTATGCAGGGTAAATATTATCTCTGTTTTCATGCAGGGACGAGCACGGCCGTGGTAAGAAATATGATAAACTGCGATGTTATACTGTATGCTTTATTACTCAAAGACGGCTATCGAATATGAACTGAATTCATTTAGTTCTAATAGAAAGACAACTCTAAAGCATGTCTACCCTAACAATCAGAGTCGGTTTAGACGAGTTGGTTCGTCTCGTCCACTTAGCAAGTGTGCTAATCCCCTCCCCCAATTTCCCCAGGTGCGGCGGGCGCTCTGACCTAAAACGAAGCTGAAGTTCGGATAGGCGTTTTGAAGCTCTTCCTATACTGAAGTATTTTGAAGCCAATTCAAGTCGACGACTTATGTATAAAGGGGCGAATGTATGGGACGGCAAGCGTAGTTCAGGCAACTTGTCGAATATATTTTCTCTCTGTTTTCAATCAATGTAGCCGCAACGGCATCCAATGTAATTACGACTTGCACTTCGTTGCAAGCTATGAATGAAAAGCATTTCTATCTTTCTATACTGCGTCTTAAATTCTGATGTGATTTGTGAAGTTTCAACTTGGCGTATTAATATCAAATCCAACGTAACGTTCTGCCTTGTACGAGTGCAATTCCAGACTCGTACGACATCACGCCTTAGCGAGGACGATCGAATCGGTAAAATTAACATTGGGGACGAACGTTGCCGACTCGGGGCGTGACAAATTGGTATCAGAGCTCAGTTATGTTTCCTCGGATTTTTGAAATATGTTTCATTGTTGGAATGTCCGTTGCGATGGCTCGATTGAATGCTTGTCGGCATGCTGCGTGAAATAAAAGTTCCATACAGGTAAGCCCGTAGATATTTTTGAAAAATACTAACGAGTTTGCACTATTTTTAGGAATGACTAAACGAGATAAGAAAATCGCCGGCACAACAACCCAAACCGTGGATAGTACGTCGAGCACAAAAAGCACTGGCCCTAGCGAGACGACTATGGAGAAGATGCTACAGTTGATAGAACTGCAGCAGCAACAGCTTCAGATGCAATTCAAAACCCAATTTGATGTGCAGCAGAAGCAGATGGCCGTCGTGACTCAGATAGTGAGCAGGATGGCGGGCGATATCAAGGAGACGGACGCGGTACTCGAGGGAAAGCACGGTGATCAAGAAGAAGACGAGGAGGAAGAAGTCTCCCCGTAAATGATAAATTCTCCTTCCATGCTCAAAGTGAAGGAGTTTCGCAAAATGAACCCACCGAAATTCAACGGCCGAGCAGAGCCCGACGTGATAGTAGGATGGCTCGCAGAGATTGAGGACTTGTTCGATCTCCTCTGCATCGAAGGGTCCCAGAGGGTGGCCTGTGCGGCGCTGCAGTTACAACTAAGAGCACATGACTGGTGGGCGACAAAAAAATAAGAGATCTGTGAAACCGATTCCAACAAAAAGATTTCTTAGGAAATGTTCAAGACAGCCTTCCTTGAGCAGTACATTCCTCGCGCCATCCGTCGACAGAAGGGAGATGAGTTCATGATGTTGAGGCAGAAGAATATGAGTGTTGAAGATTATGACGCAAGCTTCTCGAAACTTGTAACATTTGTCGACGCCTTCCTGCCCAACAAAGAAGAATGGTGCGAGCGTTTTCAGCAAGGCCTCAACGACGAACTGCGTAGGAACGTCATGAACCAACGATGCCAAACATATCGTGAATCCTACGAAGCCGCACTTGATAGTGAGCGGATCTTCGGCCGTATGTCACAAAGGGCCGTGCCTGTCATTCGTAACAACTTCAACAAGCGTCCTAATGACGCTGGAGGATCGGGAGTACAAAAGCGCCCAAACACGTCTGAGAATCGTGGACACTTTGCCGCAGTAAATTGTAATAGATGCGGCAAACGTGGGCACCGAGCACCCGATTGTAGATTGAGAACATGCTTCAAGTGTGGCGAGCTAGGCCACTTCAGTCAATATTATCAGGCGGGGAAGCCGAATCAACACAACCCACCAAGGAACACTCCGAATCCATATAAAGTGCCTACACTACAAGACGCAAATGCGGAGCCTGTGAACCCGCAGAATCAACGCCACGGAGCTCAAGGCCGAGTTTATGCCTTAACTCGGGATGAGGCGTTTGCGTCCGATACGGTTGTAACAGGTATATTACTCTACAAAGATATACCAGCTCGAGTACTATTCGATTCGGGTGCAACGCATAGCTTTATATCTGCTGATTATGCGAAAGAAAATAAAATAACCATGCAATCACTAGATATAAATATTAGCGTTAGCACTCCGTCGGGAGTCGATATGCCTGTAAACTTTATTTGTAGGGATGGCCACATTTGCGTTGGGGAAAGATATCTATCCTTGGATGCCGTCGTGCTAGACATAAAAGATTACGACATAATCCTGGACATGGATTGGTTGGGCGCTTGTCGTGCAACGATCGAGTGCACGGAGAAGAGAGTGGTATTTCGTCTTCCTGGCGAGACAGAGTTCTCATATTCGTGCGGTACGGCCTCGAAGACGGCGATGATGGTATCGGCAATCTCGGCAAGGCGTATGCTGCATTCTTGTAGTGCCTCAAAATTTGTGATACATATTTTTTATACGTGTTCGTATTTCTGACCCATATTTCTCTTTTTCTTTGATTAGTTAGTTGTGGTTTATTTTCATATTTAGCATTGTGGTTTAATTGTCATTTATCGTTCATGGATTAATTCGGATTAGTGGAGCTTAGTTTTATTTGGATAGGAGGAGGATTGGGTTGGTTCGGCTTGGCTTGGTTTACTTGGTTCATCATGAACCAAGGTGAACCCCTACCTACCACCACCATCCCCATTTATTAACCCTTTCTTCCTTCTCTCTCCTCATTACTTTTCTTCTTCCTCCATTAACTTCCTCACCTACCAGGAAGGTCTAGGCAAGTGCATCTTGCTTCATGGAGGAACCCAATTTTAATTGTTCCATTCTCTTCCTTGCAACATTCTATCACTCTTTAGTACTTGGCATTTTTACTTTCCATGGCTAGATTCTTGTAGATCTATATTTATATTATTTTTGGATTTTTTAGGTTTTGATCTACTTAATCTTGTTATTTCTGAGTTTTGATGGTTCCATGTTGTTGAGAATCTCGTTCTACCCCATTTTGACCTATGGAAGTTCGGATTTGGGCTCCGGATGATGGAGTTATGGAGCTTGAGAAGTTGGCTCTCATGGTGTTCTTCTTCTCGGAATTTTGGAGAAGATGAACTGTACTTGACTTGACCGCATGAATATTTTATGCGGCAAGTAATTTCCCTAGCCGCATGAATTAAGCTGACCGCATGAACCCCTAACCGCATGGTAGCACTTGACCGCATGAACCTTCATGCGGCGAGTCTTCCAGCCGCATAAGACTTAGGCATGGCGCGGCCGCATATGCTCGTGATCATTGAGCCGCATGAGACCCTTGCACTTCTGACCGCATAACTGAGTCTCAACCCAGCCACATGACACTACCAAATTTATCGATTTAGCGACGGCCGAATCCGTCGCTAAGACGACGGTAATAACTATTAGCGACCGATTGCCGACGGATATTGGCCAAAAAAATCCGTCGGCAATCAGCTCGTCGCTAATAACCATCCGTCGCTAAGTTGTCGTCACATGACGGAATAGCGACGGATAGTCGACGTCACAATACGAAGCATTAGCGACGCATTTTCGACGGACTGTCGTCCACTTCAGCTTTTAAGTACTTAACTGTGTAGACAATACCGACGTAAATTCCGTCGCTAACCCGTCGCAAAAGCGTATCAGATCGTATCGTTTCGTCGCTAATCCGTCGATAACGTCGATATCAAGTGACGGATTAGCGACGGTTTTCTGACGGAAAAGCCGTCGACCAGCTTCTGGAAATTCATGTCATTTCCAGCAACTTGGCGACGGATAAGTCGTCGCTATGCCGTCGCAATATATCGACCGCATAGCGACGGATTAACCGTCGACCTTGTTCTGGAAATTCTTGTTATTTCCAGAATACGGGCGACGAATATGTCGTCGCTATTCCGTCGAACAAAGAATCATGCCGACGGATTGTCCGTCGACCATCCGTCGCTACCTGGGAATAATTTTCAGATATCCAGGTAGCGACGGAATAACCGTCGAAAAATAGTCGGCAACTGGAGACATCCGTCGCAAAACGGTCACAAGTCCGTCGCTAACTGAGAATATTTTGAAACAAAATTACTGCTTTTTAGCTATTCGCAAAAATTTGCATAAACCAAACCAATATATAATGCACACCAATTATCCAACAATCACATAGACCAAATATATTATGCACACCAATTATCCAAGAATCACATAGACCAAAATATGCACATACGAATTTAATGCACACCAATTATCCAAGAATCATATAGACCAAACCAAATTAATATAAAATAGACATCAGTTATCCGGAAGAGTAACCTAATATCCATCGTTATAATCCGATCATTGCACAAATATTCCAAAATTTTCACAAATATTCCAAAACACATAGGAAAGAGTTGGCCAGTTACAGTAACCTAATATCCAATCCTGACGACCGATCATAGCACAAATATTCCAAAATTTTCACAAATATTCTAAAACACATAGGAAAATCGACTTTGGCCTCAACAAAGACCACAAGTCAGACGATGAATCCTCACAGCCAGGGATGATAGTTGCGTTGAGGCATGTACCATTCTATCAGCCACTTTGCATACGAAGGCTCAATCTGGTTGAGGTCTTCTGTAGGGATAGGAGGGTCGGTCCCGGTGCTACTACTCTCTGACGGTGGCTCCTCCTTAGCTTCAAGCTTGGGAGCAATCTCTTCCCTGATGGTCATCGGTTCTTCCTTGACAGTCACCGGCTCTTGTTTGACGACGGAGACTTCCTCCGTGTCGACCTCCAAGGGTTTCTTGCCTCGACCCCTTCCTCGACTAGCAGCACCACCTCGACGAGTCCTAGGAGCCATCTTTCTGACAACAGAAATTTTTATATAGGGTAAAGAAATTTACTCAAGTTATAAAAGTTGTGACGTTAGTTTTTTGCGTTCATCATCATTAGAGGGAGCAGCACTCGAAAAGTTGTGACGTTGGTAGCATGAGAGAGTAAAAATCTGTATCACAAGACTAACAGAATTACTATGTAATCATGTACTCACCAATAACCGGATGTAACTGGAGTCGTTGGTACTATCGTGCAGTAATTTGTGGATCCACAGAGATGCTAGATGTACTTAGTATCTAGTGTATCAGATTAGTATCGGTCTATCGGTTCAGTATAGGACGTATCATATTGGTATCGTCCTATATCCGATATGTACATGTATCGGCCGAAAAGATAGGATTCATATTGGTCTTATCGATTTGGTATCGGTCATATCCGATAGGTATCGGCCGTGCTGGATTAGTATAGACTATTTCGGATTAGTATCGTGGAAGGTTTAGTAACAACTGTACTTGGATTTCTCTCTTCTCGAGCTAGAATACCATTGCAAGAGAATCACCAGATCGTGATTGGCCAGTTACAGTAACATACATACTTCATTTTCCATCAGGAAAAGCGAGATTGAAAAGGAAGTATGTATGTTCTGTAACTGGCCATCTACGCTCTCGTGACTCTCTTGCAATGGTAATCTAGCTCTAGAAGAGAGAAATCCAAGTACACTTGTTACTAAACCTTCAACGATACTAATTCGAAATGGTATATAATAATCCAACACGGCCGATACCTATCGGATATGACCGATACCAAATCGATAAGCCAATATGACTTAATGGCTATACAGCCGATACATATCGGATAGGACGATACCAATTCGCTAAGGCCAATACCAACCGATACGGTCCATACCAAAACGATAGATCGATACTAATCCGATACGGTCAATACTTATAAGTACCTACGGTCCAGGAGGTTGATCCGCTAGTACATCCATGTACGAACAACGAAGTAACGATCCATTTCAATTTGGATGTGAAAATCTGTACGTAAGACAAACTAAACATAATCAGTTCTATTTCATATGCTTAATTGTCAAGTATGGGAACGAATAGCTCAGAACACAACCCAAAATTTATTCTAGATGAACTCACATAATGTTTACAGTCTTGGTCTCAACTGTCTTCGATTCTATGATCCCATGTCTTAGGTTAAATAAATCACTAACCTCATCACGGTGAGTCTTGGTGTAGCACTCAAATGTGGGGCACCCGTAAATTCGCCGAGATTTTAAATCATCGACATTGAGTTTTAAACCCTCACGTAGCCTTTCTGCTTCACTTCTAGGGTCGAGCAGCATCTTCTTGCAAGCTTCGGTCTCCAGATACTTAGTGTCAAGATTCTGGACGCTTTCGTAGAGCATGTCAACGCATCCTAGCGTCAATTTACTCGACAGGAAATTGACGCTAGGATGCGTTGACATGCTCTACGAAAGCGTCCAGAATCTTGACACTAAGTATCTGGAGACCGCAGCTTGCAAGAAGATGCTGCTCGACCCTAGAAGTGAAGCAGAAATGCTACGTGAGGGTTTAAAACTCAATGTCGATGATTTAAAACCTCGACAAATTTACGGATGCCCCACATTTGAGTGCTACACCAAGACTCACCGTCTATATAGTTCGGTTATTGGCGCTCGATGTCCCTGTGGTAAGGCAATGGATGAGGATATTGCGTGGGAGGGTTGCAGATGGAGGCAACAAGGATGGCGTGTTTGTGAAAGGAGGGAAAAGATACATAATCACAGACGATTTGCATGTAAGGCCATTCTATTCCATGGAGTCTGCGTTGTCTATTTTTCGAAAGCATGGGATCATAGAATCGAAGACAGTTGAGACCAGGACTGTAAACATTGGCCGCGATGAGGTTAGTGATTTATGTAACCAAATGTAGTAATCTTGTAATTTAAAGTTGGAAGAACATGCAAGTAGCCTTATATATAGTTGCTGCCTCACCAGTCGAATGACTTAATTGCCAAGTATCGAAACGAATGGCTCAGAACACAACCAAAGATTCATTCTAGCATACATTAGTGAGTTCATCTTGATTCTGTTACGTCCTTCAGATACTATATACGATAAGAAAATAGATGATTCACACTAATGTATGCTAGAATGAAACTTGGCTTGTGTTCTGAGCCATCCGTTCTGATCAAGCATCTTCCTTCTTCTCTCCTCCACCATGGCTCTGAACCAATCTGCTCCTCCCTACTTCACTTCTTTTTATTTGACTCTCTCAGCAACATATGACATCCAGCTTAAGTGTAGAGTCGGGGGAGAAGAAGTGGACAGGAAGATGAGGGGGAAGCAGCACAGTCGGCGGTATGACCCGGAGGAAGTACATAGGTTTTCTTCAACAGCCGTAGGAGAACTATGTCCTGATCTGTTGAAGAAAACCTCTGTACTTCCTCCGGGTCATGCTGCAGGCTGTGCTGCTTCCCCCTCATCTTCCTGCCCGATTCTTCTCCCCCGACTCTACACTTGAGCTGGATGTCATATGTGGCTGAGAGAGTCAAATAAAAAGAAGGGAAGTAGGGAGGAGCAGATTGGTTCAGAGCCATAGTGGAGGAGAGGAGAAGGAAGATGCTTGATCAGAACGGATGGCTCAGAACACAAGTCAAGATTCATTCTAGCATACATTAGTGTGAATCATCTATGTTCTTATCGTATATAGTATCTGAAGGACGTAACAGAATCAAGATGAACTCACTAATGTAATACTAAGACATCATCTACTACTATATAAGATATAGTGATAGGTTGTCGTATCATCATTGTCGAGGGATGAGGGTCGGAGGACAGGCAACTTTATCTACGGCTACATAGTTATTGCCTCGCCAGTCGAATGGCTGCAGGGACTATGTCCTGATCACCATGTCGTACCGTAGACTAATGCAAATGGAGCTGAAAAAATATGCATAAACCAAACCAATATATAATGCACACCAATTATCCAAGAATCACATAGACCAAATATGCACATACGAATTTAATGCACGCCAATTATCCAAGAATCATATAGACCAAACCAAATTAATATAAAATAGACATCAATTATCCTGAAGAACGTAACAGAATCAAGATGAACTCACATAATGTAATACTAAGACATCATCTACTACTATATAAGATATAGTGATAGGTTGTCGTATCATCATTGCCGAGGGATGAGGGTCAGAGGACAGGCAACTTTATCTACGGCTACATAGTTTCTGCCTCGCCAGTCGCATGGCTGCAGGGACTATGTCCTGATCACCATGTCGTACCGTAGATCAAATGCACATGGAGCTGGAGCCAAAATACAAAAACCAAAATACAAAATCAAATCCCTGGGACGGATGGCTCAGAACACAACCAACCGGAGAGGATACTCTGGAGATCCATCTGAGTAGGACGTATACTCTGAGAGATCACCTTTACAAGAATGATATCAGTAGTGGGATTGAGTGCTGGAGGGGATACTATCAGAGTATACGTCCTACTCAGATGGGTCTCTCACCGTTACTATTTTTTTCTGACAGCATGGTGGATGTGCTCCGTCAACAGAATCTGGCTCCGAGCCAAAACTTTGCCCCGGAGCTCAAGTGGACATCCTTCGTGTAAAGCTCGAGTGAGAGGTTCCTGACAGCAAGGTTGTCTCCTTTGTCAAAGTATCCGTACTCGTCCCATAACCAATGTGGGATGAGCACGAATACTTTGACAAATGAGACAACCATGCTGTCAGGAACCTCTCACTCGAGCTCTACACGAAGGATGTCTACTTAAGCTCCGGGGCAAAGTTTTGGTTCGGAGCAAGATTCTGTTGACGGAGTACATCCACCATACTGTCAGAAAAAATTAGTAACGGTGGGAGACCAATCTGAGTAGGACGTATACTATGATAATATCTCCTCCAGCACTCAATCTCACTACTGATATCATTCTTGTAATAGTGATCTCTCAGAGTATACGTCATACTGAGATGGATCTAATATTCTCTCTTGTTGGTTGTCGTATCATCATTGCCGAGGGATGAGGGTCGGAGGACAGTACAAATAGTCTAATACAAAAACAACTCAATAAGTAGTCCAATACAAATAGTCTAATACAAAAATAACCCAATACCAATAGTCCAATACAAATAAGTACTAATAGCTAATGAGAACCACGCTGCTCACGCAAACGCTCAGTGATACGTTCACGCATCCACCTCGAAAAAGCGAGATTTTTGGCACGAGGAGAGATGTCGTCCCTTGCAAGGACTGCATGAAGAGAACTCTCGGTCTCACTAGCTACCGGTGCTGGATGAATAGAACTCCCGGTCTCACTAGCAACCGGTGCCACTTCCTCCTCAACTGTAGGAGGAGCCACCTCAGCATTCACGGTTTTCTTCAAACGACGTGCCGCTCCTCGGGTCATGGGTGCCATCTGGTAAGATCGATAGTCACAAATAATATAATTGTAACATAAGCAAGCTAACTAAAGGAACCATCATGTAATTTGAGTACATTTTCGAAAGCCGATAAAGTATAAAAAATTCGATTTTTTGCCAAGTGTGAGAACGGATGGCTCAGAAGACAACCCAAGATTCATTCAAGCATACATTAGTGTGAATTATCTATGTTCTGTACATATGGTGTAGTATATGTTCTTATCGTATCTAGTATCTGAAGAACGTAACAGAATCAAGATGAACTCACATAATGTAATACTAAGACATCATCTACTACTATATAAGATATAGTGATAGGTTGTCGTATCATCATTGCCGAGGGATGAGGGTCGGAAGACAGTCAACTTTATCTACGGCTACATAGTTTCTGCCTCGCCAGTCGAATGGCTGCAGAGACTATGTCCTGATCACCATGTCGTACCGTAGATCAAATGGAGCTGGAACTGGAGCCAAAATACAGTACTACTTCACCATGTCGTACCATTTTACTCTCTCTCTCTCTCCTTCCCCCCTCCGGCGCTCTCACTCTCTCCGGCGCTCTCACACTACTAATTCCTATGTGTTTAAAGTGTGAGAACGGATGGCTCAGAACACAACCCAAGATTCATTCTAGCATACATTAGTGTGAATCATCTATATTCTGTATTGTAAAACCCCTAAATTTCTACTATTAAATTTTTTATAAAATTTGGTACCGATTTCAAATTTTTGTATTGTACGTCGCGTAGTCGTATTGTACGTCGCGCAGTCGTATTGTATTTTTCGTAGTTGCTCGTCGAGTACGAATATGTGCGAGGTGCATATTTTTAGACAAATATTTTTTAATTTTATTATTGATGATGGTTTCAAAATAATATATATAATAATTATTCTTAAAGCGGTGAAAAATATTATCGAGGTTGCCAAAACTTATTATTTTAGTAATTTATAAAAAGGCTATCTTATTTTAATAGTGGTAGTGTAGGAAACTAAATTATGTGAATATTCTACTTGTATAAAGCACATGAAAACTAATTCATGTATATTTTCAAATTTATTTTTATTATTATTTAGCAAGAAGGTATTTAAATATTCGATTGTTTATGTTTATTTTCGAAATTACTTTATCTAACTTATTAAAAAGGCATTTAAAAGATATTCCTATCACTATTAAAAATATTTATTCTAATTTTCGAAATTTATTTATTTTTATTATTTATCAAAAGGTATTTTGAAATTAATTATTAGTTTATTTTAAATAATAGTGCAATTTTCGAAATTTATATTTTGGCATATTTTGAATATTACAAAGGTATATTTTGATTACAGGTTATGTTTAAATTGGATGAAGATTTTGTTAAATAAAATTTTATTGGAGTTTTTGAATAAGGATTTAGATATTATTGAAGTTTGTGTACAATTTAAAATTTATGTAGATTGAACCCAAATTTAATTTAAATAATTAATTTGGGTCCAATCCCTATCAAACTGGGTATTCCCACATCCTATAAATAGGCAGGTACTCGTCCATAATTATTTACACCCATCGTGCACCGTGTCTGTGCCTCCCATCCACTAAATATTTCCCCATTACATATACATATTTTTACCCCGTGTCCGACAACCCCGGACACCTATCTAGGTCGTGTCGGACATTCCCCGACACGACGACAGCTCCCTACCCGTTCCTCCATCCCTGCCACCCTCGCCAGCAGATCCTGACCACCACCACGATGACTCCCGGCCAAAATCTACCACCACCGGCACTCCGGCCTCCACCGCTCAGCCCCGTCCACACCACAGCCGTAACCTTCCTTCCCCGACTCTACAACAGAACACTGTCACCATTATCGTATCCGACTCCCCGTCGCCAACAGCTCATCACCACCATCGACAAATCTCCACCATCGTTTCCGAAAATCCGGCCAAACCATCGCAGATAGGGGAAGGGGGAGAAACCCTTACCTCGGTCCGCGTGATCCAGCGTTCCCGTCCACTGCCGCGCCACGAACCCACCTCTCTCCGCCTTCCGCCGCCCTTCCCGTGGACCTCGCCTGCCCGCCTGCCGCCTTCCAGCGCAGCGCTTCCCGTCGCGCGCTGGCAACCACCGAGGCGAGGCTCCCTTTCCGTGCGCTCGTCGGTCAACGCCTTTTGGTCGACCCCGTCGCCGGAGGGCCGCGTCGATCCTGTCGCCAGGTGAGCACCCCGAGCCGCCGCCGGCGCCTGAGCTCCGCCGCTCCCTCACGCTGGTAAACCCTAACCCCCTTTCGATTTCTTCACTCTCTCTCTGATCTCTCTCTCGTACTGTTAGGAGTAGGTAGAGAGGAAACGTGGTTTTTCTTTCCTTGTTATATTTAATTAACATTTTTTACTATGCTTACTAAGGAAGGAATGCTGAAGTAGATTTAGGATCTATTATTATGATTATTATTAATATTAATATTATCATTATCATTATCATTATTAATGTTATTATTATTAAAATTATTACTGTCATTATTATAGTTATTAGTATTATTATTATATTATTATTTCTGTTATTATTATTAGTATTAATTTAAATAATTTTGTAATGATTATGATTTTATTATTAGAAATTGATTTTTGTATTTAAAAAAAATATCTTCAAGGTTATATATAACAATATTATATTTATTTTAAAATATGGTTTTAGAACTCCATATGATTTTTAGATTATTAATATTTATTTAATTTATTTTACTAATAAATTATGGTTTTCTATTTACAAAAATATGTGTTGATAATCTTAGTGTCAGCCTAAAACGATTTTTGATTATTAAAGTAATTACCCAAAATTATTTTTACTAACAAAAATCTAGTCACAAGTATTAGAAATACTTTTCTAAAAATAGTAGGAGTATGTTCTTCACAATTTCCCCTCGATTTTTTACCATTGACCACGACTGATCACACGTCTCTCCTCTCATGAAATACCGGGCCCTCACATATCGACCGTGGCTATTGGACGAACAGGACTTGTCGGATTATTGCATCATACCAGGCGACCCATCAGGCAAGACACCTTGCCTTCACTGTTTAATTTCTTGCTCAATATCCTGCATGTTTTTACTTATTCTAGAAAATATAAATTGTACTTGCAAATTATTATATTTTAGTTGCATATGGCTTAGAGTTAAGAGACCACCTTTGTTTGTGTCGCATTCATTGGCCCGACACTTGTGTATCACGAGTCACGAGTCTCATATAGATCTCGGACGTACGTATCAACTGGCCATCGATGCGCACATGCCGTGCGATAGGCAATAACTGCTAAATAGTTATGGTTGTCTAGAAGACTTAGCGACTTAGCAGTTATTAGGAATGTCGTGATGTGGATTCAGCACGAGTAGTGCATGGGGAGGGTGGAGACAGTTATTAGGCGCAGGGGCTTTCACACCTTTACTTTTCTCTAGATGCCATTTGTGACTCAGTCGAAAGACTAGTGGACGTGCATTTATTTACTTTTTTCTAGATGCCACTAGTGCCTCGGTTGAAACACAAATGTGCCGTGCATTTACTTTCCTCTAGCTGCCGTTAGTGACTCACCCAAGAAGCTAGTGGCCGTGCATTTATTTTTCTCTAGACGCCCCTTAGTTCTCGTTCGAGTGCTAATGGGCCGTGCATTTACTTTTCTCTGGATGCCACTAGTGACTTGGTTGAAACGCTAACGTGCCGTGTTTCTAGTCTCGAGAGCCCTTGTGTGGAACGTTGTCTTCAAATTGCATTTTCACCTAGAATGGTTAAGGACCTTTATTTGTGTAGTCACATATATTTTCTGTTGAGCTAACTTTATTCAGTTACGGCATGATATTATGTGTCTTGTTACGTCCCTCTGAGGACCTGGTTGTCTTGCCAGGTGTGTGCTCTTGTCTTCGCAGGTGTTCTAACTCTAGCCGCGACTATCTCTATTTTTCGAGGATGATTGCGCTTGGATCGCCTTCGCTTCGCTCGCCAAATTTATTTCATTCTCCATGTATTTCTTTCCTTGCTTGTTGGTAGTGGATTTGTCTCCGCCCAACATGTTGTATCAAGACATTCATTCTCATTATATGATATCTTTTATTATTTTTGTGGATGAGATTAGTTGTTATAGTTTCTACTGCATTTCACAGCTTATGTATTCATACGAGATTTCCATATATTGGAGTATACTTCGTATGAATACAGCTGGCATATCTACGTTCCTAGTCCTACGTATTTTGGGACTGGGGCATTACATGTTTTTGTGGTGGCCCATGCAGGTCTAGATAAATTGTTTGGTTACTTTACCGTACCAAGCAAGCCTGCGTATAGGATTAGAAGTCTGGGATCTCATCCACATACTTGACCTCTTTCCTTGATTTTATCTACCGTTTGACTCATCAATTGCATCTTTCTTGCTTCCTTTCATCCCTATTCTTATCTTCCCTTCGTGCTTGCTAGAGATCGACCCTACTAGTTAGTTGTCCCAAAACACCATTAGTTTAATTCTTTAAGTTGGGTAGAATACCTTATGAACTAGCAACCCCTTGACCTAGTGACCTATATTAGCAAGCTTATTTAGATCCTAGAATCTAGAGGACCTAATCCGTCTAGCCAACCAAGGACTTGGACAAGAAGACTATAGGACGACTGTATGCCCTAGAATCATTCTACCTTCTTTAATTCTTAATCTCTCGTACCTATGTATTTGCCGTTTTTGACTGATGATGCTAATGTAGCCTAGTTTTACAAGCTTAGCCTTTTACCAAGCTTGCTCGTGACATATGTGTTAATGGAGGTACCCCACTAACATATTGTCTATCAGAACCGGTGCATGATGGTCTGATCAACCAAGTGCACTTTGGTTCGCTTTTGTCTATTACTTTACATGGATGGGGACATGATTAAACTTAGCCCTTACAATACCATCCACGACTGCCTTGACAATTCTTTGAAATTATTCTATCGTTTTTGAATCACGTATTCGTATTCGATAAACGCCTCCTTCGAATTCTATATTGCTTCGCCCTCACCTATTTTAGGAGGACGAAAGCGTCATACTAGAACTTCCTCTAACATTCCTATCGGCTATGACCATCACCACTCAATGTTGCTATAACTTCATCCTAAACTCCTCGTCCCTCTCCTCGACCCTACTATGACCCTCGTTCAATGACCTAGATCACAACTTCTTATGACATGATCTTGTTGAGACTTATTGATTGTACCCCATTGATACCCCCTTGTCCTCTCACCCCCTACTAATTCTTAATTTCGAGGACGAAATTTCTTTTAAGTTGGGTAGGATGTAAAACCCCTAAATTTCTACTATTAAATTTTTTATAAAATTTGGTACCGATTTCAAATTTTTGTATTGTACGTCGCGTAGTCGTATTGTACGTCGCGCAGTCGTATTGTATTTTTCGTAGTTGCTCGTCGAGTACGAATATGTGCGAGGTGCATATTTTTAGACAAATATTTTTTAATTTTATTATTGATGATGGTTTCAAAATAATATATATAATAATTATTCTTAAAGCGGTGAAAAATATTATCGAGGTTGCCAAAACTTATTATTTTAGTAATTTATAAAAAGGCTATCTTATTTTAATAGTGGTAGTTTAGGAAACTAAATTATGTGAATATTCTACTTGTATAAAGCACATGAAAACTAATTCATGTATATTTTCAAATTTATTTTTATTATTATTTAGCAAGAAGGTATTTAAATATTCGATTGTTTATGTTTATTTTCGAAATTACTTTATCTAACTTATTAAAAAGGCATTTAAAAGATATTCCTATCACTATTAAAAATATTTATTCTAATTTTCGAAATTTATTTATTTTCATTATTTATCAAAAGGTATTTTGAAATTAATTATTAGTTTATTTTAAATAATAGTGCAATTTTCGAAATTTATATTTTGGCATATTTTGAATATTACAAAGGTATATTTTGATTACAGGTTATGTTTAAATTGGATGAAGATTTTGTTAAATAAAATTTTATTGGAGTTTTTGAATAAGGATTTAGATATTATTGAAGTTTGTGTACAATTTAAAATTTATGTAGATTGAACCCAAATTTAATTTAAATAATTAATTTGGGTCCAATCCCTATCAAACTGGGTATTCCCACATCCTATAAATAGGCAGGTACTCGTCCATAATTATTTACACCCATCGTGCACCGTGTCTGTGCCTCCCATCCACTAAATATTTCCCCATTACATATACATATTTTTACCCCGTGTCCGACAACCCCGGACACCTATCTAGGTCGTGTCGGACATTCCCCGACACGACGACAGCTCCCTACCCGTTCCTCCATCCCTGCCACCCTCGCCAGCAGATCCTGACCACCACCACGATGACTCCCGGCCAAAATCTACCACCACCGGCACTCCGGCCTCCACCTCTCAGCCCCGTCCACACCACAGCCGTAACCCTCCTTCCCCGACTCTACAACAGAACACTGTCAGCATTATCGTATCCGACTCCCCGTCGCCAATAGCTCATCACCACCATCGGCAAATCTCCACCATCGTTTCCGAAAATCCGGCCAAACCATCGCAGATAGGGGAAGGGGAAGAAACCCTTACCTCGGTCCGCGTGATCCAGCGTTCCCTTCCACTGCCGCGCCACGAACCCACCTCTCTCCGCCTTCCGCCGCCCTTCCCGTGGACCTCGCCTGCCCGCCTGCCGCCTTCCAGCGCAGCACTTCCCGTCGCGCGCTGGCAACCACCGAGGCGAGGCTCCCTTTCCGTGCGCTCGTCGGTCAACGCCTTTTGGTCGACCCCGTCGCCGGAGGGCCGCGTCGATCCTGTCGCCGGGTGAGCACCCCGAGCCGCCGCCGGCGCCTGAGCTCCGCCGCTCCCTCACGCTGGTAAACCCTAACCCCCTTTCGATTTCTTCACTCTCTCTCTGATCTCTCTCTCGCACTGTTAGGAGTAGGTAGAGAGGAAACGTAGTTTTTCTTTCCTTGTTATATTTAATTAACATTTTTTACTATGCTTACTAAGGAAGGAATGCTGAAGTAGATTTAGGATCTATTATTATGATTATTATTAATATTATTATTATCATTATCATTATCATTATTAATGTTATTATTATTAAAATTATTACTGTCATTATTATAGTTATTAGTATTATTATTATATTATTATTTCTGTTATTATTATTAGTATTAATTTAAATAATTTTGTAATGATTATGATTTTATTATTAGAAATTGATTTTTGTATTTAAAAAAAAATATCTTCAAGGTTATATATAACAATATTATATTTATTTTAAAATATGGTTTTAGAACTCCATATGATTTTTAGATTATTAATATTTATTTAATTTATTTTACTAATAAATTATGGTTTTCTATTTACAAAAATATGTGTTGATAATCTTAGTGTCAGCCTAAAACGATTTTTGATTATTAAAGTAATTACCCAAAATTATTTTTACTAACAAAAATCTAGTCACAAGTATTAGAAATACTTTTCTAAAAATAGTAGGAGTATGTTCTTCACAATTTCCCCTCGATTTTTTACCATTGACCACGACTGATCACACGTCTCTCCTCTCATGAAATACCGGGCCCTCACATATCGACCGTGGCTATTGGACGAACAGGACTTGTCGGATTATTGCATCATACCAGGCGACCCATCAGGCAAGACACCTTGCCTTCACTGTTTAATTTCTTGCTCAATATCCTGCATGTTTTTACTTATTCTAGAAAATATAAATTGTACTTGCAAATTATTATATTTTAGTTGCATATGGCTTAGAGTTAAGAGACCACCTTTGTTTGTGCGCATTCATTGGCCCGACACTTGTGTATCACGAGTCACGAGTCTCATATAGATCTCGGACGTACGTATCGACTGGCCATCGGTGCGCACATGCCGTGCGATAGGCAATAACTGCTAAATAGTTATGGTTGTCTAGAAGACTTAGCGACTTAGCAGTTATTAGGAATGTCGTGATGTGGATTCAGCACGAGTAGTGCATGGGGAGGGTGGAGACAGTTATTAGGCGCCGGGGCTTTCACACCTTTACTTTTCTCTAGATGCCATTTGTGACTCAGTCGAGAGACTAGTGGACGTGCATTTATTTACTTTTCTCTAGATGCCACTAGTGCCTCGGTTGAAACACAAATGTGCCGTGCATTTACTTTTCTCTAGCTGCCGTTAGTGACTCACCCAAGAAGCTAGTGGCCGTGCATTTATTTTTCTCTAGACGCCCCTTAGTTCTCGTTCGAGTGCTAATGGGCCGTGCATTTACTTTTCTCTGGATGCCACTAGTGACTTGGTTGAAACGCTAACGTGCCGTGTTTCTAGTCTCGAGAGCCCTTGTGTGGAACGTTGTCTTCAAATTGCATTTTCACCTAGAATGGTTAAGGACCTTTATTTGTGTAGTCACATATATTTTCTGTTGAGCTAACTTTATTCAGTTACGTCATGATATTATGTGTCTTGTTACGTCCCTCTGAGGACCTGGTTGTCTTGCCAGGTGTGTGCTCTTGTCTTCACGGTGTTCTAACTCTAGCCGCGACTATCTCTATTTTTCGAGGATGATTGCGCTTGGATCGCCTTCGCTTCGCTCGCCAAATTTATTTCATTCTCCATGTATTTCTTTTCTTGCTTGTTGGTAGTGGATTTGTCTCCGCCCAATATGTTGTATCAAGACATTCATTCTCATTATATGATATCTTTTATTATTTTTGTGGATGAGATTAGTTGTTATGGTTTCTACTGCATTTCACAGCTTATGTATTCATACGAGATTTCCATATATTGGAGGATACTTCGTATGAATACAGCTGGCATGTCTACGTTCCTAGTCCTACGTATTTTGGGACTGGGGCGTTACATGTATACATATCGTGTATGATATGTTAACCTTATCGTATCTAGTATCTGAAGGACGTACGTAACAGAATCAAGATGAACTCACTAATGTAATATACAAAGACATCATCTACTACTATATAAGATATAGTGATGGGTTGTCGTATCATCATTGCCGAGGGATGAGGGTCAGAGGACAGGCAACTTTATCTACGGCAACATAGTTTCTGCCTCGCCAGTCGAATGGCTGCAGGGAATATCCGTCACCATGTCGTACCGTAGATTAATGCAATTAATGGAGCTGGAAATATTCGTCGCTAACCGGTAACTAGTCCGTCGCTAACTGAGATTGTCACATACACATATGTATATCACAGCTAGATGTATAGATATATACATCTATACAGAAGCACACAACTGATAGAACTCGTACTGTCCTTGAGACAGTGAACATATACACCATGAATCCAAACCCCATATATATTCACATTTACTAATCCAAACACCACCAAACTAATGAAACACCCAATATGGATAACACATTATTTAGCCAATATATAAACTCAGATGAATTTGAGAAGCAAAGCCACCCGCCGCCCCCGACCAAAGCCCGCCGCCCCAAGCCAGCCGCCCAGCCCCTGACGTCGTCGCCCCAAGCCCACCGCCCAGCCCCCGACCCAAGCCAGCCGCCCAGCCCCCGAAGCCCCCGCCCCAAGCCAGCCGTCCAGCCCCCGACGCCGCCGCCCCAAGCCCACCGCCCAGCCCCCGACCCAAGCCAGCCGCCCAGCCCCCGACGCCGCCGCCCCAAGCCCACCGCCCAGCCCCCGACCCAAGCCAGCCGTCCAGCCCCCGACGCCCCCGCCCCAAGCCAGCCGTCCAGCCCCCGACGCCGCCGCCCCAAGCCCACCGCCCAGCCCCCGACCCAAGCCAGCCGCCCAGCCCCCGATGCCGCCGCCCCAAGCCCACCGCCCAGCCTCCGACCCAAGCCAGCCGCCCAGCCCCCGACGCCCCCGCCCCAAGCCAGCCGTCCAGACCCCAACCCAAGCAAGCCGCCCAGCCCCCGACGCCCCAACCCCGCCTCCCAGACCCCGACGCCCCCGCCCCAAGCCCACCGCCCAGACCCCGACCCAAGCAAGCCGTCCAGCCCCCGACGCCCCAAAACCCCAAGCCCGCCTCCCAGACCCCGACGCCCCCGCCCCAAGCCCACCGCCCAGCTCCCGACGCCCCAGCCCCAAGCCCGCCGCCCAGCCCCCGACCCAAGCCAGCCGCCAAGCCCCGGACGGCCCAGCCCCAAGCGTGCCGCCCAGCCCCTATACGACACCGCACGAGAGAGAGAGAGAGAGAGAGAGAGAGATCGAGAGAGAGAGAGGGGGTTACCTTCGGTTGAGAGAGAGGAGAGGTCGCCGACGCCGACGACGACACCGACGCCGATCACCGAAGCCGACACCGGCGAGAGAGAGAGAGAGAGAGAGAGAGTGAATTTGGGGGGAATGCGAAAAGTTTCCCCCGCCGTTTCATTTAAAGTCTGGAACGTATATATAGCGACGGACTAGCGACTGGTATACATCCGTCGCCCGGTAGTCGCCCTTTTTGATATGTGCCGACTGACTACCCGTCGCTAAGTCGTCAAAAATATGTCCCGCCAATTTCCTACATAATTCCCGCCAAATATACGACTGTGTTGCGACGACGGTAAATCCGTCGCTATATTACCGTCAGTCTAGCGACGGCGGTGCGACTGTTCCTCCTCCTAAAATTAAAATAAAAATGGCAAAGGCTTGTAGTCGAAAATCAGTCGCTGAGCGGCCACGAAACCGTCGCTAATACCGACGAAAAAATTCCGTCGCTAAATGAGTGTATTTTGGTAGTGTGAGATCCTGAACCACCTAGCCGCATGCGCGCCCACCATATCGAGACGCATGGATATTTGCTCTGCGAGCCGCATGAACTCGTCCCGTCCAGCCGCATGAGAACCCTTCCCCCGCTAGCCGCATGGACCTCCATCTCAACCCAGCCGCATATACTCCGTACCCCTTCAGCCGCATGAGACCTGTCCACCGCTGGCCGCATATGCTCCACTGCCCCGCCAGCCGCATGAATCTTACTTCCCTCTGGCCGCATGATACTTCACTGTATGACCCTGAACTCTCCTAAGCCGCATGCATTCCCTTAGACCCGAGCCCCTTCCAGCCGCATGGGCTGCTCACTCCTCGGCCGCATGAGATCATTCTTGGCCGCCTATGCTCGAGCCGCATGGCTCTTTTTCTGGCTTGTATTTTATTATTTTAGTGATCATTATTAACTCGTACTTGTAACTTCCTGTGTAACTTGAGTTCCTATAGTGTACACCTTACCCTATTGTATATTTTTACGCCCATTTATATCCTTACGCCTTTTGTCCCGAACTTGATAATCCCGATTTGCTTGACATGATTGAAATGATAATTGTACCTGGCATGGTGTGACCAAGAACTGACATGCTTGATAGTGGCCCGCTGTGTCGCACTCCTGACTTGATAACTTGACCTGATAACTTGACCTGCTACACATAACACGACAGTGACCCGTAGTGGTGCACTCTTGACAAGTACCCTGACAATGCATGATAGTGGCCCATCGTGGTGCACTCTTGACAAATCAATTCATTGGCCTGGACACCGTGGATGATTGTGCTTGTATAAACTACTAGTCCGGTTGTGTATTGCATCATGTCTAGGGCATGATCCCTGAGTACCACGGTCAGGGATTCATACTGAATCTGGCTAGGTTAATGACTAGATTGATCAAATAGTTCATGGAAAATTTCTCAGTTACCTGTTGCCCTTTTGGTCCCGGCCTTATATATATATACATGGGATTTGTTGCTATCCGTCGAGATGAGCGCACTTCCAGCCCGCCGTCGAGTATGGTACCTTAGGACACATGTATCTTACTACAGTGTGTCTGCTATATCCTGCTATCTTTTCCTTTTCTTGCTGGGATCACTCAGGTAGTAACAAACAGGTAACCGGACTTAGAATTCTCATTGCATCTTGCTAGTAACTAGGCCTGTGATAACCCTAGTTAGTTAAAGTAGCAAGCCGTACTTGTTGCTTGGCCGTGATTGTTGGATGGGGTTCAATCTGTCTAGTCTTGTCTTGATCCTGTACAAGATTGTTACATGTCTTGATTTCTTATATTTACCTTGCCGATAAATGGTGGGAGAAGCCAAGTTCCGTTCAGACAAAGGGTTACAACCCCGGTCCTTATTTGGTTTACGGGTTATAACCTGGTTATCTGAATAGTCCCATGGTTATCTCGTCGTATATCACCTGTTATGTCTTTTTTTCCTTAATTCCTGTCTTTATTACCTTATTATTATTGTGCTAATTACTGGTTTTAGTTCCTAAGTGAAGTCTCCTTTGTAGCACTTGCTCTTTCTGGGGTCTGACCCAGCTGGTTTTGTATGGCCAGATACCGGAGCAGCAGCAAAGGATCTACCTGCTTTCCAGCCCGATGGTGACCGCCAGACGTAACCAGGGCAACGAATGGGTTTTCTTTTGTTCTTCCACTACAAATTGTACATTATTCTTTTGAGGCGTTTAGCCGCCGAGCACTTGTTAGCTCGATACACTTTACCTTCTGTCTACCTACGGGCTGTAATCATGATTGGCAACTCGAGGTTGATCATGTATAACTTAACTTTTGCTAGTCCTCACATTTTGTAACGACTAGCTTCATGATCAGCTGAATATGTAATGTTTGGGATGCCTTACAATTGTATATTTGGTGGTCTGATATCTTGTAACTATTACTAGTTGGTTGAGATTGAGACAATAGGATAATTTATGACCTTAAGAGACTGATGGCTTGTAGATAAACCCTCACATATCTAGACAGCCGTGACCGTATGGTGAGATGGATTCCATTTCATTATACGTAGCTGGCTATGTCTGCCCCCGCTCTCCAGTATTCTGGTTCTGGGGCGTGACAGTTCTGGCTGTGCGGGATACTTGGCATCAGTTCGAGACACATGGACGGATAATACAAACACAATACAGACTGATATTGTGGCAGATTTTCTCGACATTTTTCCTGACGAGATGCCCAGGATGCCGCCGGATCGAGAAATTGAATTCAGCATCGACACCTTTTCGGATACACGACCGATATCAAAAGCGCCTTACCGAATGGCTCCAGCAGAACTGAAGGAGCTGAAGATGCAATTACAAGAGTTGCTAGACCGCAAATTTATTCGCCCTAGTGTCTCTCCATGGGGAGCTCCCGTACTGTTCGTGAAGAAGAAGGATGGGTTGTTGTGGCTATGCATCGACTATCGGGAACTCAACAAGGCGACCGTGCGAAACAAGTATCCTTTGCCATGAATCGACGACTTGTTTGACCAACTGCAAGGTGCGTCAGTATTTTCAAAAATCGATCTTCGTTCAGGTTATCATCAATTGAAGCTCAAGTCCGACGACGTATCGAAGTCTGCCTTCAGCACTCGATATGGTCATTACGAATTCCTCATCATGCCGTTCGGTTTGACGAATGCCCCAGCCGCGTTCATGGATCTGATGAACCGAGTCTTCCGACCTCAAATCGATAAATTTGTAGTCGTGTTCATCGATGATATCCTAATCTACTCCAAGAATCGAGAAGAGTACGCAGAACACTTGAAGACGGTACTGCAGATTCTGCGTGAAAACAAATTATATGCCAAGCAGAGTAAGTGCGAGTTCTGGATGAGTAGCGTGACATTCCTCGGGCACGTAATCTCTGCCGAAGGTGTCGCGGTGGACCCAAAAAAGATTGATGCGGTGGTAGATTGGAAACGACCTGCCTCGGCTAGCGACATTCGGAGTTTCCTGGGCTTAGCGGGCTACTATCGTAGGTTCGTGCGAAGCTTTTCAAAACTAGCGTCGCCTCTGACTCGCCTCACCCAGAAGGGAGTAGTATTTGAATGGAGCGACGACTGTGAATCCAGCTTTCAAGAGTTGAAGCAACGGCTCGTCTCAGCTCCAATCCTTACACTTTCAGACGGTCCAGAAGGCTTTCCGATATTCAGCGACGCGTAGGGAACTGGCCTCGGGTGCGTACTTATGCAAAGAGACAAAGTCATCTCCTACGCTTCACGGCAGTTGAAGCAGCACGAGAAAAACTACCCGACGTACGACCTAGAATTGGCGGCGATCGTCTTTGCGTTGAAGTTATGGCGACACTATCTCTATGGTGTGGCATACAGAATCTACACAGATCGCAAAAGCCTGAAGTACTTATTTACGCAATGGGAACTCAACCCACGACAGCGACGTTGGCTCGAACTCATAAAATATTACGAGCTAACGATCGAGTATACGCCGGACAAGGGAAACGTGGTGGCCGACGCACTCAGCAGAATGTTTATGGGAACACTGGCCATAAACAAGGAGATACAATGAGACCTTGAAGCGATGGGTATCGAACTCGGAATTGAGTATCGACACCTGCACCTAGCTCAGCTGAAGTTAGGATCGAGCCTGCTTAGCAAGATAAAGACCGCACAGGAGGACGACTCATTCCTGAAAAAAATGTGCGAGCTGATATCAACGGGAAGGGCGACTGACTTTGCGGAAGACGGAGACGGGACGATGCGATTAAAGGAAAGGCTCTGCATTCCTGAAACTGCCGAACTCAGAAAAGAAATTCTGACGGAGGCACATTATACGAAGTACTCGTTACATGCTGGAAGCACCAAGATGTACAAGGACTTGCGCACAAACTTTTGGTGGCACGGCATGAAGAAAGACGTGGCTACGTTCGTATCGTAATGCATGGCGTGTCAGCAGGTGAAGGCGGAACACCAACGGCCATGCGACGAGCTGCAGAACATCGCCATTCCCGAGTAGAAGTGGGACAATATTGTAGGTCACAAAAATCAAAACGCGCCTAGGTTTGATTCAACAGATTGATCAGAACGCGCCTACACACAGATGGCACCTACTTCACCAACAAAAATCAAAACGCGCCTATTTCTGCATCACAGAGGTGCACTTCACAAACCGCGCTTAACTGACGTGGAGTCATCATTACCCGACAAACACGAAGATCGAGACGGCACTATCATTCCTCTGATGGCGCGGCGCTCGAAGAAGATATGACAGCTGTCCAGGCGCTGTGTGATCAAACTGCGCCTACTTCCATCTGAACTCAGCAGATAGCGCCTACTTCTATCCGAACTTAAGCGCACTTTTCAGATTGCGCCTACGTCTCAGTGAAGAAGGTGCAGTTCAATACAACATCAATTTAGAGCTTGCCACGTGTCCCTGAAACAGGCGCACTTTGACTAAATCAACGCCTAACTACCACTCTACATGTCCAACACGTGTCCTACTAACTGTACACGACCAAGCGCATTTTAATCAAATAATGCCACGTGTCTAGAGCAGTTGGTGCACGTTCGTGATAATAGAGTGAAAACAGGCGCAGTTTGTCATATGTGCTCAAAACAGGCGCACTTCAACCAGGCGCTCTCCAGAATAACTGTCCAAAATAGTTATTTCAGAATTCTATAAATAGAGTTTCGTTTCCATTCAACACATCACGGAGAAGATCAAGAGAGATCAGAGTTTTTGTCCAAGTGCTGCTGCGTTCTTCAGAGATTCAAGTCTTCAAAGTTCACATCGTCCAAGGGATAAAGCGATCGTCATCCAGATCGGATTCCTATAGTTGTACTTTCCCAGAATTCTTGTAATATTCTTTACAAAGTTTGTGAAATAAAGATTATACTTTTGTTTTTGCAAACAAAATGGCGACTCTGCTGGAGACGACCTTTTCCTCTGATGAAAAGGTGACAACTCAATGTGACACAGCGTCTATCGGCAAGACGCAGAAGACTTTGGTCGTGAAAGTCGACCAAACGGCTTACGAAGCAATGATTAATGCACAAAGCACTCCTCGTCGCACTACGACTTCCGTCAAGAGCAAGACTCGCTCAGTGTAGGCTCCCAAGAACTCTGCTCCTTCTCTGATGAAGAACGCTGCCACTTCTTCGGCACAACCTGCTGTTTCCAAGACACCAGTGCCTATCTCTAGCAACCTGGCGCAGTCTGTTCCCTCTTTAGGGAAACAGATTGTTCAGGCACAGTCTGCGGCCAAACATGCCAACCAGGCACAGTCTGTTCTCTCCTTAGGAAAACAGACTAGAACTGTGAACCAGGCGCAGTCTGCTGTCAAACCATCTTCTGGCGCAGTTCATGCCAAAACAGCACAATCTCTGCCTCACAATCAGGCGCAGTCTGTTCTCTCCTTAGGGAAACAGGCGTAGTCTGCCACCAAACCTTCTTTTGGTACAGTTTGTGCCAAATTGGCACAAGTCAAATCTTCTGCTGCTGCCCAGGCGCAGTCCAATGCATCTGCTACCCTGACTAAACAGGCGCAGTCTGTTCAGGCGCAGTCTGCTCAGGCGCAGTCTGCTCCGGATCATTCCAGAATCCAGAAACCCAAAACTGCACAGGCGCAGTTTGCTGAGGACAGTCCTTTGGCTGCTCCTTCTTCGATTCTATCAAAAGGAAAAGGCCCCTTGGTCTTCTCCCAATCTTCCCAAGCGCAAAACTTGGAAGATAACAGAGGGAAATGCTCTTTAGCTATCCCTTCATCTCAAAACAATGGAAAGGGTCCTCTGGCCTTTTCCAAGTCTTCTTCGATTCTTATCGAGGAGGATCCAACTGATGGTGCCTCTGCACCTATTAGTACGAATATCCCCCTTAACAAGGGTTCTCGTACTAATCAGAGAGGTATTTTACCTACTCCCAAGGCAAATATTCAGGAATTGCCTAATTTGCGGATTTCACGATCCGAACAAGGCAAATTACAAGTTTCACAAACTGAGATTCCCAGGGGCGGTTTAAATGATTTACGGGCATATCTCAATAGAAAACCCCAATCAAAACCTACCTCTGTGAAACGCAAACATGCTAAGATCAACTTGTCTCAATATCAACCTTTTGGGGCAAGGAATCCTGACAATTACGCCAATCAGATGAGTACCTCTCTTTATACTCATGGAATCGAACGTTTACGAAATCGGAATCATGTTCCAAATGTCATCTATGAGTATATCCCTGCTACTTCTTCTCGTCCCATTGTCTCTGATCTTCGGGATCATCTCAGGCAGAAACGGAATATCACCCCCAGTTCTCCCAAACAATCATAAATTCATCATTGCAATCATCCTCACGAAGTGGTTATCAAATGTTGTTGCCAAACAACCAAACGTTCTGTCTTCGAGCGTCTGACTTTCCCTTCTGTTGATCAAAAGAGTGATGATGAAGAAGAGGTAATGTTTGCCTCCGTCAACATGACTTCCAGAGACTCTGGGGGTAGAAAATGCAAGCACGGAAAGACATGGAGACCTACCCAGCACTATCTTGACCGACTTAGAGAATCAGATGATGGTGTTTACCAGCATACTCGATCTCGAAGCCGAGAAACAATCGGTCAAAGAAATCTTCCTTACAGTGATCGGTCTACTTCTCATGATGGGGGTAATTCGGACTTTGCTGTCGACAGTCATGGCTCTGAACAAACTGTGTCATCTGTCATGGCACGAGAAGTGACAGCATACGTCACTGAAGAACAAGATGCTTCTGGTTTCAACAATCAGAATCAAAGAATTGTTGCACTAGAAGAACAATTGAAGACTATGGCTGACATGATGGCTAAAATGTATGATGTTATTATGGTTCAACACACTCCACCAGTCATAACTCCTGAACCATTGGTTTCTTCTACTCCTCAGAATCCTTGTCTGGGGGTACCACCTCCTCCAGTCACCACAGTACCAGTTCAGGTTACTCTTAGCCAAACTGGTGCTGGGGGTGATACTTACCATGCGGTTCCTCCTCCGGCTATTACTAATCAATCTAGCAATCTTCAATCTTCAGGGAATGCTAATGATGCTGTTGAACAATTGCGGAATCAATTTGAAGCCTATACACAAAGGGAAGGCTTACAACGGTTGGGCATTAAACAACCCTATCCCGCCGAATGGAAGAAAATGCAGTTTCCGCCAAAATACAAATTCCCCACCATTATGCAGTTCGATGGTACTTCATCTCCCAATCAGTATATTAATCATTTTGAATTGATGACTGATCCTCTTCAGCCTAATGATGCCCTTCTTACTCGGGTATTCGTCAGTTGCTTAACTGGCGCTGCTTATGACTGGTACCGAAGTCTACCAGACGGATGTATCACTTCTTTTGCTGGTTTCAAACAGATGTTCCTTGAACGATTTTATGAAGGCGTCAATGACATGACTATGTCAGCCCTCATTAAAATTAAACAAAGAAATAATGAGCCTGCTGAGCAATTTATCGAGAGGTTCCGTCGCGAAGCTCTCAAAATGCCAATGGAAACCCCATCTGCTGTTACAATTGATACTTGCAAGAATAATCTCTTGCCAATTATCAGTATGTGGACAGGGGCAACTCAATTCCAAGACTGGCCTTCTTTCATTATCAATGCTAAGGCAGCAGAACTCAGCGCTGAAAAATTCAAGACATTGGGGGTTCACATGAATCCTGACCAAGGCGATCATAGCTCAAACTCTAACAACAATCGCCAGAATAATAATAGAAAAGGCAAAGATACATCTGCTCCTAAAGAAACTTTGGCCATTGACTTGAGAAGCAAAGAAGCACTGGCTGTCAATGTTGCTCAATCTGCACCTATTCCATCACAACAACCTCAAAGAGCACCACGTCCTAAAGAAGAATACTCTTTCGATGAAGATGACATCATGGGTATCTTTGAATGTCTTACAAAAAGCAACAAACTGCAATTACCCGACCCTAAAAGGCCGGAAGAGGTTGGTAAGACTGATCATCCTAAGTATTGTGTTTACCACAGATTTATCGGACATCCTACTCGAGCATGTTATGTGCTTAAAGGAAAAATACAAGAGATGATCAAATCCGGAGCAGTAACCCTCGAACAGGACGAAAAGACGGTAACGGCTAATGTCGTCTCTGTTCAGTTCGGCGAATTTCCACCAATGCAGATAGAAGATGGTGTAGTTCCCATTCCTCGAACCACTCTCGAGCTTGTAAACCTTCCACCTTTTCGAAATGAAGGACTAGTCCCTTTATCTACTTCTAAAGGGGAAATCATGTGGATTCATCCAGATCTGGTCTCAGATTTTGAATCCTCCGCCTCTTCTTCATCTAAACAAAAGAAAAATTCCAAAGGCAAGTTTAAAAGTTGTAATATGGTTTCTCTTGAACCATTAAATGAAGAAGAGATCTTATTGGGTACCAGGTCTGGTAAACCCTATTTACGGGAATACCCAGAGAATCAGGAAACTCCAGCTTCATCTTCCACTCCTGACACGCCTCCTGAAACTCAACCCTCTTCATCTTCAACTAATCCAACTCCTCCTCCTGTTAAACCAGCAGTTACTGATAAAGGGAAACAACCGGTTCGTTTCGATAAAGCTCTCAAAAAGTCCACTTCTCTCGGACTCGAGAAGCCGTATAACTTTGACATACTGGCTCAACTGGCCAATACTCCTGCCAGATTGTCAATATTCGAGCTCTTGCGCCTCTCTAAGGAAACTCGAGAGACGTTAAGTGAAGCTTTGTTGCAGGCAGAAAATTGTCTTGAAATTCTGAAGAAGCCGGAGAAAGAGCCTCTCTCTTGTCTCCATTGTCATAGCGTGTTGGAATTAATTCCAAATATTACCTTCATGCAAGATGACATGCTCCTGGAAGATAATCGACATGATCGCCCTTTGTATTTCACAGGGTACGTTGATACCATGAAGGTCGATCGTATCCTGATAGATCCAGGCTCTGCACTCAGCATTATGCCTTAAACAATGTTGGATGCTTTGAAAATTCCCGTACGCAGTCTTACTGGCACAATCACTACTATTCTGGGGTTCAATCAAGGAAGAAGTGAACCTCTGGGCAAGATTCGCCTAAAAATCCAAATAGGCAATCTTCGTACAAAGGTTACCTTTTACATCATTGATAACCATGGTTGTTCCTATAATGCTCTTCTGGGAAGACCATTCCTTCATGAGCATAATATTGTGCCATCAACTCTTCATCAATGTTTCAAGTATGTTGATGACAAAGGAGAAGTCCAAAAAGAAGTTGCTGATCTCTATCCTTTCAAGGGCGTCGAAGCATACTGCAACGATGCTCGCATGTACAAAGACGAGTTCATGAAAGTTGTCTTGGCTTTAGACATTGAAGAAGAGCAGGGAACTGAATCTCAAGACACTCTTGTAATTCCTGTTAAAGGGCGCGTCTCTCAACCCTCTTCTTTTGAACCACTAACCATCTATCTTCCTCCTAGCAAAAAGGAACAAGAACCAAAGTCACAGGATACTCTTGTGATTCCTGTCAAAGGGCGCGTCTCTAAGCCTTCACATGCTGAACCACTGGTCATTCGACTTCCTGCCAAGAAGACAATTTCTATGACTGACCAAGGAAAAAGGGAGCTCACCTCTTCTGAGCCACTTGTTATCGACCTTCGTCGTAACAAGCCTTCTCTTCCTTCTCGTTCTTCTTCTCCCCCTCTTGTTATCAATTTGACTAAGCCTGCTAAGGCTAAAGGTCCTACTGTAAACACTGTTGTAAATATCAATAAAGATGCATCTCCTTTACAGTATACTGATGTGTTATATCATGCTGAGTGTTACTTAAATATGTTAGATAGGTTGAAGCCACTCACAATTGAAGTTGTACAATCTTACCAAACAGATGTATCATTGGAATCAACGGATAGTTCATACTTTATAGTTCCTGCTCGAAAAGCTGACGAAAGTCCAATAATCTTTATTAGAGGACCAGAACAAAAGTTTTCTTATACCGAAGACTGCAAAAACGATGACACGGGACATTTACAACTCCGTCGTTACAGCACTCAGTCTAAAGAGATCATTCGTAAAATGGGATATGATTTCAAGAGTGGACTCAACTATGGAAGAGGGAGACGAACCCCTATTCATGTTACTAGCAAGAAGAATAAACTCGGCCTTGGTTATGTATTTACATTTCCTGCTATGGCTACAGCTCCTAAGATAATTGAATCCGATGACGATGAACGCACTGTTTCTTCTGATACAGTTTCATGGGATTCTGACACTAGCATTGGTCACGTACATCGTATTGCCATATCCTCCAACATGGTCTCAGTTGAATTTCCAGATATCAACAACGATGCTACTAATGATGACTTCGAAGAAAGCCCTGAAACTGATCCTTGGGTATAAAAGATGGACAATCAGTGGAAGCTCCGGTTTGAAAAACGAGAACCACCTACTGAAGATCAGCTAATCCAGATTGATGTAGGAGAAAACGGTATATCCCGTCCTATATTTATTAGTAAGAATCTCCCCGAAGATGATAAACAGGAGTTGATTCTTCTCATTCGTGAATATATTGATGTCTTTGCTTGGAGCTACGAAGACATGCCAGGTTTAGATCCCAAAATTGCTACGCACAAGCTGAATATATTACCTAATGCGAAACCTGTTAAACAACAACAACGGCGCTTCAAACCTGAAATGATGGATGCAATTGATGAAGAAGTTCGAAAGCTTATCGCTTGTGGCTTTATTCGTGAAGAGCAACATCCAGACTGGGTTGCTAATGTTGTTCCAGTTTTGAAGAAGACTGGGAAAATCAGAGTCTGCATTGATTTTCGGGATCTGAACGACGCTTGTCCAAAGGATGAGTTTCCCCTTCCAATCACTGATGTCATGATTGACAATACCTGTGGGTTCGAGAGGTTATCTTTTATGGATGGATTCTCTGGATATAATCAAATCACGATGAATCCTGACGATGAAAAGCATACTTCTTTTCGTACTCCTCGAGGAGTTTATTGCTACACTGTGATGCCATTTGGTCTCAAGAACGCCGGTGCAACTTATCAACAAGCCATGAGCACTATCTTTCGAGATCATTTGAGAAAGACTGTTGAATGCTATGTTGATGATATTGCTGTCAAAAGTCGTCTGAAGGAAGATCACATTCAAGACCTGAGAACTATCTTCAATCTCATGCGCCAACATCAACTCAAAATGAATCCCACCAAGTCATTCTTGGGTGTCTCTAGTGGTAAATTTCTCGGCTTCGTTATTACCTCTAAAGGTATACACGTAGATCCTGAGAAGATCAAAGCCATTCACGAGATGCGTCCTCCACGCAACCTAAAAGAGCTACGAGGATTTCAAGGTCGACTTGCGTACATCAGGAGATTCATTTCAAATTTATCTGGACGATGCAGACCGTTTACACAACTCATGAAGAAAGGTGTATCTTTCGTTTGGACCGAAGAATGTCAACAAGCATTTGATGACATAAAACAATATCTTATGAGCCCACCAGTCTTGGTGCCACCAATCTCCGGCATACCTTTCTTAATGTATGTCAGAGCAATGGATCACTCATTGGGTGCTTTACTTGCCCAAAAGAACAAAGAAGGACATGAACAGGCTATCTACTATCTCAGTCGTACTATGATCGGTGCCGAACATCGATATAGCATGGTTGAGAAAGAATGTTTAGCCTTAATGTTCGCTGTACAAAAGACAAGACATTATATAATTGGTCAAACAATCCATGTCATTTCCCGAATTAACCCTCTACGGGTACTCATGAAGAAGCCCAGTACTCTCAATTCAAGGCTGGCTACATGGGCTATCTTACTTGCCCAATACGACATGATTTACGTCCCTCAAAAGTCAGTTAAAGGACAAGCCCTTGCTGACTTCTTAGTTGCTCATCCTGTTTCTGAGACTTCTAAACTCTACGACGAGATTCCTGATGAGACGCTTGAAACAAATCTGATCTCGGAAGAATTTCCCATATGGCGTCTATTCTTTGACGGAGCTTCCAGAATTGGACCAAATGGGATTATTATAGCAGGAGTAGGGATTGTGCTCGTTTCGCCAGAAGGACTAACTATTCAACGGGCTTATTCTTTGGATGAACCTTGTTCCAACAATGTTGCAGAGTATAATGCTTTGCTTATCGGCCTTCAACTGGCTAAACAATTAGACATCCAATATCTTGAAGTATACGGTGACTCTAAACTGGTTGTTAACCAGGTTAGAGGAATATATGAAGTTCGTCATCAAGATTTGATTCCGTATCATGAAGCAGCCATTGCTATGGCCATTTCCTTCAAAGCTTTCTATATTGAATACGTTCGTCGGGCTTACAATACCGAAGCAGATGCTCTAGCAAACCTTGCAGCAGTCTTGGCGATTCCTGTCCAAAGACAGCAATTGGTTGTTATTTCCAACAGAGAGTTATTTTGTATTGAAAATAATCACAATATTGAGTTTAGTAATTCTGCTGAGGTCAATATCATCAATGAAGATTGGAGAACTCCTTTCATTGATTTTGCAGTTTATGGAATATTGCCTGAGGATCCCAAAGAGGCCACCAGCATTCGAAGACGATCTCTCCGTTTCTATTATAATCATACAACAAAAACTCTCTACCGACGAACTTATGATGGTCTACTATTACGTTGTCTTGCTGGTAATGAAGCAAAACAAATACTACGTGAAGCTCATGATGGTGTTTGTGGAGCGCATCAACCTGGTCCTAAATTGCAAGATCGTATTCGTCGTATGGGCTATTACTGGCCTTCTATGGTATCCGATGCTATTGAATACGCAAAAAAATGCAGAGCATGTCAGATTCATGCAGATTTCATTCATCAACCATCAGAATTTCTACATCCTACGACTGCTTCTTGGCCTTTTGAAGCTTGGGGCATGGATATCATAGGCCCAATCAACCCTCCTTCTTCTAAAGGGCATCGGTTTATCCTGGCCATTACAGACTACTTCTCTAAGTGGGCTGAGGCTATACCTCTGGCTGAAGTCAAAACCAGCAGTGTCATCAACTTCATCAAACACCATGTGATATACAGGTTTGGTGTACCGCAGCGAATCATTCATGACAATGGACCTCAGTTCATTAGTCAAAAGTTTACCCGGTTCTGTGACGATCATCGCATCGACAATGTTGCTTCGACAGCCTATAACCCTGCAGCAAATGGTTTAGCTGAAGCTTTCAACAAAACCATCATTAAACTCCTTAAGAAGTTTGTATCCACAAACAAACGGAATTGGAGTGAGAAGCTTGGCGAATGTTTATGGGCTTATCGTACTACAGTTCGCAATCCTACCGGCTGTACACCTTTCTCCTTGGTGTATGGTTGTGAAGCAGTTCTGCCACTGGAAATTCAAATCCCGTCTCTGCGGATAGCCATTGCCAATGAACTTACAACGGAGAACAACGATCTACTTCGATTGCAAGAATTGGAGGCACTTGATGAAAAGAGGCTTTTGGCTCAACAGCACATTGAGTTATACCAGGCCCGTATCTCAAAAGCCTTTAATCGCAAAGTTAAAGTACGAACATTTCAAAAAGGTGACTTGGTCCTTACAGTCAGACGTCCTATGACTATGACTCACATGAGTAAGGGCAAGTTCAATGCCAAGTGGGAAGGTCCTTTTGTTGTAAACAAAGTATTTTCCAATGGTGCCTACCAGTTAGCAGAGATGGATGGCAGAATAGCTATGATGCCTATCAATGGCAAATTTCTTAAGAAATACTATGTATAAATATGTAAAGATTTCTTGACAGACAATGTAAATAAAATTTCTTTTTATTTTCAAAGAAGATATTACATTACATTAAGGGAGATCACTATCATCCCTATCAAACTTAGGACGAGGGTCAAGCCCCTCCTTCTCACTAACAAAATCAGCAAAGGAGTCGAAGACATCTTTGCCTGAACTCAGCAAGAATTTGAGGAAAGCTATCCTCTTTGCCTCTTCTTCCGCCGTCTTCCCCGGCTCTACCAGAAGGTCGAGAATATCCTGTGAAGGCTTTGGTGCAGAGGAGCCTTCACTCATCTCCTTTTGATCCGATAAGACTGAGTCGACGAGAGGCTTGGGTGCAGACGACCCTTCGCCCTTCCCCGTTCCAGCAGAAAGTTCCCCGGTGACGCTCTCGGCTTTCGGCACGACTTCAGTCTCCTTAGACATGTTGTTGGAAGACGTTTTTCCTGTTGAAGGCAGTGATAAAATTTTTCAAGAGTCCTGTACTATTTATACTAGTCTACTGACTCTTCGTGAATCGAGGTGACTGTTCACCCCCCTTTGATGAATCTAAAGGTTCATTCATTAAAATCCCCAGCAGATATTTTTTGATGAATAATTCATTCTGACGGTTCATTTTTCAACCGTTCATCATATCATCATCGCCATCAAAAAAAAAAAAAAAAAAACTCGGGAAACTTCATTATTAAGAATTTTCGAAAACAATAAAGGGTTTACGAAGGATTTTGTGGGCTATTTATAGTTTTCGAACCGTCACAACGAAACGCGCCTAAATATCCACCACAACGGATTGCGCCTATTCAGCCTGAAGATCCGTTCTCGCCTTAAACTGCGCAACTTCTTCAAATAACAAGCGCGGTTTGACTTGGTCATATGCAAAATTATTCAAAGTATTTCGAACTTTTGAAAATTCAAAATTCGAAAACTTTGAAGGGGGTCTTGTAGGTCCCAAAAATCAAAACGCGCCTAGGTTTGATTCAACAGATTGATCAGAACGCGCCTACACACAGATGGCGCCTACTTCACCAACAAAAATCAAAACGCGCCTATTTCTGCATCACAGAGGCGCACTTCACAAACCGCGCTTAACTGACGTGGAGTCATCATTACCCGACAAACATGAAGATCGAGACGGCACTATCATTCCTCTGATGGCGCGGCGCTCGAAGAAGATATGACAGCTGTCCAGGCGCTGTGTGATCAAACTGCGCCTACTTCCATCTGAACTCAGCAGATAGCGCCTACTTCTATCCGAACTTAAGCGCACTTTTCAGATTGCGCCTACGTCTCAGTGAAGAAGGTGCAGTTCAATACAACATCAATTTAGAGCTTGCCACGTGTCCCTGAAACAGGCGCACTTTGACTAAATCAACGCCTAACTACCACTCTACATGTCCAACACGTGTCCTACTAACTGTACACGACCAAGCGCATTTTAATCAAATAATGCCACGTGTCTAGAGCAGTTGGTGCACGTTCGTGATAATGGAGTGAAAACAGGCGCAGTTTGTCATATGTGCTCAAAACAGGCGCACTTCAACCAGGCGCTCTCCAGAATAACTGTCCAAAACAGTTATTTCAGAATTCTATAAATAGAGTTTCGTTTCCATTCAACACATCACGGAGAAGATCAAGAGAGATCAGAGTTTTTGTCCAAGTGCTGCTGCGTTCTTCAGAGATTCAAGTCTTCAAAGTTCACATCGTCCAAGGGATAAAGCGATCGTCATCCAGATCGGATTCCTATAGTTGTACTTTCCCAGAATTCTTGTAATATTTTTTACAAAGTTTGTGAAATAAAGATTATACTTTTGTTTTTGCAAACAAATATCTCGATGGATTTTATTGTAGGATTTCTGAAGACGCCGCGGGGGAATGACGCGATTTGGGTCATTGTTGATAGATTGACCAAGTCGGCTCACTTCATCGCAATTAAAGTAGGATGGAGCGTCGATCGGTTAACACAAATCTACGTCGATGAGATTGTTCGACTGCACGGGGTACCGGTCTCTATAATTTCGGACAGATACGGGCGATTCCTATCGCATTTCTGGACGAGCCTCCAAGCGGCGATGGGGACCAAACTGAACTTTAGTTCGGCGTACCATCCCCAAACAGACAGTCAGACAGAGAGGGTCAATCAGATCTTAGAAGATATGTTGTGTCTGTGTGCGATCGACCTAAAGACTAGTTGGGATACACATTTGCTGCTTGCGGAGTTTGCGTATAACAATAGTTATCAGTCGAGCATCCAGATGGCTCCATACGAAGTGCTCTACGGGAGGAAGTGTCATTCGCCGATATGCTGGGATAAAGTCGGAGAGCGACAAGTGCTTGGACCGGAACTGGTGGAGCAGGCCGTCGAAAAGGTCCGCTTGATTCGAGATAGACTCCGCATCGTGCAAAGTCGACAAAAGAGCTACGCAGATCTTCATCGACGACCGCTAGAGTTCTTGGTCGGGGACCATGTGTTTCTGAAAGTAACGCCCATGTGCGGTGTGATGCGGTTCGGCGTTAAGGGCAAGTTGAGCCCTAGATTTGTAGGCCCCTTCGAGATCATTGAGCGAGTTGCGACGGTTGCTTATCGGATCGCACTACCTCCTGCCTTAGCTGATGTGCACGATATTTTTCACGTTTCACAACTTCGAAAATACGTGCACGATCCAAGTCATGTGGTTAGCGTCGATCAGTTGGAGCTACGTACTGACTTGTCTTACTCGGAGGAGCCTATTCAAATTTTGGACCGCAAGGAGAAAGTGCTACGCAATCGGTCGATGTCCTTGGTCCGCGTGCTTTGGCGGAACCATTCAGTCGAGGAGTCGACGTGGGAGATAGAGGCGGAGATGAAAGAGAAGTACCTCGCGTTATTTGTCTAAATTAAGGTCAGACCCTTGTTCTTAAGTTTCGGGACGAAACATTTTCTTAGTGATATATTATGTAGCGCCCCGCTTTCGATAGGCGACGAAACTTCATAATATGCTTGCGCCGAGTCAGATCGGCCGGGAACTTAGATGGCCATCTGACTCGATCGCTAAGCTTGGTAAACGAATAACGACTTGCGGTATCGATTCAAATCGATTTGGACGGAAGTTACGAGAATCGATCCAACTAATGTCTATTGGAATAAGTCCTAGATGCAACGGGCTGCGTCTCGGCGAGTGAGCTCTCTATAAGAGTCCCTTCGACGGGACCGGACCGCTGTATGGTTTTCTTGGAGCTTTGCCGCTGGGCTTGATGAAGTGCTTTCGCGTCGTTTTCATGGATGCAATTACAATTTCGATACAAGGGAAAAAGAAGGAATTCTAACAAAGCGTTGGTGCAATTGCAGGAGCTCGCATAACTAAGGATTGACGTTGCATAGCGCTTGGACGATCGGCACGAAGCAAAATAATCGGTAGGTGATTCGATCCTTCTTTTCTACTCTGTCCTGCAAACTTATTTCTTGCTTCAAATTCATTCAAATCGAACGATGCCAAGTTAATTGCATGCCAATCCACTAAGTCAAGAACTCGGGAAAAACGTATTGATTTTGAGTAATCTACTCTGAAAAATACAAGTTTCTCACATAAACAGAAAAGTTTAAGGTTCTAGTAAAAAGATAGACTATTTCACGTGCTGCAAAATAATGTGAAACGTCGATCATGGGTTATGATGCCTTAGACAATTTGGTGCCCATGGGACGCTAAATCGGTGTACGGCTTTGGGGAAATGAATAGTTGCATGAGTTGCGAGAAATGATAATGCCGTTCGATACTATCCGCGCTATACGAAACTGGTTGCATATATTAAACTGTTCGTACATAGGCATGGTCATGGAGAGCTTGTGCACAAGTTCGTTTTCCTCGAAACGGTATCCGGGGCATCAGAACCGATTCGTCCTAGGGGAATAATTTATCGTGCTTCGACGCGAGGCATGCGGGACCTTCAGTAAGGCTTGCAACCTAGGCTGAAAGGGTAGTGTCGCATGCCAACTTCGATTAAGTCCCTAGTGGTGCGTGTTTTCCATAAATAAATTCACTTTATTTATTGTATTTCTGAGAAAATTACAACTGTAGGAATCCGATCTAGAAGACGATCGCTTTATCCCTTGGACTATGCGAAGAAGAAAAGCTCTCAAAATTTTGACAGTAAGTTAGATAACTATGTATCTGTACCATGAATAAGAAAAAGAACTCTATTTATAGAGTCAAAAATAACTGAAAGGATAACTGTCTTCAAAACCTGTGTCTAGTTAAAAATCACGCAGGATTTAACATACGTAAGGTTGTGAGCAGTTACTGGACGTGGCCTGTAACTGTTGGACACATGGCAATCATGCATGAGTCGTATGCAAGTTACAGGACACACAGGCGAGAGATCAGTGGCATGGCTGCCACGTACTCCAATTTGATGAAATCCACGCAGACTTGTTGAAGACGAAATCCATGCAGACTTGGGTAAGAAAGGTTCAAAATCCACGCAAACTTGGGGCAAGAAGCTTCGGAATCCACGCAGACTTGGGGCAAAAAGCTTCACAATCCACGCAGACTTGGGGCAGAAAGCTTCAAAAATCCACGCAGATATGGGGCATGAAACTTCAGAATCCACGCAAACTTGAGGTAAAATGCTCAAAATACACGCAGACTTGAGAAAGGAACATATAAGTTCAAAATGCACGCAGACTTGAGCCAGAAGGCTCAGAATCCACGCAAGCTTGAGGCAGAACTGCCAGCTGTCTTGATTCGACGTGTCTCGACTGACACAAAATCTCTGACAGTGATTGCTTTGTCAGTCGCATTAAATGACAAGAAGCTCTTTTGGTACACCAACTTGGTGAAGGCTGAGTCTTGCTGAAGAAGATTTCAAAAGTCACGCAATAGTCGACTGTGATCTCTCGAGTTCTGTGTATACGTGGCATACGAGAAGACATTCTTCAACTGTCGTGCTGTTAGTCATAATTATACTCTGACAAATGATGAGCTGTTTCCCAGCGTGACTTTTAAATATTGTCCTGATCAACTCAGCGTGACTTTTGGACTTGTTCTGATCAACTCAGCGTGACTTTCATTTTTAAGGCCTACAAAACCCCCTTCAAAGTTTTCAAAAGTTGAAAAGACTTCAAAATTTCAAAATACTTTGAAAAGATAAATATGCAAATGAACTTATTAAATGTTATGATGACTCTTCAGTTTTCGAGACTGATTGAATCCAATTTATAGTGGAATATGAACCGCCGGCGAGCTCTGTTATATAAACAGGAAGAAAATTCAGCTTTGATGTTCATCTTACGTCAACATGACTTCGAAGGAAGAAGCTGAAGAAGAAGCAAGAAAGTTAGGTTTCTGTGCCCATGGCGACCCTACTCTTGGGGATAAGGAACCGGAGCCTTTAATTTTCGAGTTCAAAGATGACCCTACACAACTAGCCAAGAATTTCTTGAGCTATTTTGGCCTGGACGGCTCATCTTCTTCCAATGGGCGCAGTCTCGCAGAGCATCGTGACACGCTCAATGCTCTGTTACATCATATGGGAGTCACTAGCGTAGAGGAATTGGGCGCCAAGTTCAGTCGTTTCACAAAATAGAGCGTGTCTTTTATGCTTCTGTTTTCCTTTTGAAAAATGTTGTACTTCTTTTCCTATGTAAGGTCATCAGTGCTTCAATGTAGAGCGTGCATTAATGAAGAGCATTAAGTGGCACTCTTTGAATGTTTCAAACATTGTGCTATTTTCCAAAGTACACGTGACACTCATTCCGTAGTTATGAGCGCTTTTTACTCGGATCTTCCCGAAGAATAGGCTTGCACGTCGACCCTATTTAAATGGATAGATGAATTTCACACATACTCATCTCTTTATTCTTTCTCCTCTTCTCTGAGAATGAACTTTTCAAGAGATTTCATTCTCAACAGGAAAGCAATGCTTTCTAATATTCTCTTTCTGTGCACTATATCAGACATTGGTTTGCCAATCCTTAGTACCAAACTCGATGGTAAGTCCAATATAGTACGCGTACCATTTTTACTGTTTTGAAGATTTTGTTTCTGACTGAACAGAGTGCACCTGTCTTTGTTTGGCCAAATACACGCCAAATGATAATGACACTTCTATTAGTTGATCTCTTTTTTCTTGCTGCTTTCTGCAGGAGCTCGACTGAAAATTTTCTTCAGAACTAGCATTGGTGATTTGGATGCTGTGGAGAATATTCTTCTGACACCTACATCAGGGAGCTCATACGCTTTTGATGCATAAATCAGAAAACTCAGAACTCTTCATAGGATAGAAGGGTCTTCCTCCAATGGCAGGAAGAGCCTTTATATACGGAGAGTTGGACGGTGGAGTCAACTCTATCCCGAGAAATCGGGTAGTAGAGTTTCTTTCACGGCAGAACTAGGAATTGTATCCCAATATTGGATACATTCCTATCTCCTTTGAAAGGTCGCTCCCAATCCACCAGTTGTATTGGCAGCAACACGCCTCCGGGCTGCCATACTCTGGGGTTCTCCTCTTTTCTGAGAGAGAAGACCAGAGTTTGATTTCTGCTGTTCCGGTTGCCACTGGAGCTCAGACAGTCAGGAACTGCCACCAACAACGAACCCGTCAAAGAAGATCCAAAGAAGAAATAGATCTCCATTAGGTTTTTGTTGTGTGCATAGAATGAAAATCCAAAATTGTAATAGATTTCCATTATGATTTGTAAGAAAGTCTAAGAAAATGTAATAGACTTTTTATGATGAAATGAGAGTGGAAATGATAATTCTTCTATGCTCAATGATTTGTATTTGAATGAATTGTGGACATGATAGATAATGAAATCTTCTTTTCTGATTTGGAGTACGTAATATTATCAGAGGTAGTATGGACGTGATAATATGTAGGAACTCAAAAGAAAATAGATTGATTTCTATGCAGAGGTCAAAAATAACAAATGAGCAGGTAGATTCGGTATTTATCCAGAGGTTATGAAAACGTGATAAATAACGAATCCCCATAATAAAAGATTATGAACGGACGAATCGTCAGATGAATGTAATAAATGAACGAATGAACCGTCGGATGAATGTAATAAATGAACGGATGAACCGTCGGATGAATGTGATGCTTCATTATTTGAAGAACTTCTGCCTATAAATATAGCAAAATTCTGACCAGAATGAACACTTCTATTCTTCAACATAAAAATGTCGTCTGAAGAAGCATCCAAGAAGGCTGAAATCGTCCCGAAGATTCAGAAGGGCACTGAAGAACGCCCTGTCGATCCAGTTCAACCGAAGGAAGTAAAAGCAGGCGAAGGTTCGTCTGCACCCAAGCCCCCCCAGGGACATTCTGGACTTCCTGCTCGAACCAGGAAGGACTGAAGAAGAAGAAGCCATGAGGATGGCCGCTTGCAAGTTCCTCGTGGGTTCCAGCAAGGAGGTTCTCGGCTCTTTTGCTGACTGCATTTTCAAGAAGGACAGCAGTGGCCTGCATCCAAATGTAGAGAAGGATGATAGTGATCTTTCCTAAAATCATGTACTATCAATCATGATTAAAATAAAATAAAAATTTTATTTATAAACATGAACTTGTCTGATGATTTACAAGTATTTACATTTATACATAATACGTTTTAAGGAATTTGCCATTAATAGGCATCATAACTTTTCGACCATCCAGTTCTGAGAGTTGATAAGCTCCATTTGAGAAAACTCTGCTTACGACATAGGGACCTTCCCATTTTGCGTCGAATTTGCCTTTGCTCATATGAGTCATAGTCATAGGACGTCTGACTGTTAGAACAAGTTCTCATTTTTGATACGCTCGAACCCTGACTTTCTTATTAAAAGCTCTTGAGATTCTAGCTTGATAGAATTCGATGTTCTGTTGAGCAGATAATCGCTTCTCATCCAGAGCTTCTAATTCCTGAAGTCGAAGACGATCATTATTCTCGGCGGTGAGTTCATTAGCGATTGCTATCCTTAAAGAAGGAATTTGAATCTCTAATAGAAGAACAGCTTCACATCCATACACCAGAGAGAAAGGTGTACTTTTAGTAGCATTACGAACTTAGTACGGTAAGCCCACAAACATTCACCGAGCTTCTCACTCCAATTACGTTTGTTAGTAGAGACAAACTTCTTTAGGAGTTTGATGATGGTCTTGTTGAAAGCTTCTGCTAATCCATTAGCCGCTGGATTATATGCAGTAGAAGCCACATTGTTGATCCGGTGATCGTCACAGAATCGCGTAAATTTCTGGCTGACGAACTGTGGTCCGTTATCATGAATAATGCGTCGAGGAACACCAAATCTGTAGATAACGTGGTGTTTGATAAAGCTGATGACATTGGACGTCTTAACTTCAGATAAAGGAATGGCTTCGGCCCATTTGGAGAAGTAATCGGTTATTACGAGAATAAACCGATGACCTTTGGATGACGGCGGATTGATCGGACCGATAATGTCCATGCCCCAAGCTTCGAAGGGCCATGATGCTGCCGTCGGATGTAGAAATTCCGAGGGTTGATGAATAAAATCCGCATGGATTTGACAAGCTTTATACTTCTTTGTATATTCGATGGCGTCTGATACCATAGTGGGCCAATAATAACCCATACGTCGAATACGGTCCTGAAGTTTTGGTCCAGGCTGATGTGCTCCACAAATTCCATCATGTGCTTCACGAATAATTTGTTGAGCCTCGTCACCGGTAACACATCGAAGAAGTAAACCATCATAAGCTCGACGATATAAGGTTTTTGTAGTATGATTATAATAGAATCTGAGTGATCGTCGTCTGATAGATGCTGCCTTACTCGGATTATCTGGAAGAATATCATATAATACGAAATCTAAGAAAGGAAGTCGCCAATCTTTATCCGTATTTTGATTCTCGGCCGAGTTACTGAAGATGAATTCCATGCTAGAATCAGATGAAGATGATAAAGATTTACGACTGAATCCAAATCCTCTTGTTGTATTGACGTCATGAGAAGTTGATTCTTCAATGTCAATTGGAAGTCCTAGGGTTAGGTTATTTTCCAGATGAAACAATTCTCGATTGCGAACAACAATCATTTGTTGCCGTCTAATTGGAATAGCCAACACCGTCGCAAGATTAGCTAGAGCATCAGCTTCTGTGTTACATGCTCGCCTAACATGTTCAATGAAGAATTCTTCAAACGAAGAAGCCATAGATATAGCTGATCTATGATAAGGAACCAGATCTTGATGACGAACTTCATAAGTACCCCTTATCTGATTGACAATGAGTTTAGAGTCTCCGTACGCCTCCAAATGTCGAATATTCAGATGTTTAGCGAGTTGAAGACCAATGAGTAACGCATTGTACTCAGCTACGTTGTTTGAACACGGCTGATCAAGAGAATAAGCTCTTTGGATAGCAAGACCTTCTGGCGATACAAGAACGATTCCAACTCCAGCGACAATATCACCATTAGGACCTATCCTTGAAGCTCCATCAAAGAATAGATGCCAAGTAGGATCTTCTTCGGCAATTTGGTTTGAATCTAGGACTTCATCTGGGATTTCATCATAGAGTTTTGAATTTTCTGGAATTGAATGAGCAGCCAGAAAATCAGCTAAAGCTTGTCCTTTGACTAATTTCTGAGGAATATAGTGCATATCATACTGAGCAAGTAAGATTCTCCAGTTAGCCAATCTAGAATTCAAAACACTGGGTTTCTTCATCATGACCCGTATAGGATTAATTCTGGAGATGACATGAATAGTCTGACCAGTGATATAATGTCGTGTCTTTTGAACAACGAACAACAAGGCTAGACATTCTTTTTCGACCGGTGAATATCGAGGTTCAGCTCCGGTCATAGTACGACTGAGATAGTAAATGGCTTATTCATGACCATTTTTATTCTTTTGAGTGAGCAATGCACCCAATGAATGACTCATTGCTCGGGTATATAGGAGGAATGGAATTCCTGAGACGGGAGGTACCAATACTGGAGGGCTCATCAGATATTGTTTTATATCATCGAATGCTTTCTGACATTCATCATTCCAGACAAAAGAGACACCTTTCTTCATAAGTTTGTTGAATGGTCTGCAGCGTCCTGAAAGATTAGAGATGAATCTCCTGATATAAGCGATCCTTCCTTGAAATCCTCGTAGCTCTTTTAAGGTGCGTGGAGGACGCATCTCTTGGATGGCTTTGATCTTCTCGGGATCCACGTGTATACCTTTAGAGGTAATGACGAAGCCGAGAAATTTACCACTAGAGACGCCTAAGAAGGACTTAGTATGGTTCATCTTTAATTGATGCTTACGCATTAGATCAAATATAGTCTTCAAATCTTGGATGTGATCCTCCTTTTGTCGACTTTTGACTGCAATATCATCAACGTAGCATTCGACTGTTTTTCGCAGATGTTCACGAAATATAGTGCTCATAGCTCGTTGATAAGTTGCTCTTGCATTCTTGAGACCAAATGGCATAACCGTATAACAGTATGTACCAATCGACGTTCTGAAAGAAGTGTGCTTCTCGTCATCTGGAAACATTTTAATCTGATTGTACCCAGAATACCCGTCCATGAATGACATCCGTTCAAACCTATAGGTATTATCGATCATGACATCAGTGATTGGTAGAGAAAATTCGTCTTTAGGACATGCCGTATTAAGATCGCGGAAGTCTATGCATACTCTGATCTTGCCAGTCTTTTTAAGGACAGAAACTATGTTAGCCACCCAATCGGGATGTTGTTCCTTTCTAATAAACCCGAAGGTCATGAGTTTATTGACTTCAGCTTCAATTGCATCCATAATATCTGGACGAAATCGTCGCTGTTGTTGTTTGACCGGTTTAGCATTCGGCAAGATATTGAGCTTGTGAGTTGTAATTTGTGGATCAAGTCCTGGCATATCTTCATAACTCCAAGCGAAGACATCGATGTAATCACGAATGAGTTTGATCATGTCTTGCTTATCAGTTTCTGAAAGACTTTCACTGATGAATATTGGTTTGGGGGATACCTCTTCACTAACATATATTTGAACAAGTTTATCTTCAGTCGGAGGTTCTTTTTGCTCGAAACGGAACTCCCATTGATTATCCAACCTTTGGGCCCATTGTTCTGATTCAGGTGAGATTTCAAACTCTTCTTCGTCTTCATCACTTTCTTCAGAACAGTCAATATCAACCATGTTGGAAGACAGAATGTTGCAGTAGAAATCACCGATACACATATCGGAATCCCAAAAAGTGGTACTAGAAGAATCAGATCTCTTATCTTCGTCAGACTCGGGATCTTCATGGATAATATTAATAAAAGGAGTAGGAGCAATATAGCCCAATCCGCATTTTGTCCTTCCATATTTCAGAGGAGGAATCCGGACAGGCATTTTTCTTCCTTTGCCATTATTGAGGCCAGTCCTAAAGTCATAGCCCATATTTTTAATGATGTCTTTAGATTGCTGACTATAACGACGTAGTTGTAATCTTCCAGTATCATCGTTTTTGTCATCATCTTCTAAATCAGAAGGACTTTGGGGCCCTTTGTAAAAGAATATTGGAATGTCTCCTGGCTTTCTGCTGGGAACTAGAAAGTATAAAGATTGTACAGGTTCTAGGGATACATCTGTATGAGCAGTCTGTACAATTCCTATGGTTATTATGCTCAAGTCATCTAACAAATGTAAATAACTATGAACATAATTACACACATCAACATACTGCAAAGATGGAGACTTTTCATTAAATATAAAAGCAGCAATATTTACATTGGGAGAAGGCTGAGCCTTAGAGATCTTAGCCAAGTCAATGACTAAAGGAGGAGAAGAAGAACAAGAAGGAATTTTGTTTCGATTAAGATCGATAACAAATGGCTCAGAAGAGGTGAGCTCCCTTAAAGCTTGAGATGGAAGAGTAATCCGCCCTCCAACTGGAATTAGCAGAGTATCCTGTTTCACATATGAAGATGCAGGAACTGCAGTATGCCCACTGACAGGAATGATCAGTGTATCTTGAGTAGACAACTGAGGTAATGAAGAAATTCGTCCACTCACCGGAATGATGAATGAACCTTCTCCAGAGGGTTTGGGAGATTGTTGCTGAGTAGTTCGACCTTTAACAGGAATTATTAAAGTCTCACTTGGTGAATCCTCTTTCTTCATAGCTTGTATCACCCTTGTATACTCTTCTTTATACATCCAGGAATTATTGAAATAGGCTTCAACCCTATGGAAGGGATTTATATCAGCAACTTCTTTTTGTACTCTTCCATTGCTATCAATGTATTTAAAACACTGATGAAGAGTAGAAGGCACCATATTATTTTCATGAAAAAGGGCCTCCCAAGAAGAAGATTGTAGGATCCCACGATCTCGATCACATAGAAAGTGACTTTGGATCTGAAATTGCCTATTTGAAGCTTCAGATGAATCTTTCCCAAAGGCTCGCTTCGACTTTGATTGAATCCCAAGATAGTAGTAACCGTCTTGGAAAGCTTGTGAAGAGAGATTTTTAATTCATCCAACAGGCTCTTTGGCATTATGCTTATAGCAGACCCTGGATCAATAAGGATACGATCTATCTTCATCATGTCGATATAACGGGTATAATAGAGAGGCCGATCATGTCGATTATCCTCCAATAGCATGTCATCTTGTGTAAAGGTGATATTTGGGATAATCTCCAATATACTGTTGCAATGTAAGCAAGTGGCAGGTTCTGCATCTGGCTTCTTCAATTGTGCAAGACAAGAGTCAGCTTGTAGAAGTGCTTCACTTAACGTCTTTCGAGTCTCTTTAGAAAGACGTAAAAGTTCAAAGAGGGACATTCTAGCTGGAGTATTAGCAAGTTGAGCTAGAATGTCGAAATTATAAGGCTTCTGAAGCCCAAGAGGAGGGGACTTCTTGATTGGTTTATCAAACCGAGCCTGTTGTTTGCCTTTCTCAAGAGCCGTAGGCTTAGAAAAAACAGGTTCAACTGGGGTAGTTGAAGGAACAGGTACAGTAGATGATTCTTCTTCAGGAGGAACATTAGGAGCGTCTTTATCAACAGGAGGGATATCAGGAGTATCCTCAGGATTCTTGGAATAACCCTTTAGATAAGGTTTCCCTGTTCGAGTAGCACCAGCAAGTGCTTCTTCCTTCTCTTTTGGCTCTGTGTCAGAGATAGATCCAAGAGAAGTCATATGACATGACTTAATCTTTCCAGCCTTTTTAGACTTTCGAGAAGTAATCTTTTGAGGAGAAGGCGATTCAAAATCTGCCACTAGATCAGGATGAATCCACATGATTTCTCCTGTTTCCAAAGTGATTAGCACTAATCCTTCAGATTGCGGAGGAGGAATATTCACTATTTTAAGAGTTGCCTTGGGAATAGGAACGATCCCACTTTCAAGGAGTTGAGGAGGGAAATCTCCGAATTGCATAGAGATGACGTTGGAGGTGACGGTCTTCTCTTTCGGAGTAAGAGAAATAGCTCCAGATTTAATCATTTCTTAGATCTTTCCTTTCAGTACATAACATGTACGAATTGTGTGACCCAACATTCGGTGGTATGGACAGTATTTGGGATGATCTGTCTTACCAGCTTCATCAGGTTTCTTGATTTCAGGTAATTGTATTTTATTACCTTTCAGCAGACATTCAAAGATACCAAGGACATCGTCATCATCGAAAGAGTATTCTTCCTTGGAGCGAGGTGCTCTTGTTTGTTGGGTTGTAGAAGTAGGAGAAGTTTGAACAGTTGATGCATCTTTGCTCTGAAGATTAACTTCAAGAGTTTCTTTTCCCTTGCGAGCATTGTTTGTAGCATTATTATTAGTACCTTGACCTGTTTCATTGGGAGTCATCTGCACTCCTAAACCTTTGAAGGTTTCAGCACTAATTTCTGCGGCCTTGGCACTAACTATGAAAGAAGGCCAGTCTTGAAATTGGGTGGATCGTGTCCACATGCTGATGATTGGCAACAAGTTTGATTTGCATGTGTCGATGGTGACAGTATCAGGAGTTCCAAGAGGCATCTTCAGAGCTTCTCTTCGAAATCGTTCAATGAAATCCTCTATAGTTTTATTATTTTTCTGCTTGATTCTAATGAGAGCAGACATAGTCATGTCATTGAGCCCTTCATAGAACCGTTCAAGAAACATCTGTTTGAAACCGGCAAATGAGGTAATACACCCATCTGGGAGACTTCTATACCATTCATAAGCCGTTCCCTTGAGACATCCAACAAATACCCGAGTAAGGAGGGCGTCACTTGGTTGCAATTGATCAGTCATCACTTCAAAGTGATTAATAAACTGACTTGGAGAAGTGGTTCCATCATAGAATGAGATAGTAGGAGGCTTGTATTTAGGAGGATACGATACTTGCTTCCATTCTATCGGATAAGGTTGCTTAATGCCTAATCTTTGTAAACCATCCTTCTGTTTGAATGCCTCGAATTGAGTTTTGAGATTCCTCAATTCTTCATTAACAACTCCGGAAGATTGTGGAGTTGTACCTTGTAGAGAATAGTTAGGAGGAGGAACAGCATTATAAGTACTACCCCCAGCTCCAGAGAGACTAGGATTTGGTTGAGCTGGTCCAGGAGTATTGGATTGTACTGCTAGAGAAACTTGTACTGGACTCATACCAGTGTCAATTGGTATGGCATCTGGTACAGTCTGTCGATTTTGCATCTGAGTTGCCATGAGTTCATACATCGACTTCATAGTATCAGCCATAGACTTCATTTGCTGTTCCAAAGAAGCAATCCTTTGTTCTTGAGGAGTCAAGGAAGAAAAAGGTTCATCAGTATTCCCATCAACCATATAAGTCGTGACTGTACGAGGGATTATTGATGAACTGGTGGATGTTGTTTGTTCTGAATCATTGCTTTGTGCATCAAAGTCAATTATAGGAGAACTACCCCCAGTAGGAAGAGGTGGGAAGTTAGATTCTCCAAGGAATTCAGAATCATCTTCAAAAATCAAAGTTCTTTGACTAGAGGCCAGGAATCTTGCTCTTGTGCCTCTATATACTCCATCTGGACTATCAGCTCTACCCCCAGTATCCCGAGAGGTCATGTTGACAGAAGCAAACAAAGGCTCATCTTCATCAGGCATAGGTTCACACTGAATCCGATTGAAGACAGATTGTCGTTTTGTTTGACATCTACATTGTATTGTGACTCTCGGCTGGAAATCACATTCATGATCAACATAGTCCTGAATCATCGATTGACATCTGCATTGAATTATGACTCTTGGCTGGAAGTCACATTCAGCATGATCCATTGTCATAGAATTATTCCTTCTCTTCTGTTGAAGGTGTTCCCGTAGATCTATCTGTGAAGATTGAGGTAGATCAGAGAACACTCTTTGTGTATTTTTAGGAATATATTTCTGGTTCTTGGGTCTTGATGGCTCTTGATTATATAGGGAGTGATTAATATGAGCCACATAATTTCTAGCATACTCTGCATCCGGATCTTTTATCTTCATTTCCGATTGGTGTGGTTTCTTAACACCAGAAGTGCTTCCCAAACGGGTTTGATTAAGTTTTGTTATTAGATCAGTTGGAGGTAACACATTGGTTTTTGAAACTTGGAGTTTTCCTTCCATTGATCTGGATATTTGCAGAGAAGGAAGAGTTGAACCACCCCCTTGATTAGGAGTTGGTAACAGACCTTTTCTAGACAAATTCTGTGCCCAATTCGAAGAAGTCGTAGAAGAAGACATTAAAGAATGTTTCTTCTTAGACTTATTCAAGTTTTGAGACATAGAATGTCCAGAAGGAAGAGTAGTCAAAAGACTATCTCCTTTTCTTTGACTAACAAAATTGTCAGTCAAAGCTGTTCCTGAAGTAAAAACTACTGGAACAGAAGAAACAACTAAAGAGTTATCTCTTTTCGAAGGGACTTTGTGTGGAAAACCACCCCCAGTTCTAGTAGAACTTGGCACAGAAGAAGAGATAGATAAAGAGTTATTCTTCTTAGATAAAATACACGCTGAAACAGACTTGGTTAAAGAACCAGTACTGTCAGCGTGACTTTTGATTTTAGAAATACTCGCTGGAACAGATTTGGCTAAGGAGCCAGTGCTGTCAGCGTGACTTTTGATTTTGGAAATACATGCTGGAACAGATTTGGCTAAGGATCCAGTGCTGTCAGCATGATTTTTGAATGTGAGATTGCACGCTGGAACAGATTTGGCTAAGGAGCCAATACTGTCAGCGTGACTTTTAGAATTGAATTTGCACGCTGGAACAGATTTGGCTAAGGAGCCAGTACTGTCAGCGTGACCTTTGATTGCTGTCATCTTCGAGCGCACAAGAGTGTGCGTGCTTGCAGTAGAGTTCTTGCCAGTGTTAGGAGTAGACACTATGGCAGAGACTTCACCATTGGCTGCCAACTGATTCTTAGGAACATAGACAGAGTGTCCCTTCGACTTGGCAGTGATGATGGAGGCTGAAGTGGGCTTGCCACTCTTAGCCCGCTGTATTTCTTCATAGGCGAGTTGATCGAATTGGATCGTCATCACCTTCTTCGTCGAGCCGATTGACGAAGTGTCGCATTGAGTTGTTGCCATCTCAGAAGAGGAGATGGTTTTCTCCAGCAGAGTCGCCAATTTGTTTTCTATAAATAAATTCACTTTATTTATTATGTTTCTGGGAAAATTATAACTGTAGGAATCCGATCTAGAAGACGATCGCTTTATCCCTTGGACTATGCGAAGAAGAAAAGCTCTCAAAATTTTGACAGTAAGTTAGATAACTATGTATCTGTACCATGAATGAGAAAAAGAACTCTATTTATAGAGTAAAAAATAACTGAAAGGATAACTGTCTTCACAACCTGTACCTAGTTGAAAATCACGCAGGATTTAACATACGCAAGGTTGTGAGCAGTTACTGGACGTGGCCTGTAACTGTTGGACACATGGCAATCATGCATGAGTCGTGTGCAAGTTACAGGACACGCAGGCGAGAGATCAGTGGCATGGCTGCCACGTACTCCAATTTGATGAAATCCACGCAGACTTGTTGAAGACGAAATCCACGCAGACTTGGGTAAGAAAGCTTCAAAATCCACGCAAACTTGGGGCAAGAAGCTTCGGAATCCACGCAGACTTGGGGAAAAAAGCTTCACAATCCACGCAGACTTGGGGCAGAAAGCTTCAAAAATTCACGCAGATGTGGGGTATGAAACTTCAGAATCCACGCAAACTTGAGGTAAAATGCTCAAAATACACGCAGACTTGAGGAAGGAACATATAAGTTCAAAATGCACGCAGACTTGAGCCAGAAGGCTCAGAATCCACGCAAGCTTGAGGCAGAACTGCCAGCTGTCTTGATTCGACGTGCCTCGACTGACACAAAATCTCTGACAGTGATTGCTTTGTCAGTCGCATTAAATGACAAGAAGCTCTTTTGGTACGCCAACTTGGTGAAGGCTGAGTCTTGCTGAAGAAGATTTCAAAAGTCACGCAATAGTCGGCTGTGATCTCTCGAGTTCTGTGTATACGTGGCATACGAGAAGACATTCTTCAACTGTCGTGCTGTCAGTCATAATTACACTCTGACAAATGATGAGCTGTTTCCCAGCGTGACTTTTAAATATTGTCCTGATCAACTCAGAGTGACTTTTGGACTTGTTCTGATCAACTCAGCGTGACTTTCATTTTTAAGGCCTACAGTGCGTAGCACCAATGACCGTATATAAGATAGTTGCATGCTCACCTATTATCTTATGCAGGGTAAATATCATCTCTGTTTTTATGCAGGGACGAGCACGGCCGTGGTAAGAAATATGATAAACTGCGATGTTATACTGTATGCTTTATTACTCAAAGACGGCTATCGAATATGAACTGAATTCATTTAGTTCTAATAGAAAGACAACTCTAAAGCATGCCTAATCTAACAATCAGAGTCGGTTTAGACGAGTTGGTTCGTCTCGTCCACTTAGCAAGTATGCTAATCCCCTCCTCCAATTTCCCCAGGTGCGACGGGCCCTCTGACCTAAAACGAAGCTGAAGTTCGGAGAGGCGTTTTGAAGCTCTTCCTATACTGAAGTATTTTGAAGCCAAATTCAAGTCGACGGCTTATGTATAAAGGGGCGAATGTATGGGACAACAACCGTAGTTCAGGCAACTTGTCGAATGTATTTTCTTTCTGTTTTCAATCAATGTAGCCGCAACGGCATCCAATGTAATTACGACTTGCACTTCGTTGCAAGCTATGAATGAAAAGTATTTCTATCTTCCTATACTGCGTCTTAAATTCTGATGTGATTTATGAAGTTTTAACTTGCGTATTAATATCAAATCTAACGTAACATTCTGCCTTGTACGAGTACAATTCCAGAATCATACGACCTCACGCCTTAGCGAGGACGATCGAATCGGCAAAATTAACATTGGGGACGAACGTTGCCGACTCGGGGCGTGACACTATATTCTCCTCAATCCAACGGAGTAGCAGAGAGGAATAACCGAGCATTAACAGAAATGATGAATTCAATGATGCTTACTGCAGGTCTTCCAAAATGCTCCTGGAGAGAAGCTACATTAACGGCCACTTTCATTCTGAATAAAGTGCCATATGCAACTTCGGACGTAACTCCTCATGAACTCTGGTTCAAAGTCAAACCAAACTTGAATGTCATTCGAGTGTGGGGGTGTCTGGCGTATGTGAAGCTTCCAGATCTGAAGATTCAGAAGCTGGGGACAAGGACTATGAAGGCGATCTTCTTGGGGTATGCCGAGAAGAGTGATGCTCGGAGATTTATTGATATTGAGTCAAATCATATCATCGAATCTCGCGATGCTGAATACTTTGAAGACAAGTTTGCAAAAGACAAAAATATTGTTCTTTCGGACATTCCGAAAAATGATGTAGGTGCAAATGAGACTGAAATCTCATTTGGGCCAGTAGTCCAAGAAGAGGCTGTTGTTGAGGAAACAACTCTTGTACCAGAACTCGCAGAGCCGTCAGCAAAGCGAGCGAGGAGACCTAAAGACTTCGGAGATGACTTTGTCACCTATCATGTGGAAGCAGATCCGCTTACCTATGATGAGACGATGAAGACCAGAGATGCTATCTTCTGGAAGGAGGTAGTGAATGACGAGTTTGACTCTATCACCTCCAATAACACATGGGTGTTGGTAGATCTACCTAAAGGAGAAAAGCCCATCGGATGTAAATGGATCTTCAAGAAGAAGATGAAGACAGATGGAACTATTGACAATTTTAAGGCCAGGCTGGTAGCCAAGGGATTTTCTCAGAAACAGGGGATAGACTACTTTGACACGTACGCTCCAGTAGCTCGGATGATCACCATCAGGATGTTAATCGCTCTAGCAGCCATACATAAGTTGGTGATACATCAGATGGATGTAAAGACAGCATTCCTGAATGGAGAGCTGACCGAAGAGATTTTGTCACGACCTGCACCCGGATATACGGGTACGAATACGTAGACGACGCCCAGCCTACGCCGCAGTATCGGCGGTAGAACGCTGTCTAGTACCCAATAAATATACACTACATATAGAAGATCAATAACTATAAATATACTCTAGTCACATCACAACAGTTAGGGATGATAAGACAAGAAAGATAACTAAAGCACAAGAACAACTAGAAACTACTAGAAGGAATCATAAGACAGGAAAATAAAGAAGGAAAAACAAGACGAACTAAGGATAACTACCAGGCAACTCACATAGAAGAATAGTGAGATCCACCTCAGCTAGCAACATCATAAAGTCCACTAATGGTATACCAACTCCTAAAATATTATCAACGGTATCCTGTCAGGAAAATGAGCAAGTACAAGCACTAACAGCAGTTCCATGTGAATTGACAAATTCCATAAGAGACAGTATAATGAACTTCAAGACAAATATATATGAAGGCTTGGGAACCGTTCGGAAGCCGAGTTACAACCCTTAAACCAAACAAGGACCGGGGTTGTAACTCTTCTCTCGAGCAGAACTTAGTCTCCAATCAAGGTACAATGTAAAGGCATGTAGAGCATGTGAGTAACTGTATATCATGACATGGTAAAAAAAATACTGAATGTAGAACAGAGCAGGATATACGATAAGATAAAGTAAATATAAAATGTGCCTCGAATATTATAGCATAATGTGATCGATATGGGTCAAGATCAGGCTTCCAGCCGACCGGCTACAAGTACGTGGACTCGGTCTGGCCGGGATGGTAAGCTATGGAGCAAGTAGTAGCACAGGTCAGGCTATACCCATCGTGAGGTGAGGGTATAACTATGATACAAGTAGTAACTCAAGGTGGGCATTGATCACACTATCTATAATATTCCCCATTTCCCGAATAGTATACGGATCCGGACATAGCATGTCATGACGCGGGATTCCCTAAGAGGGGAGCAAGTCCTCTTCAGGAATCGGCGTCAATACAAGTACAAGAATCAAGACCAAGCAAGTACCAGTATCCCAAGAAATCCAGGAATGAAATCTCATGACAGGAATCCGACAATACTAGTCCGTGAACTATCGTGACTGAGAATCAAGTAAGACACTACGACTGAATCGGATATAGCAGATATCAAGACAATGAAAACTATCAGTGAATGTACTCGCCTGCGGTCCTGAGCTGTCAAATGGGATCGATGCTCAGAGTGATGCCACAGACCTAAAGATAAGATACATATAAGCTAATTAGGGTTCAACAGTGTTAGGCTTGATTCTATAGTATAAGCTACGCAAATCTAGGTCAGACTCAGTCAACTAAGTCAAAATAGGTCACACTAGGTCAAACTGGGTCAATGGTTAACTTACAGTTGACTTTTGGTCAACTGGTCAACTCTAGTTAACTATGGTCAACTCTAGGTCAAACTAGGCTAATGTTTGACTAACAGTTGACTTTTGGTCAACTGGTCAACTCTGGTCAACCAAGGTCAGACTAGTCTAACCTAGGTCAAATGTTGACTCTACTTCGACGTTCAGTCAAAGCAGTCAACCATGGTCAAATTGGGACAAGGCTAGTTTCTATGAACATCTACATGGTCAACACATTCAATTTCAGTGATCGAGAAATCACTGAAATCGATGGATCTCAAAATACCACAAAAGGAGAAGGATTATAATAATAGGGTAAAAACCTACAGATGTTGTCGAATGATAAAATAAATATCACCAACGTGTCCAGAATAGTCAAATCAGTTAGGATAGCCTGTCCATAAGTCCAATTTGGACACAGGGGCAAAAAGGTAATTTCGGGTTAAAACGGTGTCCGGGTCGGACCCGCTTTGCACCGAAAAACGTGCAAGAATTTTAGTCTACCAAATCTAACAAATTATATGTCCACGAATCCAGAATGACGAAACGAACCCAACGGTATATCCAGAATTGGATTCCGATGAGCCGATCTCAAAGTGACCCGTTGACTCAGAAAGTGGGATCCGCTTTGCACCGAAATGCGTGCCAGGGCCCACGTTCTCCAAATCAAGCAAACTTTATATGAAAATATGCCAAAACGACGCCACGAGTCTACTGGTGGTGTCAGAAATTGAATCCGGAGTCCCGGGTTCAAAAATAGAATTTTACAAGTGCAACACTAAGAATTCGAACGGCCAACTTTGGCGTCGAATTCGACCGACCTAACAAGCTCAAACTGAAATAAAATCTAAAGGGGGCAGGAAGAGGGTTATACCAGCTTCGTACAGGAACTGGTAGCGTGTCAACCGGAGCTGCGACGACGAAGATACGAACCCGCGAAGTTGGCATCACGAAACTGTCCAAAAATAACATAATTTAAACGGTCAACTTGGTGGCCGGTTTTGATGTATCAAATGACGAAATTAACGGATGAAATTTGAGAGGGATGAAGGGGTATATACCGAGATTGTGACGGAGCGAAGAGTTCACCGATCCAATGGTCGGATTGTCCAAAAAATCTGCACGAAGTCGCTGTCACAGAGCGAACTTTCAGCCTTGATCCCGCGCGCGTCACGCCGGGATTTCGTGCAAAATGCACGAATAGTCTACGTGGCATGTCGGAGGTGCTCGCCGGAGGGTACGCCAGGCCGAGGGGGTGGCCGGTGGCCGTGTGCGACGACGGCGACGGCGGCGGTCGTCGGCAACGGCGACGCGCGGCTGCCCTTGCGCGCACGCTGCTGCGGCTTTGCACCGCTGCTGCTGCTGCAGTTGCGGCCACTGCAGCTGCTGCTGCTCCGCCGCGCGGTGGTGGCGGTCGCCGGCGGGGTACGGCGAGCGGCGGCGCGCTCACGACGGTGGTGGCGATTTGATGATGGTGTTGTGGTGGTTAATAAGGAGGAGGTGGTGGTGGTTGTTAATGAAGAGGAGGTGGTGGTGGTTGTTAATTGTGATGGGGATGTAGGTGATGAAGATGAAGAAGGAGGAGCTCGTGAAGATGGTGATGGTGTGGTCGGGTTGAGGAGTCGGCCATGGCTGTGGGGAGATAAAAAATGAATGAAGATGGTGATGGTGTTAAAGAGATAGAGAGAGAGAGAGAAGAATTTTTTAATAAAAGGGAGAGAGAGAAAGTGGAAAAGAGAGAAAATAGAGAGAGAGAGAGTGTGTGTACATAAGAGAGGGGGGGTGTGCTGGTGCTCGTGTACGTGAAGGGGAGGGGGAGTGCTGAGTGTGATAGGTGAGGGGAGTTTGTGTAAGGAGAGAAGAGAGAGAGATATTTATATGTATATATAATATATGTGATATATGTGTGTGTGTGTGTATATTAATATATAGAAAGAGAGAGAGAATGAGAGATATTTAGGGAGAGGGGGAAAAAGTAGGTCGGCTATGAGGGTGAGTTAGGAGAGAGAGGGTGGTGAGGATGAGAGATAGAGTTATTATATACATATATATATATTATGTATATAAATGGAGAGAGAGAAAAAGAGATATTTATATAAAATAGGGATATTTTGAGTAGAGAAAATGCAAATACAATAGTGGGGTGATGTGGGTAGACATGGTAGGGCCTACACCCAATTGGGTCGGGTACTGGGCTAAGATCGGACAGGTTCGGGACCAAGATTTAATTAAATAACAAATTTTAAACCATTTAAAATCATGGATGAAATGGAAGCACAAGGGAGATCGATTTCGTGGCACGCAAGTGGCACACACACAATAGGCTCAAAACAGGCCAGGGCCATATATTGGGTCGACTGGATTGGACCGATGTCAGGCCCGAAATTTAAATTGGAAATTAAGTCACGAATTGCGGCAGACGATAAATTGGTCTAAATTGACCCGAAAGTTGCACGAAACAAATGGAGCACAAGGGAACAAGTTCGAGTGGGACACGATATATCAACATGGAGATAATCTCGCCTAGTACAAACTTCAAGAAGAAAGTTTTCAGAGACTGGCATCCCTAATGCTCTAGAAATCCAAGTCACGGTAAAGAGCATTAAATCAAAATTAATCAAATCTAAATAATTTATCGAGAATAAATTATTTAGAAAATTCGAAAAAATCCCGAAAATTCAGGGGGCTTACATCCTGCCCACCTTATAAAAGTTTTGTCCTCGAAATTAAAGGTTGGTAGTGGGGTTAAAATAGGATAGAAGATTTAGGCAATATTTTAGGCACGATCCAAGAATGACGAGTTTTGCACGATCAAGATAATCGATTCACAACAGTTCAGGCACGAAGAGGGATTTGTCACGATAGAATCATGATATGAATAAAATTATGTATGCATGATTTCAGAAATAAGTCAAGTCATTGGGGCACGATTTTAGAGATGATCAGGAGAATTCGAAGATATAAATGAAGTTCAAGTACGGGGTGATCTGTAGGACTTAGGTTGATGGAAATCAACCTGAAAGTCGTACATGCTCGATCAAGATGAAAAGCTAACCATGACCAAAACAAGATTTGGCATAGTTGAGATAAAATTTCAGACACAAAACAAAATCGAAGTCAATATCTTATAGGCCCGATCAAAGATTGAGGAGGATGATTAATAGAATCATGAAATACGATCCAAGTTCGAACGCGATTAAAATCGAAAATAGTCTAAGTTCACTTGGCACGATTTGAGGGTTAAGATTATCAAGATCATGAAAATCAAAGTTGGATAGTCATGATCTAAAACAGAGCTAAGAGAAGCAAATGGAGAGAAAAATTTGAGAATAACACGATTGAGAGATAGATTTGATAGAATCAGATTATAGGTCACATAAGCACGATCAAGATCCAAGTTCAGTTATAAAATACGATAAAATCATGAATTCGAAATCAAGGTCCTAAAAGCACAATTTAGATAGGAACCCAAGTCAATTAGGTACGGTAGAAAGTCAAACATGTTCAATTTTAACACGAATAATTTCGTAGTCACACTAGTTAGTCGTGATTGAAAGTCAAAGTTTTAGGCATGAGTTTGAGGCAAGATAAAATATATAGTTATGATCATTAAAATCACGGTCAAGAAAATCCCACATTGTCTTAGTCATGCCAATCATCTAGGCACGACTAATCACAAGGAATTTGGATGTAATCAGGAAATGAAATCAAGGTCGAAAAGAGTTTAGACACGGGTGTCCAAAATTCAAACATGATCAGAATCGGAAATCAATGCACGAAGGTTAATAGCATTGAAATCCAACCACGATAAAGGAATTAGTCTTAACACGATCTAAGTTGATCAACCTTCGAGTAAATCAGAATTTGGTAAGATGGAGGATAAGATCAACAAGGGCTGGGCACGAGCATCCAAGGATGAAAATCCAAGTCACAAGGAAATTTGAAGTCATCTAGAGTCTAGTCAGCTACCAAGACTCTCTTTGGCACGATAAACAAGACGACCAAAATTGATTGGTCACAAACAGAAGGGAATCAAAATCTTAACAGTATCGAAATTTAAGAAATAATTTAGATATAAAAAAATTTCAAAATTTTCAAAGTCTTCATGTGTAGATGACAGATGTAGATAGGTGATTGGTGTAATCAAGACATAGCTAAACAAGTCAAAAAAATGATGGCAAGATGAGGAAATCATCATACGATGAGAAAGAAATGAATGATAAGTCGAGAAATAAGGGTATGAATTGTCCTCATCATTTGGTCAAAAAGAAGTGAATAAATTTAAGATACGTCCTGATAACCATACACGTCTATCCAAAACCATGATGTCAGAATTTACGCCACGTCAGTAAACATAGCTGCAATAAACGATAGAGTCCATAATTAAGGTATACACCCTATAATCATGTCATCTAGATTCCTTACCGCGCCAACCGGTATGGCTGCAAGAGAATCTAAATGCCATAACTAGGATAGTATATCCAAAATCAGGCTCCATGTCCCTGTCAGGCTAGCTAATATGACTGCAATAAATTCCAAACTCCATAAATAAAGTAGACATTTATCGTTCTCATCGTCTCCATCAAATATGTTTATCAGGATATCCTAACTCAATCCTTAAAAACTTATCTCAAACAAGATCAAAATCGAAGTCAACCACGAACATCAAGAATTCAAAATTTAACAACGAATCAAAGACAAATAAATAGAAACTAGCGGAAACAGATTCCGAGATAGGGTTTAGAAAAAAATTCTTCAGGAGATGTCCAAAGGTACTATCTAGATCAAGATAAAGAAAATTATTGGAATATAATCTAAAACAATCTCAACCTGATACGAGACTGGCAAATCATATTCTCGTCTCAACCTAGGAGATATATAAGTCCAACTTATACCTTCCTTCTGGGGTCCACAACTCATTCCAAGAAAGAATAAAGTTGATAACGGACAGATGTTTCAGAAATCAGGACGGACAGAAACAAATGAGAAAAGTTTCGAAAAGTTCAAAATAAGAATTCCAGGGGTCATCCCTAGAATCTACCAAGAGTTTTCTAATGTGACTGAGTACCAAATTCCTAAAATATTTCTTGACTCAATCTTAATCCTAGGACAGGCTCGCAGTAGTACAGAAAAGCTCAAGTACTACAATGACTTTGCATTAATTGCAAAGACTGACCTGTATGGGCCACCACTAAAAATGTGTCACGACCCGCACCCGGATATACGGGTACGAATATGTAGACGACGCCCAGCCTACGCCGCAGTATCGGCGGTAGAACGCTGTCTAGTACCCAATAAATATACACTACATCTGGAAGGCCTATAACTATAAATATACTCTAGTCACATCACAACAGCTAGGGATGATAAGACAAGAAAGATAACTAAAGCACAAGAACAACTAGAAACTACTAGAAGGAATCATAAGACAGGAAAATAAAGAAGAAAAAACAAGACGAACTAAGGATAACTACCAGGCAACTCACATAGAAGAATAGTGAGATCCACCTCAGCTAGCAACATCATGAAGTCCACTAATGGTATAGCAACTCCTAAATTATTATCAACGGTATCCTGTCAGAAAAATGAGCAAGTACAAGCACTAACAGCAGTTCCATATGAATTGACAAATTCTATAAGAGACAGTATAATGAACTACAAAACAAAGATATATGAAGGCTTGGGAACCGTTCGGAAGCCGAGTTACAACCCTTAAACCAAACAAGGACCGGGGTTATAACTCTTCTTCCGAGCAGAACTTAGTCTCCAATCAAGGTATAATGTAAAGGCATGTAGAGCATGTGAGTAACTGTATATCATGGCATGGTGAAGAAAATACTGAATGTAGAACAGAGCAGGATATACGATAAGATAAAGTAAATATAAAATATGCCTCGAATATTATAGCATAATATGATCGGTATGGGTCAAGATCAGGCTTCCAGCCGACCGGCTACAAGTACGTGGACTCGGTCCGGCCGGGATAGTAAGCTATAGAGCAAGTAGTAGCACAGGTGAGGCTATACCCATCGTGAGGTGAGGGTATAACTATGATACAAGTAGTAACTCAAGGTGGGCATTGATCACACTATCTATAATATTCCTCATTCCCCGAATAGTATATAGATCCGGACATAGCACGTCATGACGCGGGATTCCCTAAGAGGGGAGCAAGTCCTCTTCAGGAATCGGCGTCAATACAAGTACAAGAATCAAGACCAAGCAAGTACCAGTATCCCAAGAAATCCAGGAATGACATCTCTTGACAGAAATTCGACAATACTAGTCCGTGAACTATCGTGACTGAGAATCAAGTAAGACACTACGACTGAATCGGATATAGCAGATATCAAGACAATGAAAACTATCAGTGAATGTACTCGCCTGCGGTCCTGAGTTGTCAAATGGGATCGATGCTCAGAGTGATGCCACAGACCTAAAGATAAGATACATATAAGCTAATTAGGGTTCAACAGTGTTAGGCTTGATTCTATAGTATAAGCTACGCAAATCTAGGTCAGACTCAGTCAACTAAGTCAAAATAGGTCACACTAGGTCAAACTGGGTCAATGGTTGACTTACAGTTGACTTTTGGTCAACTGGTCAACTCTAGTTAACTATGGTCAACTCTAGGTCAAACTAGGCTAATGTTTGACTAACAGTTGACTTTTGGTCAACTGGTCAACTCTGGTCAACCAAGGTCAGACTAGTCTAACCTAGGTCAAATGTTGACTCTACTTCGACGTTCAGTCAAAGCAGTCAACCATGGTCAAACAGGGACAAGGCTAGTCTCTATAAACATCTACATGGTCAACACATTCAATTTCAGTGATCGGGAAATCACTGAAATCGATGGATCTCAAAATACCACAAAAGGAGAAGGATTATAATAATAGGGTAAAAACCTACAGATGTTGTCGAATGATAAAATAAATATCACCAACGTGTCCAGAATAGTCAAATCAGCTAGGATAGCCTGTCCATAAGTCCAATTTGGACACAGGGGCAAAAAGGTAATTTCGGGTTAAAACGGTATCCGTGTCGGACCCGCTTTGCACCGAAAAACGTGCAAGAATTTTAGTCTGCCAAACCTAACAAATTATATGTCCACGAATCCAGAATGACGAAACGAACCCAACGGTATATCCAGAATTGGATTCCGATGAGCCGATCTCAAAGTAACCCGTTGACTCAGAAAGTGGGACCCGCTTTGCACCGAAATGCGTGCCAGGGCCCACGTTCTCCAAATCAAGCAAATTTTATATGAAAACATGCCAGAACGACGCCACGAGTCTACTGGTGTGTCAGAAATTAAATTCGGAGTCCCGGGTTCAAAAATAGAATTTTACAAGTGCAACACTAAGAATTCGAACGGCCAACTTTGACGTCGAATTCGACCGACCTAACAAGCTCAAATTGAAATGAAATCTAAAGGGGGCATGAAGAGGGTTATACCAGCTTCGCACAGGAACTGGTAGCGCACCAACCGGAGCTGCGACGATGAAGATACGAACCCGCGAAGTTGGCGTCACGAAACTGTCCAAAAATAACACAATTTAAACGGTCAACTTGGTGGCCAGTTTTGATGTATCAAACGACGAAATTAACGGATGAAATTTGAGAGGGATGAAGGGGTATATACTGAGATTGTGACGGAGCAAAGAGTTCACCGATCCAACGGTCGGATTGTCCAAAAAATCTGCACGAAGTTGCTGTCCTGGAGCAAACTTTCAGCCTTGATCCCGCGCACGTCACGCCGGGATTTCATGCAAAATGCACGAATAGTCTACGTGGCACGTCGGAGGTGCTCGTCGGAGGGTGCGCCAGGCCAAGGGGGTGGCCGATGGCCGTGCGCGACGGCGGCGGCGGCGGCGGTCGCCGGTGACGGCGACGCCCGGCTGCCCTTGCGCGCACGCTGCTACGGCTTTGCACCGCTGCTGCTGCTGCAGTTGCGGCCACTGCAGCTGCTGCTGCTCCACCATACGGCGGTGGCGGTCGCCGACGAGGTACGGCGAGCGGCGGCGCGCTCACGACGGTGGTGGCGGTTTGATGATGGTGTTGTGGTGGTTAATAAGGAGGAGGTGGTGGTGGTTGTTAATGAGGAGGAGGTGGTGGTGGTTGTTAATGGTGATGGGGATGTAGGTGATGAAGATGAAGAAGGAGGAGCTCGTGAAGATGGTGATGGTGTGGTCGGGTGGTGGAGTCGGCCATGGCTGTGGGGAGATGAAAAATGAATGAAGATGGTGATGGTGTTAAAGAGATAGAGAGATAGAAGAATTTATTAATAAAATGGAGAGAGAGAAAGTGGAAAAGAGAGAAAATAGAGAGAGAGAGAGTGTGTACATAAGAGAGGGAGGGTGTGCTGGTGCTCGTGTACGTGAAGGGGAGGGGGAGTGCTGAGTGTGATAGGTGAGGGGAGTTTGTGTAAGGAGAGAAGAGAGAGAGATATTTATATGTATATATAATATATGTGATATATGTGTGTGTGTATATTAATATATAGAAAGAGAGAGAGAATGAGAGATATTTAGGGAGAGGGGGAAAAAGTAGGTCAGCTATGAGGGTGAGTTAGGAGAGAGAGGGTGGTGAGGATGAGAGAGAGTTATTATATACATATATATATATTATGTATATAAATTGAGAGAGAGAAAAAGAGATATTTATATAAAGTAGGGATGTTTTGAGTAGAGAAAATACAAATACAATAGTGGGGTGATATGGGTAGACATGGTAGGGCCTACACCCAATTGGGTCGGGTACTGGGCTAAGATCGGACAGGTTCGGGACCAAGATTTAATTAAATAACAAATTTTAAACCATTTAAAATCATGAATGAAATGGAAGCACAAGGGAGATCAGTTTCGTGGTACGCAAGTAGCACACGCACAGTAGGCTCAAAACAGGCCAGGGCCATATATTGGGTCGACTGGATTGGACCGATGTCAGGCCCGGAATTTAAATTGGAAATTAAGTCACGAATTACGGCAGGCGATAAATTGGTCTAAATTGACCCGAAAGTTGCGCGAAGCAATTGGAGCACAAGGAAAAAAGTTCGAGTGGGACACGATATATCAACATGAAGATATTCTCGCCTAGTACAAACTTCAAGAAGAAAGTTTTCAGAGACTGGCATCCCTGATGCTCTAGAAATCCAAATCACGGTAAAGAGCATTAAATCAAAATTAATCAAATCTAAATAATTTATCGAGAATAAATTATTTAGAAAATTCGAAAAAATCCCAAAAATTCAGGGGGCTTACAGATTTACATGCAACAGCCAGATGGATTTGTCATCAAAGGTCTTGAAGACAAAGTCTGCAAGTTGGTGAAATTATTGTATGGTTTGAAGCAAGCTCCCAAGATGTGGCATGAGAAGTTTGACAAAGTTATTAGGTCAAACGGCTACAGAGTCAGGGAGACGGACAAATGTGTTTACATAAAGTTCGCTGATGGAAGATGAGTCATCGTTTGTCTGTACGTGGACGACATGCTAATCCTAGGAACGGATATAGGTTGTGTCACGAAAACAAAGAAGTTCCTCTCAACCAAGTTCAGTATAAAGGACTTGGGAGATGCAGATGTCATCTTGGGCATAAAGAACATCCGGACAGACACTGGAGTAGTGTCACGACCCGCACCCTAGAGTAAGGGCACGAGAATGTAACAACGCCCAGCCTACGCCGCAGTATCGACGGTAGAACGCTGTCCTAGGTCACATCATCTAACAAAATAATGCTAAGCAGTTTATACTCCCCGAATGGGGATGACATAGCAGATACAGTCTCAATCACATCTAAGGTGGAGCATGATAAAGATAGATAAAACATGAAATCCAAAAGAGATACATGAGATAGAAGTCTAAGTGTCTAAGATACATAAACCCAGAAATACATCTCAAAATTCAAATACAGTAATCCACAAAGTAAATACAACTCCAGACAAAATAAAATAACTATCTAAACAACCTCTATTGTGTCTCCTCTAGGCTAGCAGGCAATCCCAGGCCATCTGTAAAATTTATCAACAGGTCCAGTCAGGACATGAGCGAGTACAGTACATCTCAACAGATCATAGCAGGTTAGAAAATATAATCATGCAGTAAAGTAAGATACATGTACTGAAAAAATACAGTATATAAACAGAGAGATAACTGTAATAGAAATATCTACTATAAATAGAGAACTAACATGTAGCTAGTGAGTCAGAGTACAACATGGACATGTAAATGGCATGGGATGATTCTGATAAGACACTACGGAATGATTCTGATAAGATACTACTGGTGTATTATTCACATGTCCACTTCTACTCCCCCGTACCCCCAATCAATACACAAGGATCCAACCAGGTTATGTTATGATTCCATGTAAGGCCCCCGAAGGGTGGCATATGGATGTCCCATAAATAGGGATTCTAGGAGACCCAATAAATGGGATAAGGATTCAAGGAAGACTCTGTGATCATGAGAGTACATGTCACAAGTGATCAATGAACCAATGAAGCATAGTGAAACGCCATGTAAGTGAAACACACAGAACATGAAGTACCCGATGCTCCCTAAGGATAACATCTCAATAAGGGATCCATATAGTACCAATCTGTGTGACCAACGTGATAGTAACAAGTAAAGTAATTTAATGCAGGAAATAATTCTAAGCAGGATATGAAATGATCAGAGAATGTACTCGCCTGATAACCTGAACAGCTGATAAGTATAGGGGGTCCAACTAAAGCCACAGAGTCCTATTTAAAGCAACACAGGTTACAAGGTGTTCAAGTTGTAATAAATGAATCTCTATAATCAATCTACATTATCCTAGGTTCTTCTAAGTCAAAACAACTCCAGGTCAACTCCGGTCAATAATTTAGTCAAACAAGGTCAAGTGTTGACTTACAGTTGACTTTGGGTCAACTGGTTAACTCTGGTCAAACAGGGTCCATTCTAGTCTAATTTTTAAAGATATAAAGTGTACTTCGTTATTCGTACGTCGAAACTTACGACATGCAAATCAAGATGAGATGATCAACGGTAAAGTTGATAATCTTATTATAGTGATCCACGTGTCCAACTTGTCAATTTTAGCGATGTGAGATTACTGGAATTGACTGATCTCAGTTTCGTTGTACTAATCCCGAAATACGAACATTATAAGAATTAATTATTAATTAATTATAAAAAGGTTAAACTCAGAGAAATTATCAACAAATATTGTCGGACGATTAAATAAACATCGCCAACGTGTCCAGAATAGTCAAATTAGCTAGGATAGCCTACCCATCGGTCCAATTTGGACACAAGGGCAAAAAGGTAATTTCGGGTCAAAACGGTGTCCGTATCGGAGCCGTTTTGTACCGAAAAATGTGCAAGAAATAAGTCTATAAAATATAACAAATTGTATGTCCACGAAACCAGAATGACGATACGAATCCAACGGTATCTCCAGAATTGGATTCCGTTGACCCGATCTCAATTTGGTCCGTTGACCAGAACTTGGAATTCCGATTTGCACGAAAATGCGTGCCGGAGTCAATGTTCTCAAAACTCAGCAAACTACCTGTCAACGAGTCCAGAATGATGATACGAACTCAACGGTATCTCCGGAATTGGATTCTGATGAGCCGATCTCAAAATGACCCATTGACCCGGATATTGGTATCTGACTTGTACCGAAATGCGTGTCGGATCAAATGTCCACCAAAACCTAGCAAATTATATGTCAACCAGTCCAGAATGACGATATGAACTCAACGGTATCTCCGGAATTGGATTCCGATGAGCCGGTGTCAAAAAGTCTCGTTGACCCAGAATGTGGGACCCACTTTCCACCGAAAAATCTGCCAGGGCCCACGTTCTCCAAATCTAATAAATTTTATATGAAAACATGCCAGAACGACGCCACAAGTCTAATGGTGGTGTCAGAAATGAAATCTGGAGTCCCGTGTTTAAAAATAGAATTTTACAAGTTAGAAATTACGAATTCGGACGACCAACTTTGGCGTCGAATTCAACCAATCAAACAAGCTCACAATGAAACAAAATTGGAGGGGTAGTAAGAGGATTATACCAGCTTCGCACAAGAACTAGTAGCACACCAAACGGAGCTGCGGTGGAGGAGATACAGTTTATACAAGCTGACGAAGTTGGCCCCGTGAAACTGTCCAAATTTAATACAATTTAAACGGTCAACTTGGTGGCCAGTTTTGATGTATCAAACGATAAAATTAACGGACGAAAATTGACAGGGATGAAGGTGGATATACCGAGATTGTGACGGAGCAAAGAAATCGCCGATCCAACGGTCGAATTCCCGGGAAAATGTGCGCGAAGTCGCTACGACGGAGCGCCAAAATGAACTTGGTTTTGCGCGCGTCACGGCGGGAATTCGTGCGAAACGCACGAATCGCCTATACGTCGCGCTGGAGGAGGAGAGGGCAGACCCAGGGGGGTCGCCGGGGATCATCCACGGCGGAGGAGGCCAGCCATGGCGGCGGTGGCCGGCCACGGCGTTGCTGCACCGCGCGCGCCACGGCCAATCTTGGCCGGCCTGTGCGCGCACTGTTACCGCAGTTGCTGTGCACGAACGCCGCTGTGCAGCGGCTGCACGGCCACGTACGGTGAGGGCGGCGGTGGTGCGGCGCTGGCACGGTGAGGGGGCGGCGGTCTAGGGTGGTGCGGGCGGTTGAGGAGGTGGTGATGGCTCGGTGGTAGTGGTGGTGTTGAAGAGGAGGAGGAAGAAGGAGGAGGTTGCGCACGGCCTGCTTGGCCAGGTAGCCGGCGGCGAGGCCACGCCGGAGTGGGGCTGGGGTTGGGCCAGCCAAGGAGGAGGTGGTCGGGGTGAGCTGCTGCTGTGGTGTTAATGTTGCTGTTGTTGTGTTTTGTGGGGAGAAGAATACAAGTGAGAGAGAGAGAGAGAGATATAATTAATGTGAGAGAGGAAGAGAGAGAGAGAAAAAGTATGATCCCATAAATTTTAGGGCCGGCCACATGGCCAAGGGGGTGAGGGGAAAAGTTTCTATGTAGGATTTAATGGGTAGGATTCAATGGGAAGATCCTATGGCTAGGATTTAATTTGTAGGAAAATAGGTTATTCCTATAGGATTTAATTCAACTGAAATTTCCAATAAATATAGAAAAATAGGTAGAAGAGTACTGGATATTTTTGGACAAGAAAATATGAGGGTGTTTTGATGGAGAGTAACATGGAGCTGGGCTAGACTCGGTGGAGCCGAATTGGGTCAAAATCGGACATTGTGCAAAAATCGAATTAAAATTAGGTGTTGATGATCATGGACAAATAAGTAGCACATAGGGATTCCAATAAATGGGACACAAGTGTCGGACGGGTAATAGGCTCGATGTGGGCCATGTCCATAGTTGGGGCTGACAGGTTTTGGTCGACAGGGTACCCACAAATCAAGTTGGAAAATGAATGTGACGCTGTAGGGTGAAATAAAATCGGGTCACGTGTCAGGAAAGTTGTGCGAAGCAAATGGAGCACAAAATGGTGTGTCTGAGTGGGACACGAAGGTCATGGGTGACGAGCGTCTCGAGTAGATCATGCATGAGGAGTTGGTTTCAAGAAACTGACTGGTCTTGCGCTTCCAAATTAAAAGTCACGGTAACGTGCTAATAATGATCAAGGAAAAGAGTGGAAAAATCAATTAATAATCAAATGGTCTAATTCGACCCGAAGTTCTGCGAAGCAAAAAAAGAGCACAAAGGAACAAGTTTGAGTGGGACACTATATACCATCATGAAGGTAATCCTGTGTCACGCCCCAGAACCAGAATACTGGAGAGCGGGGGCGTACATAGCCAGCTACGTATATTGAAATAGAATACATCTCAACTATACGGTCACGGCTGTCTAGATATGAGGGTTTACTACAAGCCAACAGTCTCTTAAGGTCAAGCCTACTGTCTCAATCTCAAGCAAATAATATAATCACAAGATGTTTGACCACCAAATATACAATAAAAGGCATCCCAAATATTACATATCAGCTGATCATGAAGCTAGTCGTACAAAATGCTAGGACTAGCAAGAGTTAAGTCATACATGATCAACCATAGGATTTGTTAATCATGTTTACAGCCCGTAGGCAGACAATAAGTAAAAGTGCATCGAGCTAACAGGTGCTCGTCGGCTAAACGCCTCAAAAGAATAATTTTTACAATAGAGTGAGCGAAACAAAATAGAAAACCCACTCGTAGCCTGGGTTCCTTCTAGTTGCCACCATCGGGCTGGAGGTTCGGTAGATCCTCGGGTGCTGCTCTGAAATCTGGCCACATAAAACAGCTGGGTCAAACCCCAGAAAGAGCAAGTGCCACAAAGGAGGCCACGAAATAAGAACAAAAGCCAGCATATCAGATCATAAGAAACTAATTACATAATAAAGACAATTATTAAGAAGAAACCTGGCAGGTGATATACGATGAGATAACCATGGGACTCTTCAGATAACCAGGTTACAACCCGTAAACCAAATAAGGACCGGGGTTGTAACCCTTCGTCTGAACGGAACTTGGTTTCTCCCACCATTTATCGCCAAGATAAAATACAAGAAATCAGGACCTGTAATTAATCATGATTAAGGTAAAGCACGAGTAGTCATGTCATGTCATAACCTTGTACAGGATCAGGACAGGGCAAGCGGGACTAGACTCCATCCAATCAATCACGGCCAAGCAAGTACTACGGCTTACTACTTAACTAACTAGGATTATCACAAGCCTAACTACTAACAAGATGCAAGTGAGAATTTTCCAGTCCCAAGCCCTGCAGACTATCCAGTTATCCTTTCGCGGGTTGAGAGTATAGGTGGGTACATCGCTCGGGAGACAATATACCCTTAGGTGACTTAGAGGGTGCAACACATGACAGTGCGCTGGAAATGTGCTCTACTCGTCGGCAAGCTATAAGTCCAATTAAGAGCGCCCAAATAACGAGATTGCCTGTGACTGGAAATTCTCTATGAACTATAGTTTGATCTAGTCATTAGCCTAATCCATATTCAGTATGAATCCCTGACCGTGGGAACTAGGAAGTCACGTCCTAGACATGATGCAAGACAAGACAAGTGGATTGCACAAGCAAGCAAGCAGGAACACCCACGGTGTCAAGTTGATTATACGAGTCAAGTTAGCTGTCGCAACAGCATCAAGTCAAGTCAAGTTACAAGTTACAAGTCAAGTCAAGTCAGGAGTGCGCCGCCACGGGCCACTATCAAGTTATCAAAGTAAATCATGTCAGGGTACTTGTCAGGAGTGCGCCACGAGGGGCCACTATCATGTCAGGTTGGTCATGTCAGAAGTGCACCACTACGGGTCACTGTCGTGTTATGCTAGTTCCTTGTCATACCATACAATGGGCGTAAAATATCTAATAAAATATCAATATACAGGGCTATAGAAGAGCCAAGCTTAAGGAAAAATAAAACCAAATCTCCATGATTGGACAGATTGCGCAAGGGTCCCTGGGGTCGGGTTGCGCAGGGTGTCAGCTGCACAGGGTGCCAAGTGCGCAGGGATCAATTGCGCAGGGGTGGAGTGCGCAGGATCCAAGCGTGCGGGGTTAGATTGCGCGGAAGCCAACTGCGTAGGGGTAAACTGCGCAGGGGCGGATAGCGCAGGAATAGACTGCGCATGAACAGGCTGCACATCAGCAGACTGCGTATGAACAGACTGTGCATGAACAGTCTGCGCATGAATCTATGCGCACTCGGGTTGAGCGCAGTTCGCCAAGGGGCAAGCTGCGCGGTCGGTGCTGCGCTAAAGAGCGCAGGCCGAGAGAGGGGATGCGCAGTCCAATACTGCGCTAAAGAGCGCAGGCTGCTACTCCAGGCCGAAAAGAACACCAAGAACACCAAAAATTCTATTCTTCATATCTTGGTCAAATCAAAGCCAAATCTAGATTTTCAAAGGTTTAACTTGAGTAAAATTGAATTCTCTTCCACATGGAAGCATCAAAACCCACAAAAATCCAACCAAAATAGATCAAAACCATGTAAATCCGAAAATAGTTAAAACCTAGATCTGGAACAATGGAGACTCCAAATCACAAAATGTCAAGCACTAATGTTGATCACCATGGCCTAATCTAGCTATTGAACAAATAAAATATGGTTCTCATGTGGTGGCAAGGTGCACTTGTCTATAGTGTGGAGAGTTGTGTGGAGGAAGAAGAAGAAGAAGATGGAGAAATAAATGAGAGAATTATGGAGGAGAGAGAAAAGTAGGTGGAGTTTTAATGAGGGTGGGTTGTAGTGGAATGAGGGTTGAACATAGGCTAAGGTGTTCCAATGCATGATAAACCAAACCAAACCAAATCAAACCAATTCTCCTCCACAAAATAAAACCAAGTCATGTAAAACCCAATTACGAGAACCAAAATCTGCAAGTCAAGCCAATTACAAGTACATGCCAAAATCCGAGAAAATAAATACAGGTCTGAAACACATGCAATCTTGACAAAATACGTATCCAGAATATGGGTGTTACATCCTTTCCACTCCAAAACTCGTGAAGAAGATTTCCAGAGTTGAACATCCCTAACACTCCAAATATCAAGGGCATGGAAAAGTACACTTAAGAAAAATAACAGAATAAAATATTTACCAAAAATAAATCAATCAGAAAAAAAATCAACCCGAAATTCAGGGTGCTCACAAGTAGCGCTGTCACAATCTCACTACATTGAGAAGATGCTCACACGCTATGGGTATAAGGATCTTCCAGGGATCGATACACCATATAGGTGTGATCAGAAGCTGAAGCCAAACTCGAGGGAAAGCGTCAGGCAGTTGGAGTATTCTAGCATTATCGAAACTTTAATGTACGCAACCACTGCCACGAGGCCTGACATAGCTTTCGTCGTGGGAATGCTGAGTCGGTTGACAAGCAACCCAGGGGTTGAGCACTGGAAAGCTGTAAAGCGGGTGATGAGATATCTCAATTAAACTCAGACATATGTACTGCACTACAACGGGTATCCGACAGTAGTGGAAGGCTTCAGTGATGCTAGCTGGTGTTCAGAGGTGGAAAGCGAGAGATCCACAGGTGGATATGTTTTTTCCTTGGGTGGAGCTGTTATATCGTGGAAGTCGAAGAAGTAGACTATACTCTCTCGTTCCTCCATGGAATCTGAATTCTATGCACTTGAAACTACAGCAGATGAAGCAGAATGGCTTCGGAAGCTCATTTATGATCTTCCAGTGGTTGGGGCTCAGATACCGGCGATACCGACATACTGTGACAACCAGGCGACTGCGGTGGTGGCATCAAATGACCTCTTCAACAGAAAGAAGAGGACTGTGCGGTTGAAGCACAGGGCAGTACACGATCTTATCAAAAGAGGTGTAATTGTCGTGATTGATGTTCGGAGTCAGGAGAACCTGGCAGATCCGTTCACAAAGGCCTCAAGCGCCAGTTGGTCGATGACACAGCCTGTAAAATGGGCTTAAAGGCATTCTGATAGTGTGTCTTTGTAATCCTACCATAAAGTTTTATGCTATTAGTTCAAAGAGAAATCTACTAGGCATCTAACTTTTGGTTCAAAGGAGGTTCACTGACTGGAAAACTATCAGGTAACAGTGGGTGCTTGTTTTCTGGAACATGGAAGGGATACGGACCCATAACCACTGTTGTCTACTATGTATTTTATGTGGAAAAACAGATTCTGTGGAAGGTTGGCTTAAACGCTTTAATGAGTTCTCAGGCAAAGTGAATGCCTGGTGTGCTTTACAGGAAGTACGGTAGAGCAGCACTACAAGGAGTGAAACTCCATGCTACAGTGGGGTGACTCTACTATGAGGTTCCCAGGTCTGGGGTAATGCCTCGGCTTTGTAAGCCAAGTCATAGCGGCGTAGCACCGCAAATAGGCAGGTAGCCTAATGCTGTATGACGTAATTAAAGAGTTGTAGACAGCACTACAAATGGGAGGATGGCCCCATGTTACAGTGGTACGACACCACGATGAGGTATCCAGGTAGGGGTAAAGCCTCGGTCTTGCAAGCCATGTCGTTGCGGCGTAACACCGCAAGGAAGCCTTAGGCTTCATGCTGAGTAGATTTGCACTACAAAGAGGCTGAGACCTCATGCTACAGTAGTATGACACTACGATGAGGTTCCCAGGTATGGATAATGCCTCGGCTTCAGCCATGTCATAGCGGCGTAGCACCGCAAGGAAGCGCAAGGCTTCATGCCATGTCTCTTTAATAAAGAACTCACCTATAGTGTATGGAAAAAGATATCAGGCCGTCTCTTGAGGGTAAACTTGTAGACGCCTAAAATTATAAACAGAAACCAGGTTGGCACAGGGCGTTTAATGTGCAGCCAGAAGCACACGTAACTACACTTTGTGAGTGGAAAGAATTATAATTGTGGTCAGAATTCAAGGCGTAGTCCATTCTTGTATCACATTGTTATTTAACCCATGCGGAAAGATTCAAGTCGTCAGCGACATCTATCCTAATACAAAATGGACAGTTAGTATGGAGAACGCTCAACCCTGGACACATATATATGTTGTGATATATGGGAGATTGTTGGTGCTTTCTTTACATGGAGAGATCTTGCTCTCAACATGCCTTGTAAAAGTTTAGTCCCACATCGAAAATGCACCATGAGTTATCTCAACACATATACTTGGTTGTGTTGTTGAGAGATGCACATGGGGTGGTGACCCTAAGGAGGGAACCATGTAGGTGATTTTACTAGGAGGTAAGAATAAGGCTCCAAGGATTAAGCATTAATGCTTTTGTCATTCTATTAGATTAATTCCATTTGGAGCTAAGCCCCAAAGGGGCTTAGCGACTCGGACTCGAACTCGGACTCGGGCTCGGGCTCGGGCTCGGACTCATGGGCTCATGGACTCGCACTAGACTGACTGTGCAGACTACAAGTCAGTTATTGAAAGACTGATTCAATGCGATTAATTCAGATCCACTTTTTGTGGGATTTAGTTCAATCTTTCCATAAGATTTGAATTAATTTCGTTGCCACCTTTGTGGAATTTAATTCAATCTTTCCATAAGAATTGAATTAATTTCGTTGCTATCTTTGTGGGATTTGAATTAATTTTGTTCCCATCTTTGTGGGATTTAATTCAATCTTTCCATAAGATTTGAATTAATTTCATTGCTATCTTTGTGGGATTTAATTCAATCTTTCCATAACTGAAAAGGCGGTTAGGGTTTCCACCCTCTCTCTATATATACTCTCTTCTGGCCTCCTTTGTGAGGGACTACGAATTTTATAAGTCAGAAAAAAGAGAGAGGGAGCTGCTGCCCCCATTGTAAGTCCATCCGAGGAGTCAGAACAGAGGTGACTTCGAGCGTTCCACAAGTTCTTCAACTTGCTGGTTCCTGGAAGCAATTCGTTTGGGGCGAATCTCACTTTGAGCAATGGTGTTTTGACACCCCAGCAACTTTTCTTCATCTCATCTTTCTCTACATTATTGTAACTTGTTCTGTCCCAATTGCAACACGTTTGTAAGGAAGAACGAGAGATCTTCTCTTCTCTATTTCCCTCCTTCATATTGTAATCTAGCTATTTGGTTTTTTTGCATCATCATAGATCTTGAGTTTGATCACTGCAAAGTTTTTTGTGTGACATCTCAGATCTCGATTGCATCAGTTTTCCATCTTTGGTCAAGCCCCGGGACTAACAAAAGATAAAGAGAAAATTTCTAAAACTTTTGTGTTGAACTTATTCAACAACTTTAGCTCACTTGTGTTGAACTTATTCAACAACTTTTATTGAGCACAATGGGATCTCAAACTCTTGTATTGAACTTATTCAACAAGTTTTGTTCTCTTGTGTTGAACTTATATATTAACAACTTACATTGAGCAGAATTGAGATATCTTGTGGAGAACCTTTAGGTCCCGTTATATACCACGACAAGTGTCTATACATGAAAATCCAATCCTATGTAGGCTTATATATATATATATATATATATATATATATATATATATATATATATATATATATATATATATATATATATATATATATTTTAATATATATATATATATTTTAATATATATATATATATATATATATATATATATATATATATATATATATATATATATATATTTTCTTTTATATATATATATATATATATATATATATATATATATATATATATATATATATATATGTATATATATTTTATATATATATATATATATATATATATATATATATATATATATATATATATATATATAGGAAGCGGATCAAAAGTCCCCCTTAGAAAACCCCCTAAAACCCCCCCTCACTCTAATTCGTAATATTAATGTTAATATTAATGTTAATGTTAATATTAATATTAATGTTAATATTAACATTAAATACTAAAATTAACATTAAACTTAACAGTAAAATTAATATTAACATTAACATTAACATTAATATTAACATTAACATTAATATAAAAATTTTTAAAAAATTTTAAAAATAAGTTAATATTAACATTAACATTAATATTAACATTAATATTACGAATTAGTGTTAATATTAACATTAATATTACGAATTAGAGTGAGGGGTTTTTTTTTAGGAGGTTCTTATGTAGCCTTAAAATTCAATCTCATGTAGGCCTACCATATATGAAAATCCAATCTTATGTAGACTTACTATATATTAGAAATCCATATATGAAAATTCAATTAAATATATGGTCAAAGTCAAAAATGGTCATTAGCCTATTTCTGGACACTTTCTTTCATCTCCACCTTGACAAGATTTTGCCACAAAATTGATCCCACACACTTCTCCATTGCATATCTTCACCAAATCAACCACTCGTCAATCCGTCCCTAAGGGCTCTCAAACAACATTTCTCCACCTGACTCTGGAGAAGCTTCCTTCTTCTTTTACACTTCCTTGCAACCTATAGCTCGCTTGTACTTGGACAATGGAATCAAATCACATGTACAGTTCTTGTGGAGATACTCAATCTCTTCCTGCATAGCTACCATCAAGTTCTTGCTGCTAGTTGTTTCACTTAACAAAATGCCTAAAAATTGGCCTTTGAAAATAAAACGAGAAAAAGTACAAGAAGTACAAATTGTTCTGGGAAGTATTGCTATGGAAGTCTGATATGAAGGCGATCACTTTGTTCCTTGGACCATACGATGATGATGAAGATCACTGCTAGAAGATGAACAACCGGAAGAAGTAAGTCATCAGAAAGGTATCGACGCACTTGGACACTGATGGCGAGGTCGAATGCCTCTCTCTATATATACTCTCTTCTGTCACCTACGATGGAAGTCACCCACTGAATATGTTGACACGCGTCCCATTATTCCAACAAAAATAGAGAGCACGTATACACGTTCTTCAATAAATGTGGTATGAAAGCCACGTGGATAAACCACGTTCCAAAATAGTCAGGAAGGATCGGGCGTAAAAACGTCCCCAAAATATGCTCCGAGCGTAAAGTAGCAACTGGCATAAAAACAACACAATTAAAACTTCTCAGCGTAAAGTGGCTAAAATAGCCTTGAGCGTAAAACTAGCCCAAATAGACTTTACGTCCACAATAGCCTTGAGCGTAAAAGCTCACATAACTATCGTGTGTAAAAAAGAAGTAATTATTGAGCGTAAAGTAGCCTTTTTTTGCACACCATACGACAAGTATCGAGCTTGGTAAAAATTCGATCCTCTCGACTTCTGTGTTGCATGTTGTCAGCAAATTATTATGTCAAAGTCATTATCACTTGTATTAAATGCATGATCTGACAGCTTTCCAGCGTAAAGTACCAGTGTAGAGGAGAGCTAGCGTACAGACTAGCCTGGCGTATAAATAACTCTCATAGAGAATTGCCTGCATAAAGTCCTCAATTCCCTTGATTTAGTCAAATAAAGCACTTTTTACGCTCCTACAAGACCCCCTTCAAAGTTTTCGAATATTTTCAAAATTTGAAATACTTTGAACAGAAGCGTAAAATTCGGGATTTGACCATTCAGCGTAAAAGTTGGGATATGCAACAGTCATCCGCGTAAAAGTTGGGATATCCAACAGTCGGCAAAAAATCAGGGAATTTGAACCGATTTGAAATTCTCTATAAATATGGCTTTTTGGAGAGAGAAAACACTTTACTTATCTCCCGTATTCTCCATCTCTCTTATTCTCCTTCCTCTTTCGAATATCTTACTTTGATCAAATGGCCCCTAAGAAGTCGTCCGTCGCCGACAGCAAAGGCAAGAAACATGTCGTCGATTCTTCGTCATTTGACCGCGCGCAGACTCCTGTCCGATCATCAGCCGCATCTCAGCAAAGTAACCCCGCTGTGGCTCCTCCAATGAGGGGTAAAGCACTCCCCTATGGTCGAAAAATTCGTCGGAGAAGAAGACCCAAATCTTTTATTTCCCGTCCACGTTATACGTGTCAGCGTAGAAATTAAGATAATCAAAATACGCCCATGTTATACGTGTCAGGGTAAAATTAAGAAATATGCCCACGTCTATACGTGTCAGCGTAAAAACTTAAATTACGCTCATGTCCATACATGCTATCGTAAAAGCTAAAATACGCTCACAATTAATGTGCCGGCGTAAAACTTGAAATACGTCTACATCTAATGTGCCAGCGTAAAATACGCTCACATCTACTGTACCAGCGTAAAATTTAAAATACTCCCACATCTAATGTGCCAGCGTAAAATTTGAAATACGCCCACATCTAATGTGCCAGCGTAAAATCTCACAAAATGAAAAAGACTTTGTGTAAAAACAAAGATTTTTTTACCCTTTGTATGTAAAAGTTAGACCAATTTATCTGCATAAAATATATCAAATTAGATTTTCACTAACTTGATTTTTCTTTTTCTTTTGGCAGTGGACTTGCAAATTCACTCTCTCGCAGAAGTCTTCGGATCATCGGTTGGCATGGTGGGTTCGAATTATCTGGAGAATCTGTCTCACGTAGCATTTCCTTAATCGAACCCAGATTACCCCATAGAGAGGGCACAGTTGATAGCTGCTCAGGGGGATAGGATGCTATTATCTATGATAAATGGAGAATCGTTGACTTTACTGAATGAACAAAAATTTGCAAAACCAGTCTGAAGAACAGTTTGGCAACTCTAGAGGGGGGTGAATAGAGTTTATATAGAAAATAACCAATTAAAAATTAACTCTTTCACGATCTATGAATAATCAGAGTAAAATGCGAAAAGTAAATGAAGAGCAAGAAAGCATACGTAAACACAGCGATTTTAACCTGGTTTCCCTCGTGGAGGCCTAGTCCAGGCCTAAGAACTCTAGCTCAGGATTAAATCCACTATTTGTGAAATAGTAGTTTACAACCCGTGCCTTTACTTCAGAAGAGCACGTCAACTTCTTACAGAGGATCACAGTGGCGATTTGCTTGGAATTGTCCAAGCGACTTCTTCAACTCTTGCACAAGAATCCTAACTGAGAGATGCTGAGCACTCGAGACTTAGGAGGCTTGTGGCTAGTAGATGGGAAGGGTATGGCTTATTTGAGCTATAAGAGAGAAGAGAAGAGAAGATTGGATGATTTGAAATGAGAGAATTCATGCCCTATTTATAGTATTTTTATAGGCAGAATTCGGCCAGAATTCGGGTAAGAAAATTCAAAAATTTGGCCGTTGGACAACTAGCAACCAGCTAACCCTAAAATTAGGGTTCCTGATTTCTAGGGGACAGAGTTCGGCCCGAACTCTGTGTGGAGGCAGAGTTCGGCCCGAACTCTGTCTCCAGAGCACAGAGTGGTTCAAAGGGGACCATTGGGCAATTTCTGGTTTGGTGGAGCTTGGGATTATTGGGTAGGCTATAGGCTAAGTTTCAAGAGCTCAGCATGACTCAGATTACATTTGTCTAGACTCAAAGAAAATATAAAATACAGACTTGAATACAACTGAGAAGCAGAGGCTGAGCTGTTGTCTGTCTTGAGCTTAATGCAGACGTCGTGTGTCGTATTGAATTAATACAGATATTATTTAGTCAATATTGTCAATATTTGGTTGATTGTGACTTTGTGTCAACAATCTCCCCCATATTGATAATTGGCAAAATAATATATGTATATTCAATATTCATACCTGGACACAGTTGATTATAGCAACATAGCTCCCCCATAATCGATGCCGAGCTAGAAGTAATAGCTCCCCCGTAATCAGTGAACGGTGCTGAGCTAGAAGCAATAGCTCCCCCGTAAATAATGCATTGAACCTGTTGGCCTGATAAATAATATCTCCAAAAATCACAAACAAGCACAGATATACAAAAGAAACAAATATATCCAGAATATACATAGTTCTCCCCCTTTTGGCATTTATCAATATAGACTGCAGATGAATAAATAGAAACTGCAGTATAGACAATTAATAGTGATGCAACCACACCAAGCAGAGAAGAAACAGTATATGAATAATCAAAATGAGTCACTGGCATAAAATATAAAACTACGATAAGCATAAAATGTCATCACATAGAGCCAAATGTCAAACCAGAGTGATAGAATATCCAAGTACATAAATCCAAAAATGAACTAAGTAACTAGAAATCAAAATGCATCAACTAAGATCATCATCAGCAGCAGTAGCAGATAGTAGCCAATCTCCATCACGGAGCACGAGAAGGCCCAGCAGAGTCTGAATGATCAGTGAAAGAGCGGCTGGGGTCCACGATAGCAGCATCCGGATCCAGGTACCGCATGACCCAGGGGTCGTCAATACGATATCCAGCGCGACCAGGATCCCGCTCCATGGGAATGGGCATAGAGGGGTGCCGAGACATAGAATACCGGATATCGTGCATCGAGTTGCTGAGGGCACTCATCTGCAGCGTAGTCCGATAATCCATCTGCGTCCAGCGATCGTCCTCAAGAGCAAAACGATCCCGGAGCATAGTCTGAATAGACTCAAGAGTGGCAGGTGGAGGTGGTGCATCCTGACCGAGTGGAGGGGCGTCAGGCTCCTCATCATCAGACTGCTCAGAAGTCTCAGGAGAGGCGACAACTGCCTGAAGGCGTCGTGCCTTGGACAGGAAAGCAGGAGCAGGCAAGAACTGACAGTCATGAATAGGAACGATGAACGCACGAAAAACCAGAGGAAGGTATAAAGGATAAACCAAGGCTCTTAGTTTCTTCCTGCAGTTTATCATCCAGTCCATCATTGTCCTTGGAAGATTGAAGGGGATACGATAATGAATGTGATATAAAGCAGATATCTCAAAGTATGTAACTTCATCGGTGGAACCAGCTTTTGGTAAGATAGTATTGAAAATGATTCGATAAAGCTCATAGAAATATGGGTTGAGGTGCTTGGCCATAAGCTTGCGAGGACTTATGTTAGGGGCACATAATTCCTCCTTGAATCCTTCAAGAGAAGTTTCACCAACAAATTGGAATTGGCGAGCTTCCACAAGCTTATCCCAAGTATCGAGATCATGAAGTGCAAGATACTCGCCCAACTCAGAAGCATCAAAAGCAATATCAATACCGGTAACCCGGGAGTAGATGTGGGTTGCATCGTGAGTCAGGTTACAATAGAACATTTGGATGGCGCTACAGTAAATGACAAAGTTTGAGGCAACTAACTCATCCAAACATAGATCACGAAACAATGATTCATATTGAGAAAAGATTGTAAAATTTATAGGATGTCCCCCGAACACCGGACGAGTCCGAAAGTCGCTAAACCACTCGTTAGAATCGTCTAGCGACACAAACAATCGGTCGTCATATGTGGTAGGATCGTGGGGACTAGGCGGGTTGAACAACGGATGAATGGGTTGTTGTTCAGCTACTTGCTCAATGGGAGGAGGAGGATTCGAAGAGGAAGTACCCTCGGTTCGGATCCTCTTCCCACGATTGGGCAAGCGAGGAGCCATTTGCAAGAAATTAGAGAACTTGAAATGGAGAGAAAGAAGGAGATATACCTGAAATCAACAACAAACAGTGGAAGAGAATGATGAAAAACCCCTTTCCCTTGATTTTGAGGAGTAATGGAGCACTCAAGATAGAAAACTAGGGTTAAGGTTTGTAGGAAAAAGTTTGGAGAGGTGGAGAAGAAGGAAAGAATGAATGGGAGAGATGAAAACCCGAAAATAAAGAGAGGGTTTTCTTTGGTCGAAGGGAATCTGGACCGTAGGATCTAAAATGATCAAACGGCTGAGGCTGTCCTCGATGCTGGAACAATGGGACCGAACTCGGCCCGAACTCTGTGAAGGGCAGAGTTCGGCCCGAGTTCTGGATTAGTCTTCCAGAACAGAAAGATGGGCAAGAAGATAGAAAAAAAATGGTTAAGTGTTGAAAAAGAGGATAAAAGCTTGATGGAATCAAACAAGTAGATAGTGAGGTATACTAATATCAGAATGAACTTAGAAAATATCAAGTAGGCAATAATAAATTAAAACGAACCATATAATAAACAAGGAGATATATTATAATTCAATAGTTTGAATTTGCCATGGGTTAGCTGCAGGGGCCGGATCCCAGCTAGCGGTAGTCCGGTGGACTAGTGCACCGTGTCGCTTAGGCTTTTATGCCTTGTTGTCAGAAGGGCCCTTTCGGCTTGTACCCATAGCAAGTCTATCGTAAGAGAATCATAATATAATTGATATTTACGCAGGTGAGTTTCAATTTATGACAGCTTCATCTAAAATTCCAAGTTCACGACAAAGAAAATTGAAGCGCTCTTCGGATAATGGCTTAGTAAAGAAATCTGCTAGTTGATGATCAGTGTCAATAAACTCTAAGTTAATCATGCCATTTTGCTGATGATCACGCAAAAAGTGGTGTCTGATCTCAATGTGTTTTGTGCGTGAGTGACAGATAGGGTTCTTAGTCAAGTTAATAGCACTAGTATTGTCACAGAATATAGGAATGTGCATGAAAGATAGATTATAGTCTTCAAGGGTTTGCTTCATCCACAGAATCTGTGCACAACAACGCCCAGCTGTGATGTATTCAGCTTCTATTGTGGATAGTGTGACAGAATTCTGTTTCTTGCTAAACCAGGAGACTAAAGCCTTTCCCAATAAATGACACGTGCCGCTTGTACTTTTACGGTCGACCTTGCATCCGGCGAAGTCAGTATCAGAGTAACCAATGAGGTCAAATAATGTTGTCTTGGGATACCATAGGCCCACAGTAACCGTACCCTTAAGGTATCGAAAGATACGCTTAACCGCGGTCAAGTGTGATTCCTTAGGATTTGCTTGATATCTAGCACATAGGCAAACACTAAACATGATATCTGGGCGACTAGCAGTTAAATAAAGTAAGCTGCCTATCATACCTCGATACTTACGTTGATCAACGGGTTTGCCACTCTCATCTGGTTCTAGTTTGGTTGAGGTAGCCATTGGAGTGCTGATTGGTTTGACGTTGTCAAGATCGAACTTCTTCAGCATGTCCTTTGTATACTTCGACTGACAGATGAAAGTTCCATTAGCCATTTGTTTTACTTGCAGACCAAGAAAGTAGTTGAGCTCTTCCATCATGCTCATCTCAAATTCTGTCTGCATACACTTGGCAAATTCTTGACAGAGAGTTTCATCAGTAGAACCGAAAATGATATCATCAACATAAATTTGAATCAATAGAATGGTGTCTTTAAAAGATTTTATAAATAGTGTAGTGTCAATTTTTCCTTTTGAAAAACCTTTCTCAAGCAAGAAACTGCTCAGCCTTTCATACCAAGCTCTGGGGGCTTGTTTAAGGCCATATAGCGCTTTCTTTAGCTTGAACACGTGGTCGAGAAATTTGTGATTTTTAAAACCAGGAGGTTGTTTTACATAAACTTCCTCCTTAATAAAACCATTCAAGAAAGCACTTTTCACATCCATTTGAAATAATTTGAAATTTTGATAATTAGCAAATGCACAAAGCATCCGAATGGATTCTAGTCTAGCAACAGGAGCATACGTCTCATCGTAGTCGATACCTTTCTCTTGGTTGTATCCTTGAGCTACTAGACGAGCTTTGTTGCGTGTGACTGAACCATCTTCACTTACTTTGTTTCTAAACACCCATTTAGTACCAATTATCGAGTGATTAGCCGGTCTAGGAACTAGTTCCCACACTTGGCTCCTCTCGAATTGGTTGAGTTCATCTTGCATAGCAGAAATCCAAAATTTATCATTAAAAGCTTTAGAAATATTTTTCGGCTCAACTTGTGAAATAAAGACAGTGCTAGCAATAGAGTCTCTTAGTGATGATCTGGTAGTTACTCCACGTGAAACTTCGCCTATCACTAAATTTTCTGGATGAGAAGGTTTGAAAGAAAATTTCTTAGGCAAACCCTCCAGAGAATTAGTTTCGGTTGAAGTATTCATTGGAGTAGAAGTTGATGGCTCAACGTCATCATCAAGAGTACTTACTGCACTGTTATCTTCATCAAAAGTCACATTAGTTGACTCTTCCATAATTAGTGAGCGTTTATTAAAAACTCTATATCCCTTACTCTTGGCGGCATAACCAAGGAAAATACCATCGTCAGCTTTGGCATCAAATTTGCCTAAGTTGTCTTTGGTGTTAAGGATAAAACATCTACATCCAAAAACTTTAAAATAAGAAACATTGGGGGTTCTCCCAAACCAAAGCTCATAGGGTGTTTTCTTCGTAATGGGACGAATAAGCACCCTATTCAAAATGTGGCATGCTGTACTGACAGCTTCTGCCCAAAAATATTTCGGAAGTAAAAATTTATTCAACATGACTCTAGCCATATCGTCGAGAGTCCTATTCTTCTGCTCCACAATACCATTTTGTTGAGGAGTTCTTGGACAAGAAAATTCATGATCAAAACCATTTGCATTACAAAAATTTTTAAAATCATAATTTACGAATTCGCCTCCATGATCACTTCGGATTCGAGTAATCATGTAGCCTTTTTCGTTTTGAACTTTCTTTACAAAAACTTTGAAAACAGAAATAGCATCGCTCTTATTTGCGAGAAAGAAAACCCAAGTAAATCTTGAAAAATCATCAACAATAACGAATGCATAAAGCTTGCCACCAAGACTAGCTATTCTACTAGGACCAAATAAATCCATATGGAGTAGTTGCAGGGGTCTAGTAGTACTTACAGAGTTGATGGAATGAAATGAGGATTTGGTTGCCTTGTTTAATTCACATTCGGCACATACCGTGTCCTTTTTGAATGTGATGTCGGGCAATCCTCTCACTAGCTTCTTGGTCGATAGCCTGGATATAGCATCCATGTTGGCATGACCAAGGCGCTGGTGCCAAAGTAGCCGTTCGTCTTTGTGGGCATATAAACATCTACCTGCATTGTTAGTATCTATAGAAAGATAGAAAATATAAATGTTATCCTCTCTTTTCCCTTCAAAAACAATGTCTCCCGTTGACCTATCATAGATGAGGCAATTGTTTTGTCCAAAGTTAATATCATATCCATGATCAGCAAGATGACTAATGTTGAGTTGGTTATGCTTTAACTCGGTCACTAGGCAGACATCCTTTATTACAGGAGAGGGAGGATGACCAATAATACCATTACCTATTATGTGCCCTTTGAGATTGTTACCGAAGGATACGTATCCTTCACTCTTCATCGATAGTGATGCAAAAAAGATTTACGTCTCCTGTCATATGTCGCGAGCATCCACTATCGAGAATCCACTTACTCTCAGTTGAGGAGGAAAGGTCCACCTACATCAAGAGTAGATGTGACCTTCGGTACCCATGTTCTTGAGGGTCCTGAAAAGTTAGTTTTTAGAAACCATGCATATATCTTTTTGTCTACCAGTCTTTTAACTCTACACTGTAGTAAAATGTGTCCATGTGATCCACAATAGGTACAGATAGCATTTTTATTTATACTAGGAGCATGAAAATAATATCTATAAGCAACAGGATGATGTGCAGAGTTAGCATGGTGATGATGATTATGCATAGAATGAGTAGCCTGGTGATGGTGTCTATGTGGCATAGCATGATGATATTGTCTATGATGTGTGACATGCTGATATTGTCTATATGGCATGGCATGTGGGTGTGGCATGGTATGATGATTTTATCTATGTGGCATAACATGATGATTTTGTCTATATGGCATGGCATGGTGATGATTTCTATATGTAGAGTGATGTTGGTTGTGTCTTTGTGCAGTATGATGAGGTGTATTCTTACGTGCACGTGGTTTATGGAAGTTTGTGTATATAAAAGCATGGTTATGTGCTGTATGAGGATAACGTGGTTGACTAGCATGAGTGGTGTTGTGCCCATGTGATTGGGTTTGAAGTTGAACAACCTGTTTGCCCAATTTGGTTTCTAATCTCTTAGAAACAGCTTGCAGTTCATCAACCTTAATATTTAAGCCATATATCTTAGTCATGGAAATCTTGTGTCTACTCTTTTCTTCAGCAAGCAACGTGTTGAGTGTAGTGATTTCTTGAGTTTGTTGCTCAATACGTGCTTCAGCATCATGTAAGCTTATTTTAAGCTTGGATACTTCATTTGTGACATCAGTGGGTGACGTGTTTCTAACATTATCAAGAAGTAAAGAAATTCTTTGTATCTCGTCTTCAAGACTTTTGATTTTGTCCTTGGCATGTTTGTATTTACCGATGACCTTTTTGTGATCATCGAGCAAATCAGTGAAGGCATCGCCAAGTTCATCAAAAGAGAAGTCGTCTAAAGTTTCGTTAGATACCTTGTTGGAAGTTGCCATTAGGCACACATTTGCTTTATCTTGAGGAGAGTCCTTTTCTTCCTCGGAGTCACTCGCTTCACTTTCATGCCAAATGCTTGTGTTGGCATATTTCTTTGATGAGTTCTTTTTGTATGGCTTCTCATAGCGGTTGCTCTTCTTCAAGAATGGACAGTCTTTTCGGACATGTCCAGTCTTCTTACAGCCATAGCAGGTTGGCTCTTCTTCATCATCTTCTTGTGGTTCCTTCTTTCTTCTATTAAAGCGAAGGAACTTCTTGAAGTTGCGAACCATGAGAGCTTGGTCTTCATCATCCGAGTTGTCGTCTTCGATCTCATCGTGCTCAGCTCTTCGTCGATAAGCTTTGAGAGCGATCTCCTTAGTCTTTGGAGCAGGCTCTTCGAAGTCCTTGAGGTCAAGCTCGTGGGTCATGAGCTTACCCATCAAGGTCTCCATTGACATGGTAGTGAGATCGTTCCCTTCTATGATGGCTGTCACCTTAGGGTTCCAAATTTTTGGTAGCCCCCTAAGCAACTTGCGAATCTTCTCATGATTTGAATATTATTTTCCAAGTGAAGACAGGGGGTTGATGATGTCGAAGAATCTTGTGAACATCTGTGTGATCGTCTCGTTTGGCTTCATCTTGAACGTCTCGTATTCTTGCGTAAGACGACTGATTTTTGATTCCTTGACTTGGGTGGTTCCTTCATGCGTCACTTCTAGAAGCTTCCATACTTCGTGAGATGTGGTGCATGTGGATACCCTGTTAAACTCATTCCTGTCTATAGCACAGAATAAAGCATTAATAGCTCTCGCGTCTAGACTTGCCTGTTTCTTCTCTTCGTCAGAATATTTGTCATAGGATTTCTCAATGAGATCACCGTTGGCAACTATCCTGGCAGGCTTTTTGTAACCGTCAGTGACGACTGTCCACAGGTCGAAGTCTAGAGACTTGAGATAAAAACTCATCCTTGTTTTCCAATACGTGTAGTTAGTTCCATCAAATAGGGGAGGCCTATGAGTGGACTGTCCTTCACCGTGATTGGAAATCAAGGATTGTGTGGTTGCCATGGATCAGCTCTAGGATGTAAGTCCTTGTAAAGAGAACAGAGCTCTGATACCAATTGAAGAACAGTTTGGAAACTCTAGAGGGGGGTGAATAGAGTTTATATAGAAAATAACCAATTAAAAATTAACTCTTTCACGATCTATGAATAATCAGAGTAAAATGCGGAAAGTAAATGAAGAGCAAGAAAGCATACGCAAACACAGCGATTTTAACCTGGTTTCCCTTGTGGAGGACTAGTCCAGGCCTGAGAACTCTAGCTCAGGATTAAATCTACTATTTGTGAAATAGTAGTTTACAATCCGTGCCTTTACTTCAGAAGAGCACGTCAACTTCTTACAGAGGATCGCAGTGGCGATTTGCTTGGAATTGTCCAAGCGACTTCTTCAACTCTTGCACAAGAATCCTAACTGAGAGATGCTGAGCACTCGAGACTTAGGAGGCTTGTGGCTAGTAGATGGGAAGGGTATGGCTTATTTAAGCTATAAGAGAGAAGAGAAGAGAAGATTGGATGATTTGAAATGAGAGAATTCATGCCCTATTTATAGTGTTTTTATAGGCAGAATTCGGCCAGAATTCGGGTAGGAAAATTCAAAAATTTGGCCGTTGGACAACTAGCAACCAGCTAACCCTAAAATTAGGGTTCCTGATTTCTAGGGGACAGAGTTCGGCCCGAACTCTGTGTGGAGGCAGAGTTCGGCCCGAACTCTGTCTCCAGAGCACAGAGTGGTTCAAAGGGGACCATTGGGCAATTTCTGGTTTGGTGGAGCTTGGCATTATTGGGTAGGCTATAGTCTAAGTTTCAAGAGCTCAGTATGACTCAGATTATATTTGTCTAGACTCAAAGAAAATGTAAAATACAGACTTGAATACAACTGAGAAGCAGAGGCTGAGCTGTTGTCTGTCTTGAGCTTAATACAGACGTCGTGTGTCGTATTGAATTAATACAGATATTATTTAGTCAATGTTGTCAATATTTGGTTGACTGTGACTTTGTGTCAACATAGTCTTCTTATTTGGGGATGCAATTGATTGTAAATCACAGACACACCCCAAGAAGGAGTCCTAGGTGTTCAAATTTGGAGAGAGAGCCATATATCTTCCTGATATGGATAGCGATTATCCTTTGTCAGCATTCTTCCATGCCACTCACCCTCGACAAATGCTGTGGAATCTGACTCCCAGCAGTTACGGAAGACCGAGTAGAATTGTTTTCAAGAGGGATCATACCAATGATATGGGGTATTTTGCTAGCGTTCCCAATGGCGGTGTCACTTCTTTCTCTAGCCTCATGCCGAGATTTACTCCAAGTGAAGATTCGGGTTTAATGCAACCAGTGCAGACCTAGATGTTTGTCAACAAGTTTATTAGGGATGGAGTATTATATCCCCAAACAAACTCCAGGCTACCGGGATGGTTGACTCCTCTCAACCAGAACTGGATCCAGATCAGCATTTGGATGATGAAGAACTTTGAGACGGAGCTGAAAGATATTGGCCTGTACGAAGCAGTATTTTCCACTAGTCAGGGTATACCATTGAACGGTAACCTATTCTTGGCCCTGATGGAGATATACATAAGTTCGACTGGAACTTTTGCGACCCCAAAAGGCGAAATAGGTTTGGCACTCCATGAGATGCAATTCATCTCAAAACTGCCCATGGGAGAAGCTCCGTATGAAGAATACGTTCCCTCCAACCGGGAACTTACTGAAATCAGAGAGACAAACCCTCAGTTGATTGAGGTATATAAAGAATTAATGTGTCACTACATGATTTTGTACTACCATGTATGAAAGTACATCTCATCTAGCATACATTAATAAATGGACAACGTATCTCTTCTTCCACAAGGATAAAATCTCTAAGGATGACAAGAAAAGATTCCAAAAAAATAAAGCTCCAGCTATCAACACAGATTCAACCATTCCTGCCAACAAAATTCGGGATATGACGACTGTCTATAAATTCCCAAATAAATATATGTCCACTAAGACTGGAGAGTTCCCTGTTGGAACTGAAGCCTTGAGCTTCCTTATATACGACAGCCAAAAGATCTCTAGGAAAGCTTTGCTAGCAGGCTTCCTTTCTTTATGGCTGAGAAGATGGGTCGTACCAGGAACTGGTACTGTTGACAGAATCCACCATAGCGTACTATGGCCCGCAGTATGCTTGGTTTTTAAAGTCAGAATTAACCTGCTATCGGCGATGGTGTGTCGAGTAAATGCAGGTTTGAGGACTTTCGGTGAGGAGTTAATCAACAACGCTCCACATCGGAACACATTCCCCAGGGTAGAAATGCCCTACACTTATCTGATGGGCTGGTTATTACACCACAACTGCAATCTGTTTCCACCAGGCCCAGGTGCTGATGCGGAGGTGTTCCTCCAAAAATTTAGCAAGGCTACATGGACTGCCATGTCGGTGGCCGATATTCGTGCAGTTTTGAATTATTCTTATGGTTGGAACTTCTTCTGCACTCGACCATAAGTACCAGCAGATTGCTTCGGTGTTCAGTTTGAAGATGAAGTCGAAGGAAGAACTGTATTGCCACCATCAGTCTTCAAATGGCTTCAGTGCATCAGGCCTTCTCATTTGATGTACAGAAATGAAGAAAATTGCACGTTCGAACCATATCTACCCAGTAGGTTCGCTCGTCAATTTGGGTATAACCAACTTCATGTTGGTAATCCCTGTACCAGTTTCCGTCATTACGAAAAACTGCTTGATGGTGCTAGGGGTTGGAGATATTTCAGTATTGTCCGTACGGGAGCCAAATTTAGAGTCTCAATCGCCACCAGCACTACAGAGCTACGTATTCTCCACTCGTATGCTCACTTTTACGCTTCTATCCGTTCCTTTGCCCACGGCTATAATATGAAAGGTAGCCTGAGATGGCCTAAGGAAGGCAATATTGATGAACCAGTCAGGGTTCCAACAGATATCCCTGACGATGCTGCTATTCCAGATTCATATCTGGAGGTTATTGCCACATGAATGGGAGAAGAGGCGACAGAACCTATTGTTATTGAGAAATCCCGCAAACGAAAATAGAATACTGCTACTACTCTTCAAGTAAAGACTCCCAAAAAGAAAAAAAGGTCACCGTCAAAATGTCTTCCAAACCAAGAGTCACTACTCCAGAGGATGACATTCCTATCGAAGAGCCGCCACATGTCGCATCCTCTTCAACTCATTTTGAAGAAGGATCTTCAGCCACTCAAGAAGCCATATCAACCAAAGCTGTAGGGATTTTATCACCAGGACGCCTTAGTACTTCACTCCATTTAACCTTACCACAAAAGGCACAAGTAGTTGAAGGTGTCGCTTCACAATCTATTCCACTGGATGAACCAGCTCTCGATTTTGATGATGAAGATTGGAATGGAGATTATGACGCATATTTGGCATGTTCTACACCTACTCCAGGTATATATACAAAATCTATACAAGATTATATATTATGATTTTGTATTTTAATTTGTTTTGTTCATCTTGCAGGTGTTATTATTGCACCAAAACCTATGGCACCTCCTTCTCTTCAAAAAAAACATTTATGAGGAGAACCCGGAGTCTGAGGAAGAAAGTTCTTCTTCAGATGGAGTAGAGAAAATTCAACCAGAAGAGGAGCTACGACAAGAGCTTGAAACCGAGGTTCAACCAGGATTATCTTATCATAATGACAATAGAGAAGAAGAACAAACTGCAGAAAAATCAACTGCAGATCAAGAAACAGTTGATGAAGAAAGAACTGATCTCAATAAAGAGATTAAAGTGTTTCAAGAGTCTGAACAACCAGAAGTCCAAGAAGGTGATGAAGGCGTAGTCAAATCGTCAACTGAAACTGGAACTGTTATTACTATTAATCCAGCAGAAGTTCATGAGGAGACAATGCCTGAATCTGAATCAGCTGCTCCGACTGTTATTCCATCTACCACAATTACCGCCACCAGAACTCCAGAAACGGCTGGAGTAACAAGTACTGAAGACGTGACTCCAAAAGCTCCTAGGGATCGATTGGCTATGGTAGCGACGACTACATCGTCTATATCTCAGTCTGCTACCGAAACAACCTCACTTGCTCCTAGCCTTCGGAAAAGAGACTTGGTTGAGATTGCTGCAACACCGAGCTCTAATGCAGAAATAAATCTCTTAGTTGAGATTCACACTGAAGCTTTTTACAAGACTTTGGCAGCTTTGATTGACATGGTCTTGAATAGGGGCCTTAGTTATGACAGCTTGAAAGGTGCGATTGTTTCCACTATCAGGAATGTCGCCATGTTTAATGATGTTGAGAGAGCAACTGCATTAGAAAAGGTGATAGAAGAACTTGAGCAGCCTATTAAAGAATATCTGAGGCTGACAAGTAAAACCACTTAAAGTCTCATTCAAGCTGAGTACAATACTTTATCAGCTGAATTCACTGCTCGAGAGACTACTTTCAATAACTCTCTCAAAGAACACAGCAATAAAGTCGCCAAAGAGAAGGCTTTTTTAGCTGATGTAAAGCCTCAGTTGGAGCATTATAGAGAAGCCTATGACACTTCGAATACGAAAATTCAGGAGCAAAATGATAAAATTTGTGAAGTGGAGGCCAAACTAGCTCGTTTGAAAGCTGAGAAGGAGCAATTAATAGCAGCTCGTGACCAATATTTGACACAGAGCTCAATCTTGGAGAAACAAGTTTTTGGAGCTGAATCTACTATCAAGCACCTCGATGAAGCCAGAGATAATCTGATTCCTACTTTTGCTAAATTTTCTCCCATTAGCACTCCAGAAGCCCGAAGACAGATAGCTACTGAAAATATAATGGGCTATCGTGAGAAGCGTTTAGCAGAGCTCAAAAAATTGCAGAAAGATATGTCTCTTCCGCCTTAGGCAAAGAAGGAGCTTTTGTAATCTTTTGTCTTATTCAAGAAATGAATAAAATATTTGTTTTGTGATCCTATCGTTTATTTTGAAATTAAACAATAGGTATGAGATAAAAAATACTTATCAGAGGTAATATGGACATTATAAGCCTTCGAAACTCAATAAATTGTATCTATCCAGAGGTAATATGGACATGATAGATAATGAAATCTCGTTTTCTGTTTAGAGTATACAATACTTTCAGAGGTAATACAGACATGATAGATCGTAACAACTCAAAGAAAACTAGATTAATATCTATTCAGAGGGCAAATGGACATGATAGATAGGAAAAGAAGTAGATTTAATATTTATTCAGAGGTCATAAGAACGTGATAAATAATAAATCCAACTTTTTATACCAACTGGTAAGATAAAAGATTAAAATTTCTCTCCGAAGAGACAAGTAACCATCTTAACCAAACATTGGTAGCTGGAAAAGAAGACAGATATCATGCCAATATTGATGAAAGAATGAATGAACCAACATTTCCTTTGGGAAAAGACAGATGAATTCGATTCCATAATTAAATGGATGAATCTGATATAATGAATGGATAGGTCTTTTCGGGAATGAAAAGTTGTTTCAATTTCTAAAACCGGTTCATTAATAGCTCTCTCCTATAAATGGGTGAGAACTTTTTGTAAAGTTTCATTCTTGTTTCCACTCTTCTATCGAAAATATCTTCCAAGGACGTACTGCAAAAGACCGAAGTCACCATGAAGGTTGATGACGTCATTGAAACGCCCCCCATTGAACCAATTGTGTCGGGTCCAACCGAAATAGGCGAAAGCTCTTCTACGCCCAAGCCACCACAAGACATTTTCGAGTTCTTAATAGAGCCAGGAAAAACTCCTGAAGAAGAAGCGCTGAGGATGGCTGCCTGCAAGTTTTTTGTGAACTCAGGCAATGATGTCTTCGATGCATTGGCTGACGATGTATTCAATAAGGAAGGCAGTGGTCCTTATCATTAATCCTTTATTCTGATAAAAAAATAAAATAAAAAAGTTTTTATTTTCATTCTGTTTTTTATACATAGTACTTCTTAAGAAATTTGCCATTGATCGGCATCATAAGTAAATCTCCATTGGGCTTAGATAACCGATAGGCACCGTTGGAAAAAACTGTCTCAATAACATAAGGGCCTTCCCATTTTGGCTGGAATTTCCCTTTGCTCTTATGAGTCATCACAATCGGTCTTCGAACAGCTAATACTAGTTTGCCGACTTTGAATACCCTCTCTTTAACTTTACGATTGAAAGTTCGAGATATACGGGCTTGATATAGTTCAATATGCTGTTGAGCTTGAAGACGCTTCTCGTCCAATCCTTCAAGTTCTTGGAGTCGTAAGCGATCATTGTTCTCTGTGGTTAGCTCATTAGCAATGGCTATTCGAAGAGATGGAATCTGAATTTCCAATGGAAGGACAGCCTCACATCCATAGACCAATAAAAATTGTATAAACCCAGTAGGAGTTCGGACTGTCATTCGATAAGCCCATAAACATTCTCCAAGTTTCTCATTCCAATCACGTTTATTAGAAGAGATGAACTTTTTGAGAAGTTTGATGATCGTCTTGTTGAAAGCTTCGGCTAAACCATTAGCAGCTGGATTATAAGCCGTAGAAGCCAGATTTTGAATTCGATTCTTATTACAAAACCGATAAAATGCCTGACTGGCAAATTGTGGTCCATCGTCATGAATTATCCGTCGAGGAATCCCGAAGCGATAAATGACATGGTGTTTGATGAAGCTAATCACATTAGATGTTTTCACTTCAATAAGGGGAACCGCTTCCGCCCATTTAGAAAAGTAATCGGTTATCGCCAATATAAACCGATGTCCCTTGACAGAAGGAGGATTAATCGGACCAATAATGTCCATGTCCCAAGCTTCGAAGGGCCAAGAAGCTGCCATAGGATGCAAGAATTCAGACGGTTGATGAATAAAATCAGCATAAATCTGACATGCTTTACATCGTCTGGCATAATCTACAGCATCTGCTATCATGGATGGCCAATAATATCCCATTCTTCGAATGTGGTCTTGTAATTTTGGACCTAGTTGATGAGCACCACAAACACCATCATGAGCTTTGCGAAGTGTTTGTTTAGCTTCACTTTCTGAGAGACAGTGCAGCAAAAGTCCATCATATGAACGACGGTATAGCATATGTAAAGACGAATCATAATAAAATCGAAATGATCGTCTCTTGATTGATGCAGCTTCTTTTGGATCTTCAGGTAAAATCCCATGAACCGCATAATCAATGAATGGACTTCTCCAATCCCTCTGCTGGGAACTTGACTCTGTAATATAACTCTGTTCAATATACAGATTATTCTTGACACATAATAAGTCTCGGTCCAACAATGTGATTGTGTTTTGTCTTCGAATTGGAACAGCTAAGTCTGCAGCTAGACTAGCAAGAGCATCAGCTTCCATATTCTGAGAACGTGGTACGAATTCGATGAAGAATCCTTTGAATGAAAGGACCAACTCGATTACCACTTGATGATAAGGGATGAGATCAGGATTTCTGACTTCATAAGTCCCTCTAACCTGATTAACAATCAGTTGAGAATCTCCATAAGCTTCTAGGAATTCGATGTCCAACTGTTTTGCTACTTGGAGACCAATCAGCAAAGCATTATATTCTGCTACATTGTTGGAGCATGGCTCATTGAGAGAATAAGCACGGTATATGACCATTTTTTCAGGAGAAACCAAGACTATTCCTACCCCAGAGACAATATTGCCTTTAGGTCCAACTCGTGATGCTCCATCAAAGTATAACTGCCAAATATTATTTCTCAAAGTCATGTTGCAATCTACAACTTCATCTGGAATATCTTCATATAGCTTCGATGTTTCAGGTATGGGGTGAGCTACTAAGAAATCAGCTAATGCTTGACCCTTCACTGATTTTTAAGGTATATAGACCATGTCATAAGGAGTGAGCAACATTGCCCAGGTAGCTAACCTGGAGTTAAGAATGCTTGATTTTCTCATCAGCACCCGAATAGGATTTATTCTGGAGATGACATGAATAGTCTGTCCTGTCACATAATGTCGTATCTTTTGGACAGCAAAAACTAAAGCCAAACATTCCTTTTCTACAGGAGTATACCTGTGTTCAGCTCCGACCATCATTCGACTGAGATAATAAATTGCTTCTTCATGACCCATATCACTTTTCTGTGCAAGAAGAGCACCAAGTGAATGATCTAAGGCTCGAACATATAGCAAAAATGGTCTTCCTACCACTGGTGGTACCAGAACAGGTAGATTTGTAAGGTATTGCTTGATGTCATTGAAAGCTTTCTGACATGCTTCATCCCAAACAAAGGATACACCTTTCTTTAATAAACGGGAGAAAGGTTGACATCCCCCCGAGAGATTAGATATAAATCTCCTGATATAAGCAATGCAACCTTGAAACCCTCGGAGTTCCTTTAGATTGCGTGGAGGACGCATTTCAAGAATTGCTTTGATTTTATCAGGATCAACATGAATACCCTGAGAAGTGATGACAAATCCCAAAAACTTGCCACTGGAAACCCCTAAGAAAGACTTAGTAGGGTTCATTTTCAATTGATGACGACGCATCAATTCAAATATTGTCTTCAAGTCTTGAATATGATCATCTTTTGATCGACTTTTGACAGCAATGTCATCTACATAACATTCCACTGTCTTGCGTTGATGTTCCTGAAAGATATTGCTCATAGCCCGTTGATACGTGGCACCGGCATTTTTGAGACCAAATGGCATAACCGTATAGCAGTAAACCCTAAGGGGTGTACGAAAAGCAGTATGCTTCTCATCTTCTAGATGCATCTTGATCTGATTATATCCTGAGAATCTGTCCATGAAAGACATGCGTTCAAAATTGCATGTATTGTCTATCATGACATCAGTTATTGGAAGTGGAAATTCATCCTTTGGATAAGCTGCATTAAGATCTCGAAAATCTATGCAAACTCGGACTTTTCCGTTCTTCTTCATAACAGGAACAATATTAGCAACCCAATCTGGGTGTTGTTCTTCACGAACAAAGCCACATGTAATCAATTTTTTGACTTCTGCTTCGACTGCATCCATCATGTCTGGTCGAAAATGTCGTTGCTGTTGTTTCACAGGCTTGGCATTAGAAAGAATATTAAGTTTATGAGTAGCAACTTTAGGATCTAGACCCGGCATATCCTCATAACTCCATGCAAAGATATCAATATATTCTTTAATCAGTTTTATCAACTCTTCCTTTTCATCTTCGGAAAGGTTTTTACTGATGAATATTGGCTTGGATGTAGTTCCGTCTCCAATATCAATCTGGAGAATTTCATCCTCCGTAGGTTGTTGTCGTTGTTCAAAACGAAGTTCCCATTGGGTATCCATCTATTGAGCCCAATGGTCATTTTCAAATGATTCAGATTCTTCTTTAGTTTGAACCATGTTAACTGAGAATACACATTCAGATTCATCGTAATAGTCCTCTCCAGCATATTCAGATTCGATGAAGTGGATTTCTTCGAATTCTGAGGATTATGAAGAACTAGAAGAGAATTCTTCTTGTATATCATCATTAAACATGTAGGACGGATCATATCCTAACCCATGACGAGTTTTCTGGTAAAAACGAATTACCACATAATGGTAATCGTCTACCCTTGTCTTGATTGAGACCTTGCATAGTCTTCAAATCATATCCCATATTCTGGATAATCTTGAGAGATTGTTGACTATATTTGTCAATTCAGATTCTTCCTTTATCATTATCTCTAAGATCATCCGTCTGAACAACAGGGATATTTCTAGCCAAGCCAAACATAATTTGGTGCTTGTTTTTCTTATCAGACGGAATCACGAAATAAGATTCTTCGTGACGTCTAAAAGTTACACAAGCTTGCGATGAAGCGGCTACAGAAAGAAGATAGGGAGAAGATGTTAAGAACCTTTGGGCATAAGGTCCAATATCGACATGTGGAGGAAAAGAATTTTCCTTATAGTCAATGTATAAAGTTTCCTCTATGTCATCTTTATATTGATGACTTTGATCATCAAGAGATAAAGTCATTCTTCCAACGAATTTGACAGCCATATATCAAAAAGAAAATCTTCATTGATATCGGAAAGTACAGAATGATCAATATTTACATCATTTACAATTTGACTACTACGCTTCGGATTGATCATTAACGGACCATCATCCGTCTTCTGCGTAGACTTGTCAAGGTTGATGACCAATGATGGTTCTGGATCATTGTTTGTAAAAACAAAAGTATGAACTTTATTTAACAAACTTTGTAAAGAGATTACAAGAATTCTGGGAAAGTATAACTGTATGAATCCAATCTAGAAGACGATTGCTTTATTCCTTGGACGATGTGAACTTTGAAGACGGTAGCCTCTGAATTTGAAGGCAAAAGCCTCGGAAGAATGCAGCAGCACTTGGGCAAGAACTCCTGAACTCTCGGATATTTCTGAACTTTATGTTTGATCCCCTGGAATGAAGACTTGAAACTCTATTTATAGAGTTTTGGAAATAACTAACTTTTAGTTATTCTGAATGGCGCAAGTTGGATTGCGCATGCACTGGATTGCGCAGCATTAGACTGCGCAGGCAGTTATCTGATCGTGGGCCAACTGTCTTGGACACATGGCATCATTTGATTGAAATGCGCATGATCGTGTACAGACGGTTGCCACGTAGTGAGCAATTGATGGCATGAATGCCACGTGTATATTTGTCAGTTGTCATGATGAAGTGCGCCACATGAATTGCGCTGACTTTGGATTGCAGTAGGATGGACCGCGTTGGGCTGGATTGCGCTGCAAACAGATTGCGCTGCATGTACAGCTGTCCTCGAGCGCTGTGCGGCGCAATAAACGAACAGTCTCCTCGTTCTTTGTGCTGTCAGTTGTCAGAAGATTTGATTGTGTCAGGTAATGATGACATGGCCACGTCAGCTTGCGCACTTGGGAGTGTGCACAGTCCAGTCTGCGCAGTCTGACTTCTGCGCAATTCATTTGAAAGATGTATTTCTTGATTTTTATGACTTTGTTGATGGGTGCAACTTGATTTTTTATGACCTACAAGACCCCCTTCAAAGTTTTCGAAAGTTGAATTTACTTAAAATTTTAAAATACTTTGAATTTTGAATTTTCAATCAAGTTGCGCACGTGATGATGCTGTCTGCACAATCGGAGGGATTATCCCTATTTATTCGGCGCAATCTGAGGCGGCCGTTGCCCTTTGAAAAACTATAAATAGTTCCCTTCGTTCTTCATATTATTTTTTACTTGTTTTCATTGTGCTTGAGAGAGAGAAATCCCCGAGCCTACTCCGACTTCACTTTTTCTTCTCCATCGACTTCATGGCTCCCAAGCGCTCCTCCGCCGCTGCCAAGGGCAAGGCCCCCGCCGAGTCTTCGGCTCGGGTTGCGCCGCGCCCTTCCCGACACGAAGCTGTGCACCCTGCTTTGCGAGGTAGACAACCCGATCGAAAACTCTTTTTAGTGTTTTTCGACTTTACTGAATCTTAAAATCCCTCTCTTTTTAGGGATGTGATCATACTGTGCCACCTTGTTTATGGTTTTGGTTGCACGAACCCTTTATTCTTCATTCTTATGAAGAATATCTTCTCGCACAATCAGTTGAATTACGCTGGCAAAAGTCAGCGCAATCGGCTGACTTGCGCAAGATTGTCAGCACAATCTGATGCTTGTGCAAGCTTTATCAGCGCAATCTGATGCTTGCACAATCTGATGTTTGTGCAATCTGATGTTTCCATAATCTGATGTTTGCACAATCTGATGTTTGTGCAATCTGATGACAGAATCTCTGACTTGACTTGTACTAAATTGTGATTTTTCTGTTTGATGCAGTTGATACCAGAGAGGACCGGAATTATGAAATCTTCACAGGAACTTTAGCTGAGCCAGAATACAAAGAAGACTTATCCCATGTACTCTTCCCACAATATGCCCTTCCATCCTCTCGCCAAGCTATCCTGATAACTCAAGATAATAAAACTTTGCTAAGTCTGATAAATGGACAGCCTTTGCAATCTGCTGACGCCATCACTCATAAGAAACCTATGTTCCTATTCGGCGATGCCATTGATAAAAGTTCTCAACCAAGACCCCGAGTTGAGTCGAGAACTTTCCATAGGAAGGAAAACTAATCCAGTTACCAGACATAGCAAGATGTCTTCCTCTAGCACGATATGCTCATGTAAGCCATCCTAGGAGGATGGACTGGGACATTACTTCTCTTCAAAATGCACGGAAAGGAAAAATCTGTGTCAAGAAAGGCCCGAACAATAGAGACATGTTCTATAGTTCTTCTGAACGACACAGCACTCTACTAAGAGGGTTGAAGCCAGGTTGTATCCCCCCTGAGAACTCGTCTTTGTTGCTGCCGGTAAGGACACCGATTTTTGCCAACGAGTATGCCAAGGCGGAGGGTAGATATCCGGATCAAGACATCCGGCTGAACGATTTGATAAACCCGGAAAACAGGAGATGGAACTGTATAGCCAACTGGGCATTGGCTCAATTTGAAGATCAACTTAAAGAGATCGATCTTTATAACGCGGTATATGCTACCGTATATGGCTTCCACCCAAACCTTCATCTGTTTCTAGCCCTGACAGAGAGGTACAACTATAGGACAGGGACGTTCATGACGCCCTGCGGGGAGATGGGATTGGCTCTCCATGAGATGAAGTATATCTCATGCCTACCAAATGGAGACTCCCCTTATGAAGAGTATGTTCCTACCAATGACGAATTAGAGAGACTGCGTCGGGAAAATCCAGAAATGGTAGCAGTTTTTGATGAACTACTGTGCCATTATAATATATGCTCCCTGTATTACCAGAGCGGCTCTTCCAGCACATGTTATTCCTCTAAATGGTTACCTTATCTTTTTCTTAACCATATTGTTGAGAAAAAGACCAAAGATCATGACTCCTGCAACCCATCTTTCTTTCAACCTCTCAGCAACAGTGAAGTGATAAGGCTGATGGAAGAGAATAAGAGGATGGATATCAAAGTTACTGATGAATACCAATATCCTCCGCTCAAGCCCGGGGATTTTGTTGAAAGCTTTATAAGAATGGGGTACAGGTCCATGTCTAAAGAAGCTCAGCTGGCGGGATTTTTGACCTACTGGCTCCGTCGATTTGTTGTACCTGGGGCAAGCGCCGTGGACCGCTTCCACCGCGGCGTACTCTTCACTGCCGTCCGGTTAGTCTTCGGCTACCGGATGGATTTGTTATCAGCGATGACCTGTAGAATAAACGCAGGTCTTTGTCTGTATGTCGACTCAATGATCAAGTGGAAGGGTGAGAAAGGGAACTTCCCAAGACTGGAGTTGTCCTACACCTATCTGTTCGGGTGGTTGCTTTTGCATCATCCATCTCCGATGAACCCCGACATGGGGGCAGTTAGCGGCAGCTTTCTGCGTAGATTCTTCCGAAGCAAGTGGGTGTACGTTAGTCTGAAGGACTGCAGATGTGCCCTCAACCTTGGCAAGGGATGGAACTTTTATAGCTTCGCTCCTCCAGCTGGTTACGAGTTCATGGTGACAAATATGGTTGATCTGGGGAGGCAGCCATTGGGCCGAGCAGCTTTTGACTAGCTGAAGGCAATTAGACCATCACATCTGGTATACAGATTTGAGAAGGAATGCTACCTTGAACCATATCTGCCGAGTCACTTCGCTCGTCAATTTGGTAATGACCAATTCCATGTGGGCAACGCCATAACTTTCCTGCAAGGAACGGGATACTTAATTGATGGTACGAGAGCATGGGCCTACTACAATGCTCGAGACACTAGGACAGTGTTCTCGATGCCCAACAAGAATGATAATGGCCCAAGAATGCTATACATATATTCATTGTTCTACACAGCTGCCAATACATTTGCTGAGAACTTTAGTCTGATTGATAGCTTCGCTACAGCGACACGTCTGAAGAAAGGGGCCACTGCTACATTAGCTCCAGCAAATGACGAACAACATGAACCGGTAGATGACCCATTGGAAGCTTCTAGAGAAGTAAACTTCCCTGAGGAAGTTAACCAACCACTGAGAATTTCTCTGAAAGTGGTTAAGTCTCCGTCCAAGGAGAAGAAGAGAAGGAGAGAAGAACCTTCTTCTCCAGTTGCGAAGAAGAAGTTGATCTTGGAACCATCTTTAGAGAAGATCACTACTAGATCACAATCCCGACAATTGGCTGAATCAACTCGAGAAAAAGCAGCTATGCCGACCTTTATTCAGAAACAGGTCGAGGTAGTAAATGTAGAAAGTCCTGAGAGGCCTCTGCATAGAAAGAAATTGGCCCACAGACGAAGAAAAAGAACAGTCTCTCCTCCAAGGCAAATCTTATCTTCGGTAGTGATGACGCTGCAGCTGGACTCACCATTCCATCTCCTACTCCTGTTTTTGAGTCTGGACATAAAACTCCTAGTCCAGAACAGAGGGAGGAGATCGAGCAGAGGGAAGAGAGAAGTGAGGCCGTAGAGCCCAGAGAAAATATTGCAGAGACAGAGCACGAAGCTTTGCAATCTCCTTTATCGGTAATGGAGACTACTCAACCTCCTGCTACACCAGGAGCAATCCGTGAGGAGGAAGATCATTTGATGATCGATGCTTTAAATGACTGTGACTTTGGTTTACAGGATTATGTTGACCAAACTACTGCAACTGCCAGTGGGGAGGCACCGGAAGAACATGAAAGCGAGGAGAGCTCATCATCAGAAGATATCAAGGATGCACAGGATCCTGAAGGGGATGATGAGGTGCATGTGTCTCCTGAAGCTGATAATGACACCTTGGATGTTGAGGTGCAGATATCTCCCGAAGCTGCTGATGATACCTTGGATCCCGAAAAGGATATTGAGGTACAGGCATCTCCGGAAAAGATAGCAGATGAAGAAACGGCCCTGGAGGAAACTCCTGCTGTTGATCCCCAAGGTATAGAGTGAAATTAGCAATCTTCTTTTAATAAATTGATAGCTAACATCTTTATTCTTATTCCGTGCAGAGATCGCATCTTCTCCAGCACCTCCAGTATGCATGGATATAGTGCTTGCAACGACGATAGCCAGTAGCAGTCGTCATTTATCATGTGGTTCTGAAGCAGGAAGTAGTCAGGCAGTAATATCTGAGGCTACTTCTGCTCAGCTGGAATCTGTCCCAACAGATGACAGGCCTGATACTGGACAAAGCTATGGTAAGAATGCTTTCACTTTTTGATCTTCTTTGATAGTAGCAAATGATAGTCAAAATGACAAAATTTTAATTTTGCAGAGGAACAACCGAGAGGAGCGACCAGCTCTACTCTAGCTCCTTTATTCAAAGAACCTTATGTCCAAGTACAAGAAACTGAACGTCCCGCCGCTTCATCGTCAACAGGAGTAGCAGCTACTCCTGGTGTTTTGGCTACCAATCAGTTTGTCATAAAATCATTTACCAAGTTCTTCTTTGATTCATTGGGACCTTTAACAAATAGAGTGATGGAGAAAGAAGAGGCTGATTTCTCCATGGTTAGAGGTCCAACCTCTTATTTGGTAAATGCTATCCGCGATCAGGGTGATGAGCCTCAGGCCACTTTTCTTGAACACATATTAAATGAGCTGGAGACCTCAATAAATAACTACAAAGAGCTAAACAAAGGAGAGGTGGAACTTTTAGTACAAGCTGAGTTTGAACGAATGTCCCAAGAGGCTGCAATTGAGAAAGTTAACTTCTAAATTCTCTTGGATACTTTCGTCGCCAAGTCTGCTGAGTACAATTCCAAGATGGAAACAGTAACCTCTGTTGCTGAAAGAAAAGAACAGAGAATTGCTGAATTGAAAGCAGAGATTGCCCGTCTTCAGGAAGAACTGAAAGATGAGGTCACCGAACATCAAATTGCAATTCAACAACTCGGTGCTCTAACCCAAGAAAGGGACGAATATGCTGAGGCTCATAATGCTGAAATCACTCGTCGAATGGTAACTCTGCCAACTTTTAATAAAAAATCTGGGATAGAAGAAGCCAGGAAGAGAGTGATGGAATCCCGCGAAGAGCGACTACAGACTCTGAAACAACAGATTGCCAATCTGATGACACCTCCAGCTTAGTATAAGAATATCTTGTATCTTCTTGTTTTTACAATATGTATGTTTTTGTAATGTCTTGAATTTTGATCAAATAAAAAGATATTTTGTTGTGGCTCTATTATTTATTGCATATCTTGATCAGATATAAATAATAGCGATAGAAAATATATTCAGAGGTACAGGACATGATATATTTCTCGATTTTAGAAAATAATCATATTCATTATATCTGCTCAGAGGTAATGTGGACGTGGCAGAATATAATTTGTCAAATATTATTATTTCAATAGACAACTTAATTGAGGACGACAAGTTGCTGATGTGGATGATTAAATGAACGAAAATAAATCGTCAAAAGGTGTGAACGAAATGAATCGTCAAAATGAACGGATGAACGGATGAACCGTCGGATGATGATGAACGGATGAATTGTCAGATGATGATGAACGGATGAATCGTTAGATGATGATGAACGGATGAATCATCGGATGGATGTAATGAACGGATGAACCGTGAAATAAATGTGTCGCTTCGTTGTTTTAAGAATCTCTGCCTATAAATATAACAGAAATCTGGAAGGAATGATCATTTCCACTTTTCAAAAAAATGTCGTCTGAAGATGCATCCAAGAAGGCTGAAATCGCCTCGAAGGTTACAGCGAGCACTGAAAAACGTCCTGCCGATCCAGTCCAGCCAAAGCAGACAGAAGTAGGCGAAGGTTCGTCTGCACCCAAACCACCGCGGGATATCCTGAACTTTCTACTTGAACCAGGAAAGACTGAAGAGGAAGAGGTCATGAGGATGACTGCTTGCAAGTTCCTGGTAGGTTCCAGTAAAGATGTTCTCAGCTTTTTTGCTGATTATGTCTTTGATAAGGACGGAAGTGGTCCACGTCCCAATATCGAGAAGGATGATAGTGACCTTCCTTGATATCATGTAACATTGTTTATGATGTAATAAAAATCAAACTTTATTTATGAACTGTCTGATCATATTTACATAAAATCTCTGTTACATTTATACATAGTATTTCTTGAGGAATTTGCCATTGATAGGCATCATAGCAACTCGACCATCTAACTCTGAAAGTTGATAGGCTCCATTTGAAAAGATTTTGCTGATAATGTAAGGCCCTTCCCACTTCGCATCGAACTTGCCTTTGCTTGAGTGAGTCATTGTTATAGGACGTCTTACTATTAAAACAAGCTCTCCTTTCTGAAAGGCTCTGACTTTAACTTTGCGGTTGAAAGTCTTTGAGATGCGGGTTTGGTATAACTCAATATGCTGTTGAGCTAATAGCCGCTTCTCATCAAGCGCTTCTAACCCTTGAAGTCGGAGAAGATCGTTGTTCTCTGTCGTGAGCTCGTTGGCGATAACAATCCTCAAAGACGGAATTTGGAGTTCCAAAGGTAGAACTGCTTCACAGCCGTATACCAAAGAGAAGGGTGTACAGCCGGTAGGGTTGCGGACCGTAGTACGTAGGCCCAAAGACATTCTCCAAGCTTTTCACTCCAATTTCGTTTGTTAGTAGACACAAACTTCTTGAGGAGCTTAATGATAGTTTTGTTGAAAGCTTCAGCTAAGCCATTAGCAGCAGGATTGTAGGCTGTCGAGGCAACATTGTCAATCCGATGATCGTCACAGAACCTTGTGAACTTTTGGCTGATGAACTGAGGTCCATTGTCGTGGATGATTCGTCGAGGTATACCAAATCTATAGATGACATGATGTTTGACGATATTGATGACGTTGCTGGTCTTGACTTCAGCCAATGGTATTGCTTCGGCCCATTTGGAGAAGTAGTCGGTTATTGCTAGTATAAATCGATGTCCCCTGGAAGAAGGAGGATTGATAGGACCTATAATGTCCATGCCCCAAGCTTCAAAAGGCCAGGATGCAGCAGTCGGATGAAGGAATTCCGACGGTTGATAAATAAAATCTGCATAGATTTGACAAGCTCGACATTTCCTCGCATATTCGATGGCATCAGAAACCATAGAGGGCCAATAGTAACCCATGCGTCGGATACGATCCTGTAGCTTAGGACTGGGTTGACGTGCTCCGCAGACACCGTCGTGAGCTTCACGCAATACTTGCTTTGCTTCATCACCAGCAAAACAGCGCAAGAGTAGGCCGTCATAGGTTCGTCGGTAGAGTGTCTTGGTGGTTTGATTGTAATAGAATCGGAGAGACCGCCGACGAATACTCGTAGCCTCCTTGGGATCTTCAGGTAGTATATCATGGACTACGAAGTCGATGAAAGGAGTTCTCCAATCTTCACTGATAACATTGACTTCAGTAAGATTATTGAACTCAATATTACGATTGTTTTTGATGCAGAACAATTTTCGATTAGAGACGACCACCACTTGCTGTCTTTTGATAGGGATGGCTAAAACTGCTGCAAGATTGGCCAAAGCATCGGCCTCGGTATTGCAAGCTCGGCGTACATATTTGATAAAGAAGGCTTTGAATGATGTAGCCATGTTGATTGCAGCTTCATAGTAAGGTACTAAATCTTGATGGCAAACTTCATAGGTCCCTCTAACCTAGTTAACAACCAGCTTGGAGTCACCATAGACTTCAAGATACTCGACGTCAAGTTGCTTGGCTAGCTGAAGGCCGATAAGTAGAGCATTGTACTCTGCCACGTTGTTGGAACAAGGCTCATCTAGAGAATATGCTCTTTGAATAGCTGACCCGTCCGGAGAAATAAGGACAACTCCAACTCCTGCGACAATGGCACCATTGGATCCAATCTTGGATGCACCGTCAAAGAATAGACGCCAAGTAGGAAATTCTTCAGAGATTGTATTAGATTCCAATGTCTCGTCTGGAATTTCATCATAGAGTTTAGATGTCTCTGGAACAGGATGAGCTGCTAAGAAATCTGCCAGTGCTTGACCTTTGATAGACTTTTGAGGAACATATACCATGTCATATTGGGCTAGCAGAATGGCCCATGTAGCCAGCCGAGAATTGAGTGTGCTAGGCTTCTTCATCAGTACCCGAAGAGGATTAACTCGGGATATGACATGAATAGTTTGACCAATAATATAATGCCGGGTCTTCTAAACAGCAAACATAAGAGCTAGGCATTCTTTTTCGATCGGACTATAACGGTGTTCAGCACCAATCATAGTACGACTGAGATAATAGATAGCTTGTTCGTGGCCTTCTTTGTTCTTTTGGGCAAGTAAAGCACCCAATGAATGGTCCATAGCACGGACATACATTAAGAATGGTATACCAGAGATTGGTGGCACCAAGACTGGTGGATTCATGAGATACCGCTTGATGTCGTCAAATGCTCGTTGACATTCTACAGTCCAAACGAAAGATACACCCTTCTTCATGAGTTAAGTGAATGGTCTACAGCATCTAGACAGATTCGAAATGAATCTCCTAATGTACGCAAGTCGACCTTGGAATCCTCGTAGCTCTTTTAGGTTGCATGGAGGATGCATCTCTTGAATGGCTTTGATCTTCTCGGGATCCACGTGTATACCCTTAGAGGTAATGACGAAGCCGAGAAATTTGCCACTAGAGACACCCAAGAATGACTTGGTGGGATTCATTTTGAGTTGATGTTGGCACATAAGATTGAAGATAGTTCTCAAGTCTTGGATGTGATCTTCCTTTAGGCAACTTTTGACAGCAATATCGTCAACGTAGCATTCGACAGTATTGTGTAGATGATCTCGAAAGATGGTACTCATGGCTCGTTGGTACGTTGCACCAGCGTTCTTGAGACCAAATGGCATTACTGTATAGCAGTAGACTCCACGAGGAGTACGGAAAGAAGTATGCTTCTCATCTTCAGGATTCATCCGAATCTGATTATATCCGGAGAATCCGTCCATGAAAGATATTCTTTCGAACCCACAGGTGTTGTCAATCATGACGTCAGTGATAGGGAGAGGAAATTCATCTTTTGGACATGCTTCATTAAGATCCCGGAAGTCGATGCAGACTCGAACTTTGCCGGTTTTCTTTAGAACTGGGACGACATTGGCTACCCAATCAGGATGATGTTCCTCTCGAATAAAGCCACAAGCGATGAGCTTCTTGACTTCATCATCGATTGCGTCCATCATTTCTGGCTTGAAGCGTCGTTGTTGTTGTTTGACCGATTTTGCATTCGGCAGGATGTTCAATTTGTGAGTAGCAACTTTGGGATCTAAACCTGGCATGTCTTCATAACTCCAAGCAAAGACATCAATGTATTCTTTAATCAGAAGAATTAATTCTTGTTTATCTGCTTCTGGAAGGTTCTTGCTGATGAATATTGGACGAGGTGATCCGCTTTCTCCTACATCAACTTGAACTAATTGATCTTCGGTAGGAGGTTCCCTTTGTTCGAATCGGAGTTCCCATTGGGTATCCATCCGTTGAGCCCAAGGATCTGTTTCAGGATTTTATTCAATATCCTCGTCATAGCCTTCTGGAAGTTCGACAGAGACCATGTTAGAAGATACAGTCATCCGATGGACTTGACCGATGCTGGTGTCAGAATTCCATGATCTGGAATCAGAAGAGTTAGAACGCTCCTCACTATCGGATTCAGAGCCTACTGGAGATAATACTGGGGGTAAAGCATATCCGAGACCTCTTTTGGTCCTGCTGTAGTACATCTCTGACTTTCCTTTCGGAACAGTCGTACGGATAGGAGTTCTTCTACCTTTACCATAGTTGAGGCTGCTCTTGAAATCGTAACCCATCTTTCGGATGATGTCTTTCAATTTTTGACTGTAACGACGGAGTTGAAGATGCCCCGTGTCATTACTTTTGCTATCATCCGTATAACTGAATTGTTGTTCCGGTCCTTTTCTAAAAAGTATTGGACTTTCGCCTTTCTTACGAGCGGGAACAATACGATATGAATCTTTTGGGTGTTCAAATGAGACTTCTGTTTGAAGAGATTGCACAACTCCCATTATAAATGATTGAAAGCTATCTAACATATCCAAATAGCACTTAGCATGATAAATGACATCAGTATACTGGAAAGTAGATACTTTTTTATTGATTTGTACATTTGTATTTACAGCAGGACCTTTAGCCTTAACAGGCTTATTCAGATTGATTACAAGAGGGGGAGAAGAAGAACGTGGAGGAGGATTGGCTTTGTTACGATGGAGGTCGATAACAAGCGGCTCAGAGGAGGTGAGCTCCCTTTTCTCCTTGTTATGAGTTAAATCGATAACAAGGGGCTCAGAAGAAGTGAGCTGCTTTTTATCCTTGTTACGACGTAGGTCAATAATAAGTGGCTCAGAAGATGTGAGCTCCCTTTGATCTTGATCATCAATTGATTGCTTCTGGACTGGCAAGTGAATAGCCAGTGGTTTGGAGGATTGAGGATGAGAAACACGCCCTTTGACAGGTATGATAAGGGTGTCATTAGGCACTACTTCTTGCTCTTCTTCAGTGTCCAAAGATAGGACAACCTTCATGAATTCATCCTTGTACATACGAGCATCGTTGCAATATGCTTCGACGCCTTTGAAAGGATAGAGATCAGCAACCTCCTTTTGCACCTCTCTATTGTCATCAATGATGGAGAGTCGAAGGGACAATGTTATGCTCGTGCAGAAATGGTCTCCCCAATAGAGCATTGTAGGAACAACCATGATTGTCAATGATATAGAAGGTAACCTTTGTGCGAAGATTGCCTATTTGGAGTTTTAGGCGAATCTTGCCCAGAGGCTCACTCCTTTCCTAATTGAATCCAAGGATGGTGGTGATTGTACTAGAGAGACTATGCACTGGGATCTTTAGTGCATCCAACATTGTCTTCGGCATAATGCTAAGAGCAGACCCTGGATCTATCAGAATACGATCGACTTTCATTGAGTCGACGTATCTTGTATAGTAGAGAGGACGGTCGTGCCTGTTGTCTTCCATCAACATGTCATCCTGTGTGAAAGTTATATTTGGAATTAACTCCAACACACTATGGCAATGGAGACAAGAGATTGGTTCTGCTTTCAGCTTCTTCAGAAGAGCTAGACAAGTTTCAGCTTGCATAAGAGCCTCGCTCAGAGTTTTCCGAGTCTCTTTGGAGAGGCGTAAGAGCTCAAAGATTGACAGCCGGGCCGGTGTATTAGCTAATTGAGCCAAGATATCAAAGTTGTAAGGCTTTTCAAGTCCAGAAGGAGATGTCTTCTTCAAAGGTTTATCGAAGCGGACTTGTTGTTTGCCTTTGTCAGCGACCGTCAGCTTGGGAGGAGTAGACTCTACAACCGGTGAGCATGCAGTAGGAATATCCTCAGTAGAAGCAGGTTGTACTGGAGCAGGCTCAGAGAAAGAAGTAGGATTCTCTTGAGCTTCGGGGTAATCCTTTAGATAGGCTTTACCTGATCTGGTGCCCAGCAGGATTTTTTCATCAACTATGGGGTCAAAAGACACCATATTGCAAATCTTTGTCTTGCATTTGGAACGGATTTTCTTCTTGGATGAAGAAGGAAGTTCGAACTCTGAAGCAAGATCCGGATGAATCCACATAATCTCGCCATTGTCAAGAGATAAGGGAACAAGACCTTCACTTGGTGGAGACGGGAGATTCTGGATCTCAAGAGTAGCTTTGGGGATAGAAATAACACCGTACTGCACCATCTGGGGCGGGAAGTCACCAAATTAGACTGAAACCATGTTTGCGGTAACAGTCTTCTCGTCTTGTTGCAAAGTGACAACACCAGCATTGACCAGCTCTTGTATTTTACCTTTGAGCACATAACATGCTCGAGTAGGATGCCCAATGAATCTGTGGTAGACACAATACTCGGGATGATCAGTCTTATCGACTTCATCAGGTTTCTTTGGATCTGGAAGTTGGATTTTATTGCTTTTGATCAAGCAATCAAAGATGCTAGCAGTATCATTCTCGTCAAAGGAATATTCTACTTTAGGATGAGGCTCCCTTGGTAGAGGTGCAGAAGGAGTGGAAGTAGACGTAGGGGGAGCTACGTTAACCGTCAGAGATTCTTTGTTCTTGTTCAAATTGATGTTCAAAGTTTCTTTTCCTTTGCGGTTGTTCTGGCGATTGCCACCACCCGATGTTTGATGTTCATCCCGGTCGGGGTTAGATATTTGTACCTCTAGCTGCTTGAATTTGTCAGCGCTAACTTCAGCTGCTTTAGCGTTGACAATGAAAGATGGCCAATCTTGAAACCGAGTCGATCCCGTCCACATGCTGATGATAGGCAACAAATTTGCCTCACAGGTGTCTATGGTGACAGCAGCCGGAGTTCTAGGAGGCATTTTCAAAGCTTCCCGGCGGAACCTTTCAATGAAACTTTCAGCAGTTTCATTATGTCTTTATTTAATTTTATTGAGGGCTGACATAGTCATGTCGTTGATCCCCTCGTCAAATCGTTCCAAGAAGATTTGCTTTAAGCCATAGAAGGAGGTGATACAACCATCGGGCAAGCTTCTATACCAATCGTATGCTACGCCGGCTAAACAGCCAACGAATACTCTAGTAAGAAGAGCATCATTTGGTTGAAGTTGGACAGTCATAACTTCAAAGTGGTTAATCAACTGACTGGGAGATGTGCTGCCATCAAACAGTGAGATGGTTGAAATTTTGTACTTCGGAGAAAATGGAACTTCTTTCCATTCAACTGGGTAAGGTTGCTTGATCCCCAACCTCTGCAAGTTGTCCTTCTCCTTGAAAGCTTTGAACTGAGTTCGCAGGAGCTTGACAGCTTCATTGGCATCTTCCACTGATGTAGAAGGAGCAGGCTGAACCAAGGTGTTAGGAGGAGGAACAGCATGATAAGCACTACCCCCAACACCTGACTGACTGGGTGTAGGTTGGATTTGTACAGGAGGTATTGGAAGAGATGCTACCCCGAGCCCTGCATTAACAGGCACCGACGATGCTATGATTTCAGGATTTACAGGAGGTATGGTCGGTGGGACTGTATGCTGGGCCACAATGATGGAATGCATACTTACGACCATTTCAGCCATTGTCTTCAGCTTATCTTCTAGTGTAGCTATCCGTTGTTCTTGACTAGCTGAACTAGAAGCATCGGGATCTTTATTGACAACATAAGCTGTCACTTCTCTGGGTATAGTGGAGGACACTATCTGTTCTGAGCTTTTACTTATGCATCATAGTCGGAGAAAGAATCATCTCCTGAGTGAGAAAGAAGGAGACGTTCGGAAGGATCTTGAAGATTCCTTTGACCGATTGTGTCTCGGCTTCGGGATCTGGTATGTTGGAATACTCCTTCAGAGGATTGTTGGAGTAAATCTAAATACCGCTGACTTGGCTTACGAGGCTTGTCGTGCTTGGAGCACTTCCTACCCCCAGTGTCTCTGGAAGTCATGTTGACGGAAGCGTACAAAACCTCGTCTTCATCTTCCGATATAGGTTCAGAGTTAGGAAAGTTCAGACGATCGAAGACAGATCATCTTGTTGTTTGACAACAACACTTGATGACCACTTTATGATTGTAATGGTGTCCAAGTGGTTGCACTGGGGATGTTGAGATATTATCCCATTTTTGCTTGAGGTGTTCTCGGAGATCGGGAACAGCAACGGGACGAGAAAAAGTTCGAGGGATGTGTTCTTTGATAACATTCAGAATATGGTTCCGGTTCTTCAAATGTTTTTCCCCTGAGTGTATAGGGAAGTGCTCACTTCATTGGCATAGGTGTCCGGATTCTTGATCCTGAAAGTTTGCTTTTGATGCTGATTGGTGTTCGGCATTGGCTGTTTACGTTTCACCGAAGTTGGTCGATTGAGATAAGTTCTTAGATCAGCAAACTCACCCCCAGGGCTTTCCGTCTGAAACACCAACAATTTTTCCTGTTTCGAACGGAAGATCTTAAGAGTTGGGAGATCTTGGAACTCTACTACCGGAGTAGGCAGAATACCTCTCTGATCAGTACTCTTCCCTTTGGCAAGGAGAGAAGAAGAATCCTTGTGAGAAAGGGTTCTTGTACTGACTGGTGCCGGAGCACATTCAGATTGATCTTCAACGGTAAAAATCGAGAAAGATTGAGAAAAGACCAAGGGGCCTTTTTCTTTGTTTTGGAAAGAAGGGTTAGCTAAATAGCGTTTCCCTCTGTTGTCTTCCAAGTCATAGGACGAGGAAGTTTGAGAAAAGACCAAAGGGCCTTTTCCTTTGTTCTGGAGAGGAGGAGGAATATCCAAAAGACTACCCCCAGTGGATTGCGCAGGAGCAGCAGAGTGTTGGAGAGGAGCAGAGCTTTTCCCCTTGTTGTGAGAAGAGGAAAGATTAGCCAAAGGGCTGTCTCTCCTGGATGGCGCAGACACAGTTTACGCATGGGTTGATGGCACACTGGCAAATTGCGCAGAAGGAGTTCTGGCAGAAGTTCTTCTGGACTCAACCAGAGTGGTTTGCACAGCAGGAGCCTTGTTGCCAGTGTGCTTGAGTTGCACTCTGGTTGCTGGAGTAGTGGACTGTGCAGGCAGAGTTGCAGCCAACTGCGCCAGTGGAACAGGAGTCTTGTACTTTGACAGAGCAACATATAATGTAGTTTGTGCAACAGCAGAGACAACAGACTGTGCACCAGTCTTCTCTGCAGAGATCTTAGACTGCGCAGCAGTCTTGGTGATAGAATCAATAGACTGCGCAGCAGTCTTGGTGACAGAATCAACAGACAGCGCAGCAGTCTTGGGGACCCACACTGGGCACACTTTGCTTGTGGCAGAAGTTATCGCAGTACGAGGAATGGTCCTGGAGTTGATCATGGCTTCATAGGCCGCCTGGTTGACCTTCACAACCGGCATCTTCTGCGTCTTTCCGATAGACGCAATGTCACATTGAGTTGTCACTTCCTCGTCGGAGGAGAAAGTCGTCCCTAGCAGAGTCGTCATCTTGTTTGCAAAAACAAAAGTATAAACTTTATTTAACAAACTTTGTAAAGAGATTACAAGAATTCTGGGAAAGTACAACTGTAGGAATCCAATCTAGAAGACGATTGCTTTATCCCTTGGACGATGTGAACTTTGAAGACGGTAGCCTCTGAATTTGAAGGCAAAAGTCTCGGAAGAATGCAGCAGCACTTGGGCAAGAACTCCTGAACTCTCTGATATTTCTGAACTTTATGTCTGATCCCCTGGAATGAAGACTTGAAACTCTATTTATAGAGTTCTGGAAATAACTAATTTTTAGTTATTCTGAATGGCGCAAGTTGGATTGCGCAGCATTAGACTGCACAGGCAGTTATCTGATCGTGGGCCAACTGTCTTGGACACATGGCATCATTTGATTGAAATACGCATGATCGTGTACAGACGGTTGCCACGTAGTGAGCAATTGATGGCATGAATGCCACGTGTACATTTGTCAGTTGTCATGATGAAGTGCGCCACATGAATTGCGCTGACTTTGGATTGCGCTAGGATGGACCGCGCTGGGCTGGATTGCGCTGCAAACAGATTGCGCTGCATGTACAGCTGTCCTCGAGCGCTGTACGACGCAATTAACGAACAGTCTCCTCGTTCTTTGTGCTATCAGTTGTCAGAAGATTTAATTGTGTCAGGTAATAATGACATGGCCACGTCATCTTGCGTACTTGGGAGTGTGCACAGTCCAGTCTGCGCAGTCTGACTTCTGCACAATCTGACTTCTGCGCAATTCATTTGAAAGATGTATTTCTTGATTTTTATGACTTTGTTGATGGGTGCAACTTGATTTTTTAGGACCTACAATCATTCGTACGAGAAGTACGTCCCTTGACTTTGATCATAAGGGGTTGAACTTGGCTCTTGACAGGAATACTCATTGATTCCTCAGATGAAGCTAGAGTTCTTCCTTTAACCTTGATCATCAGAGGTTGATCACTGAGAGGTTGGGGTTGGATTCGACCTTTGACCTTGATCTTCAAAGGTTGGTCTTCTGGAGGATCTTCATTGATAGACTGCTCTTCAATAAGTGATTGATCTTCAGCCATGTCTGATATCTCCTTCACATGCTCTTGTTTGTAGAGTATTGAGTCCGAAAAATAGGCTTCAACACCCTTGAAGGGATTGATATCAGCAAATTCAATCTTCACAACTCCTTGCGAATCCACGTGCTTGAAGCATTGGTGGAGAGTTGAAGGCACAATGTTATGCTCATGTATCCACGGTCGTCCGAGAAGGATGTTGTAGGATACATCGGAGTTAATAACATAGAAAGTAGCCATAGTTCGAAGATCACCAATCTGAATCTTTAGACGAATCTTCTCCAGTGGTTTACTCTTGCCAGAGTTGAAACCAACTATTGTGGTACTAGTGTAAGTCAAATCACTAGTAGGAATCCTCAAAGGTCTTAGCATACTCTGAAGAATTATGCTAATTGAAGATCTAGGATCAATGTAAATCCTGTCAATTTCAGTGGATCCAATATACCCATTGTAACACAGAGGCCTATCATGTTTGTTATGCTTTAACAGTATGTCTTCTTGTGTGAAGGTAATATTAGGAATTGCCTCCATCATACTATGACATTGTGGACACGAAACTGGTGTATTATTCGGACTCTTGAGTTGAGCTAAACATGAATCTTCTTGAAGCAAAGCTTCACTCAAAGTCTCCCTACTTTCTCTAGAATGGCGAAGCAACTCGAAGATAGAGAGTCTAGCCGGAGTATTAGCTAACTGGACTATAATATCAAATTTGTAGGGCTTTATCATCACCTCTTGACTGGAAGCAGACTTCAATGGGTGTCACGCCCCAGAACCGGAATACCGGAGAACGGGGGCAGACATAGCCAGCTACGCAATCCCAAAGTACGTTAATACTCTGAAATCACGTATAAGCTGTCAAGACATGGGGTTACTCTACAAGCCATCAGTCAATCCTATGGTTTAACAATCCTAGGTACCTCAATCACAGACAATTATACAAGAGCAAGAGTACGATCATCATACATACAATAGTAAGGCGTCCCGAACCATATATACATGAATGATCATGAAGCCAGTACCACAGAACTGAGGACTAGCTAGAGTATTAGTCGTACATGATAAGGACTAGCTATAGTCTAGAATACACATATCATGTTTATGCCCGTAGGCTACAATATCAAGGAAAATACCAAAACACGAGCTAAACACGTGCTCGGGGCTAAACGTTACAAGAGGAGAATTTACATATCGGTGGAAGAATGAAAAGAAACCCACTGAGGCACTCTGGTGCTCCGGCTGGTCACCGTTGAGTAGATGATGCGGTAGATCCTTCGGGCTCTTCTATTAGAACCTGGCCATGCAAAACCAGTGGGGTCAGACCCTAAATAGCAAGTACCACAAAGGAGGCCGAACTATGAACTTAAAACCAGCAATCATAGGCAATCAATCAGGAAGGGAAAGCAATAAGTAAAGGAGGATCGAGAGTCGTGCAGTACCAATGCACTTATCCCGAACATAAGAAGACAGTAAGTAAATCATCATTTGACATAAAGTAAACTGGAGAACATGTTAAATAAATAGAACAGGGAAGGTGATATACGATGAGATAACCATGGGACTATTCAGATAACCAGGTTACAACCCGTAAACCAAACAAGGACCGGAGTTGTAACCCTTCGTCTGAACGGAACTTGGTTTCTCCCACCATTTATCGGCAAGATAAAATAAGAAATCAGGACATGTAACAATCATGTACGAGATCAAGACAAGACTAGACAGATTGAACTCCATGCAACATTCACGGCCAAGCAATAAGTACGGCTTGATACTTTAACTAACTAGGGTTATCACAGGCCTAGTTACTAACAAGATGCAAAGAGAATTCCAAGTCCGGTTACCCATTTGTTACTACCTGAATGACCCCAGCAAAGAAAAGGAAAAGATAGCATGATATAGCAGACACACTGTAGTAAGATACATGTGTCCTAAGGTACCACACTCGACGGCGGGCTGGAAGTGCGCTCATCTCGACGGATAGCAACAAATCCCATGTATATATATATGTATATAAGGCCGGGATCAAAGGGGCAACAGGTAACTGGGAAAGTCTCTTCATGAACTACTGTATTATTCTAGTAATTATCCTTAGTCCATTTCAGTATAAATCCCTGACCGTGGGAAACCAGGGATTCATGTCCTAGACATGATGCAAGACGAGACGGGTTTATTTGTACAAATACAATCACCCACGGTGTCAGGATACTAATTAATTCTTGTTAGGAGTGCGCCACGATGGGCCACTATCATTATCATTATTACTTATCAAGAGTGCGCCACGACGGGCTACTATCAAGAATTATCATATCAAGTTATCATGTCAAGAGTGTACCACGGTGGGTCACTATCAAGAATCAGGTCAAGCATATCATGTCAAGTTATCATGTCAAGAGTGCACCACCACGGGTCACTGTCGTGTCAAGTCATTTATCAAAGAAGGAAGAAACTTGCACAATTAAATAATAATATATTTATAATATATATTTTTTTGAAGCCAAGGAGAAACTCTACAACTTTCATGTTGGGAGTGGGAAGAAATTCTGACCCCAATTCAGGCAAATAAAATATTTAAACAATCAAAGTGGGACCCATGCGGTCCAAAAGTGGGAGAACAAACATGCGGTCAAAGAGAGTGGGAGACCACCCATGCGGCCAGGAAACAATAAATAGGTCATGAAATCAAATAAAACAAAAGATAGTGGGACCCCTATTAAATGCAAACTCCCACTTCAGCAAGCAAGTCACTAAAAGAAGCTATGTGGGACCCCCCACAATCAATGCAATAAGAAAAGTTCACGTGACCATTTGAATATTGGTTCACGTGGCTAAGCAATGATGACATATAATAAAATTTATCCTGCAAGTACAGGCAGCTCAACAAAAGCCATGCGGTCCAATATTAAATTCAAAGTCCAAAAGTACAATGGCCATGCGGCCAGCAAGTGGGAAGAGGCCATGCGGCCAACACACATTTGCTTACACAAAAATACAAACAATTAAATAAATAATTAAATAATGGCCATGCGGTTGGGCTAGGTATAATGTACGAGGCATTAAATGCTTTTCCTTATGACTCATGCGGCTGAGTCTCTCCAAGAAAAGGCATTAAACATAAAAATATTAATCATTAAGGACTTAAATGCAAAATATCAAAGCCTTTAAGAAGCTTTATGCGGCTAGCTACTCCAAAAAGGCAAGTAAACAATGCATTAAGCATAATATATTAAACATTGAGGTCTTAAATGCAAAATATATTAAACTTTCTTAAGCCTATGTGGCTATGCTTCCAAGCACATAGTGCATATAAGGACAAAATACATATAAGGACAAAATGCATATAAGTATAAAGGTGGGGACTTAATCACATTAAGTATAAAAGTAGGGACTTAATTGCACTAAGTAGGAAATCTACAGTAGCCTATGCGGCTCATTGTTTGTTTCCAGGAAAGCTTGCTGATGCAAGCACTCGAAATGCAAAATGCATTAAATGCATTGAATTGCATGGCAATGCATTAAATGCATGGTAATGCATGGAATTGCTCCATGCGGCCAGCTTCAAGTACCATATGCGGCTCTCTGGGTGCTGATGCATTCTATTCTCAATGTATTAGAATAATGATGCCTATGCGGCTGGCATATTAGATTAAACAATAATAATAATAAATAATAAAAGTCTTACAATTAATTCTCATGCGGTCAAGACAAATGGCCATGCGGCTCAGACAAGTATTAAATAAATGCCTGCAAAAGAAACTAAGTGCATGCAATGAAACTGCATGGCCATGCGGCCAGGAAATACAAATTTTTGCTTTCCACAGAGAGCATGTCCATGGAAAATACCATGGCCTTCATGCTCCACCAAACAACAATGGGAACCCCAAATCCAGACTTCCATGGGTCAAAGTTGGATAAAATAAAATTCTCTACAACATGGAACCATCAGTTGACAAAAATATGCACGTTTAACAGATCAAAACTTATGAAAACCGAAAATGATATAAACTTAGATCTACAAGAATCCACCCGGTAAAATCGAAAACTCCAAGTTCTAAAGATGCTTAGAATCATGCAAGGAAGAAGATGGAACAAACAAAAATAAATTTGTTCAAGGTTCGGCAAGGTGTACTTGCCTCTCTCCAATGGCTAGGGTTTGGTGGAAAAGAAATAAATGAGGGTGAATGAGGAGGGAGAGAGAAAAAGTGGCTTATATAACAAGCTCAAGTGATCTCCACCATTTATTCCTCTCCACTCAATCTAAGCCATACACCTCCTCTAATAAGAAACCAAACTAAACCAAACCAAGTCAAAGTGGAACCGAACCAAATAAAATTAAATCCAAGTTAAACCAAGTCATGAAAATCCCACATAGGAACAATTTTAAAATATCACGTAAATCGATAAATACGAAATACGGCTCAAATAAACACGTATCCGTATAAAATACTGATACAGTGAGACGGGTCTCACAAGTCTCCACTCCTTAGAAAAATTCTGTCCTCGAAATTTCCTGAGGCTAGTCGAGCAAGAAAACAAAACAAAAGCTCCAGAAAACTGAACAATCTCAATAAATCAAGCATGGCATATAAGTAAGTAAAACAATCAGTAATGTAAATAAATGCGTAAGCGGTAAATAAATGCACAAGAACAAATACAATCATGATCAAGAAGGGCTGGAGGCATATGGATAAATATGTCTCCTGAGACTGTTGTGTAGAAACCAACGTCCTCGCTGGCCAAAGCTGACTCCCAAAATGGATAAAAGTCAAGCCTCAAGGTAAGTCGGTACCAATGACTTAGTTCAAGACATGACTCTACCCAGAACGTGTCATCGTAGTTGAAACAGATGCATGAACTTTATCACCTGTCTCAAGATACGAAGACAGAAGCGACTGGCTGATCGAGATGGACTGACATCTCTGCCTGCATGCTGAGACTGATCCTCCATAACTGGCCTGGCTGAAGAATGCTGAGCTACCCTCGACAAAACACGAACAAGATAATCAGAAGGATCAAGAACAATGCCCTTGAAAGTTGAAGGACACAAGATCAAATCATGGGAACAGGAATGATCAATGATCAAAACAGATATCAAGTCAAGTATCAAAGATAGAGAATAATCCGAAAGAGATCAATAAGGATAATCGTGATTGAGATATCTAAACATGGTAACCCCCACAAATCTAAAAATCGAGATTCAGACCTGCATGGGCCACCACTAGAACCATGTCACGCCCTAGAACCGGAATACCAGAGAGCGGGGGCAGACATAGCCAGCTACGCAATCCCAAAGTACGTTAATACTCTGAAATCACGTATAAGCTGTCAAGACATGGGGGTTACTCTACAAGCCATCAGTCAATCCTATGGTTTAACAATCCTAGGTACCTCAATCACAGGCAATTATACAAGAGCAAGAGTACGATCATCATACATACAATAGTAAGGCATCCCGAACCATATATACATGACTGATCATGAAGCCAGTACCACAGAACTGAGGACTAGCTAGAGTATTAGTCGTACATGATAAGGACTAGCTATAGTCTAGAATACACATATCATGTTTATGCCCGTAGGCTACAATATCAAGGAAAATACCAAAATACGAGCTAAACACGTGCTCGGGGCTAAACGTTACAAGAGAAGAATTTACATATCGGTGGAAGAATGAAAAGAAACCTACTGAGGCACTCTGGTGCTCCGGCTAGTCACCGTTGAGTAGATGATGCGGTAGATCCTTCGAGCTCTTCTATCAGAACCTGGCCATGCAAAACCAGTGGGGTCAGACCCCAAATAGCAAGTACCACAAAGGAGGCCGAACTATGAACTTAAAACCAGCAATCATAGGCAATCAATCAGGAAGGGAAAGCAATAAGTAAAGGAGGATCGAGAGTCGTGCAGTACCAATGCACTTATCCTGAACATAAGAAGACAGTAAGTAAATCATCATTTGACATAAAGTAAACTGGAGAACATGTTAAATAAATAGAACAGGGAAGGTGATATACGATGAGATAACCATAGGACTATTCAGATAACCAGGTTACAACCCGTAAACCAAACAAGGACCGGGGTTGTAACCCTTCGTCTGAACGGGACTTGGTTTCTCCCACCATTTATCTGCAAGATAAAATAAGAAATCAGGACATGTAACAATCATGTACGAGATCAAGACAAGACTAGACAGATTGAACTCCATGCAACATTCACGGCCAAGCAATAAGTACGGCTTGATACTTTAACTAACTAGGGTTATCACAGGCCTAGTTACTAACAAGATGCAAAGAAAATTCCAAGTCCGGTTACCCGTTTGTTACTACCTGAATGACCCCAGCAAAGAAAAGGAAAAGATAGCATGATATAGCAGACACACTGTAGTAAGATACATGTGTCCTAAGGTACCACACTCGACGACGGGCTGGAAGTGCGCTCATCTCGACGGATAGCAACAAATCCCATGTATATATATATGTATATAAGGCCGAGATCAAAGGGGCAACAGGTAACTGGAAAAGTCTCTTCATGAACTACTGTATTATTCTAGTAATTATCCTTAGTCCATTTCAGTATAAATCCCTGACCGTGGGAAACCAGGGATTCATGTCCTAGACATGATGCAAGACGAGACGGGTTCATTTGTACAAACACAATCACCCACGGTGTCAGGATACTAATTAATTCTTGTTAGGAGTGTGCCACGACGGGCCACTATTATTATCATTATTACTTATCAAGAGTGCGCCACGATGGACCACTATCAAGAATTATCATATCAAGTTATCATGTCAAGAGTGCACCACGACGGGTCACTATCAAGAATCAGGTCAAGCATATCATGTCAAGTTATCATGTCAAGAGTGCACCACCACGGGTCACTGTCGTGTCAAGTCATTTATCAAAGAAGAAAGAAACTTGCACAATTAAATAATAATATATTTATAATATATATTTTTTTGAAGCCAAGGAGAAACTCTACAACTTTTATGTTGGGAGTGGGAAGAAATTCTGACCACAATTCAGGCAAATAAAATATTTAAACAATCAAAGTAGGACCCATGCGGTCCAAAAGTGGGAGAACAAACATGCGGTCAAAGAGAGTGGAAGACCACCCATGCGGCCAGGAAATATTAAATAGGTCATGAAATCAAATAAAACAAAAGATAGTGGGACCCCTATTAAATGCAAACTCCCACTTCAGCAAGCAAGTCACTAAAAGAAGCTATGTGGGACCCCCCACAATCAATGCAATAAAAAAGTTCACGTGACCATTTGAATATTGGTTCACGTGGCTAAGCAATGATGACATATAATAAAATTTATCCTGCAAGTACAGGCAGCTCAACAAAAGCCATGCGGTCCAATATTAAATTCAAAGTCCAAAAGTACAATGGCCATGCGGCCAGCAAGTGGGAAGAGGCCATGCGGCCAACACACATTTGCTTACACAAAAATACAAACAATTAAATAATTAATTAAATAATGGCCATGCTGTTGGGCTAGGTATAATGTACGAGGCATTAAATGCTTTTCCTTATGACTCATGCGGCTGAGTCTCTCCAAGAAAAGGCATTAAACATAAAAATATTAATCATTAAGGACTTAAATGCAAAATATCAAAGCCTTTAAGAAGCTTTATGCGGCTAGCTACTCCAAAAAGGCAAGTAAACAATGCATTAAGCATAATATATTAAACATTGAGGTCTTAAATACAAAATATATTAAACTTTCTTAAGCCTATGCGGCTATGCTTCCAAGCACATAGTGCATATAAGGACAAAATACATATAAGGACAAAATGCATATAAGTATAAAGGTGGGGACTTAATCACATTAAGTATAAAAGTAGGGACTTAATTGCACTAAGTAGGAAATCTACAGTAGCCTATGCGGCTCATTGTTTGTTTCCAGGAAAGCTTGCTGATGCAAGCACTCGAAATGCAAAATGCATTAAATGCATGGAATTGCATGGCAATGCATTAAATGCATGGTAATGCATGGAATTGCTCCATGCGGCCAGCTTCAAGTACCATATGCGGCTCTCTGGGTGCTGATACATTCTATTCTCAATGTATTAGAATAATGATGCCTATGCGGCTGGCATATTAGATTAAACAATAATAATAATAAATAATAAAAGTCTTACAATTAATTCTCATGCGGTCAAGACAAATGGCCATGCGGCTCAGACAAGTATTAAATAAATGCCTGCAAAAGAAACTAAGTGCATGCAATGAAACTGCATGGCCATGCGGCCAGGAAATACAAATTTTTGCTTTCCACAGAGAGCATGTCCATGGAAAATACCATGGCCTTCATGCTCCACCAAACAACAATGGAAACCCCAAATCCAGACTTCCATGGGTCAAAGTTGGGTAAAATGAAATTCTCTACAACATGGAACAATCAGTTGACAAAAATATGCACGTTTAACAGATCAAAACTTATGAAAACCGAAAATGATATAAACTTAGATCTACAAGAATCCACCCGGTAAAATCGAAAACTCTAAGTTCTAAAGATGCTTAGAATCATGCAAGGAAGAAGATGGAACAAACAAAAATAAATTTGTTCAAGGTTCGGCAATGTGTACTTGCCTCTCTCCAATGGCTAGGGTTTGGTGGAAAAGAAATAAATGAGGGTGAATGAGGAGGGAGAGAGAAAAAGTGGCTTATATAACAAGCTCAAGTGATCTCCACCATTTATTCCTCTCCACTCAATCTAAGCCACACACCTCCTCTAATAAGAAACCAAACTAAACCAAACCAAGTCAAAGTGGAACCGAACCAAATAAAACCAAATCCAAGTTAAACCAAGTCATGAAAATCCCACATAGAAATTTTTTTAAAATATCACGTAAATCGATGAATACAAAATACGGCTCAAATAAACACGTATCCGTATAAAATACTGATACAGTAAGACGGGTCTCACAATGGGATATCAAAGCGTACTGCTTTCTGTTTCTCCTTCTCAACCACAGATGGTTTAGCAGGAACAGAAGAAGGTTGAGCTGGTAGCGTTTCCACTATATCTTCTGCTTCTTTGGAAGATCCCTCATAATCCTTGTGGTAATCTTTTCCAGATCTCGTACCAGCAAAGCTTTCTTCCTCAAACTCAGGAGAAGGAAATACTATATTGCAGGATTTAATCTTCTTTCCCTTGGCCTTCTTCTTTCGAGGAAGCTCAGAACCCAATCCAACAGTGAATTTTTGACTTTGAATCTGTAAAGGAATTCGTATTCCTTTATCATAGTTCAAACCTTCCTCCTTCTGAAAGTCATGGTCCATCTTCTTCATGAGAATGACTGATTGTTGACTGTATAAATAAATGGGCAGCGGACTTTTAACAGGTAGTTCAACAGAGGAAGGAGAAGATATCTCTGTAACTACAGGAGAATGAGGAATAGAAGCTTCTGTAGCTACAGGAGGAGAAGAATTTGGGATACAAGGAAAAATCCCTGTAGGAGCTTTTTCATAAGCAGCAAAAACTTGTTGTGCCCTGTATAAAGGAACACTATTCATAGCTAGCCACTGCTGATGAGTAAGTATGAGTTTAGTAGGAGGAGCTAGACTTGGAGGGCATATGTTCAAACCTCTCAGTCTATCTTCCAAAGGAATGCCATCCCATAGATGATCCAAATCATCAGGATCTGGAATAACATGAGAAATCATGTTACAGGTTTTGACTTTTTTTACCTTTCTTGGATTTTGAAGTTTTACCTTCATCTTCCATTTCAGGTACTAAGTCAGGATGTACCCATATAATTTCACCATTCTTTAATGTGAGAGGCAACAATCCTTCATTTTCCTCTCTGGCAGGCGGGATAATCACTATCTTTATCGTTGCCTTCGGAATTGGGACAATCCCATCTGGGACTTGTTGAGGAGGAAAATCTTCGAATTGAAGAGAAACTATATTGGTTGTAACCGTATGCTCATCGTTGGTTAAAGCAATGGCATTGGCATTGATCAGCTCTTAGATTTTTTTTCTTTAGAATATAACAAGCCCTGGTGGGATGATTTATGTATCTGTGATAGATACAATACTTGGGATTGTCAGTCAGATTCACTTCATTAGGCCTTTTTGGCTCTGGAATCTGGAGTTTGCCACTTTTTACTAGACATTGAAATATCCCTGGGATATCACCTTCATCAAAAAAGTATTCTTCTTTTGGCTTAGAAGACTCCTAATTATTTGGCGTCATTTTGTTCTTGGAAAGATTAACCATGAGGGTATCCTTTCCCTTCCCATTACGATTACCGGAATTATTACCAGAAGAGCCTTTCTTTCCTTTATCCTCTGAGACAAAAATCATCACATGTTCACGAGCCAACCTACCATTGGTCTCGGCAGAAACTGCTGTTATAATAAACGAGGCCCAATCTGTGAATTGGGAACCCGTGAAGACAGCAATGGATGGTCGCAGATTCATCTTGCATGTATCAATCAACGCTGAATCCGGCATACCAGGGGGCATCTTTAAAGTTGCCTGTCGAAAACGTTCGATGAACATCCGAGTATCTTCTTTCTCCTTTTGTTTAATTTTTATTAAGGAGGACATGTTCATGTCCATGCCTCCTTCATAGAAGCGGGAGAGAAACATTGCTTTAAATTCATCAAAAGATGAAATACAATTGTCGGATAAACTACGATACCAGTCGTAAGCTGAACCCGTCAAACATCTGATGAACACTCGAGTGAGAAGAGCATCATCTTTCTGCAGATACACAGTCATAATATCAAAGTAATTGATATACTGACTAGGAGAAGCCTTTCTATCAAACAATACCATTGATTGTGGCTTGAATTTCGGTGCAAAGGGTACATCATTCCAATGAGGAGGATAAGGTTGCTTAATCCCTAACCTCTGGAGCTGATCCTTGTGCTTCAAAACTTCAAACTGTGCTTTGAGCTCACGTACTGCTTGAATGGCTTCACTGGTTTGAGAAAGCATGTTTGATTGAATAGTTGTTGGATGTACCGTGACCCCCACTGGAGGTGGTATATCTTCTGGAATGATGGGATCTGGAGATGCAGAATTTTGGTTAACAACAGGCTCTTGATTATTCAAAGGTATGTCAACCCCTTGACTATCTTGAGTTTGTGCTGCAACTTGTACCAGTGTTGCTACTGTCGGCTGAGTAGTTTGCTGAGTCATTATTATCTGGTGCATGCTTTGCATCATAGTAAGCATGTCCTTTAATGATTGCTCAACGGCAGTGAGACGTTGTTCTGTATTAGCAGATGACGTCTCTGGTTCATCTCCAATAGCGTAGGATTCAACCTCTCTTGAAGATATAGAAGGATTGGTATAGAGGTATGAATCGACACTATCCGTTTCGGACTCAAAAGATTGAGTACCCCCAGCTTCTGAATCAGAAGTTTACAACTGTCGTTGCCTTCTTGATCGAGTATTCTGATATACTCCTTCAAAAGAATCAAGAAGTCTGTTGAATTGTTGTTGACATGGAGTCTGAGATGTGTTGCGTCTTGGACGTCGTCCTCTGTTGGTATGAGATGCCATGTTGACTGATGCATATGACAACTCATGTTCTTGGTCAACAACTTGCTATTGAGGCGCATTGAAGCTTAACCGATCAAAAACAGATCGTTTAGAATCCGAACAACAACATTTGATTACAATCTGGTGACACTCACAATGGTGATTTTCTGGATGGAGTGTCACAGGAGATTGTCTATTTTTACGCTTTTGCATTAGCAACTCGTGTAAATCAGAAGGAGTAGAGGGAGTAGTCTTCTTTATTACAATTGGGGTTGAAAAACGTTTAGTCCCTTGTGTATAAAGAAGATTACTAGCTGCATTCGCAGAACCAAACTTTACATTTTTACGCGCTTGGAGTTGCGTGCGTAAATCCTGAGATTTTTTAGCACAAAGGACTCCATCTTCATTGCGTATAATTTGAAGGTTTTTTATATTGCGTACAGCAGTATAAGAAGGTTGTTGGTTGAAAACAAGGGTTTTACCAACTATATTTTTATGCTTCATGCGTGCAAGTACATTCACTTTAGATGCAGAAACATCATTGTAAATTTTATCTACACTGTCACAGACAGGAGATTTACCTTTACGCACAGAGCGCAAAACATGAGTATCTGCCACGTTATAAACGGGAGATTTTCCTTTACGCGTGGAGCATAAATTTTGTGTGTCTACCGTGTCACGGACGGGAGACTTGTTCTTACGCGCGGGGCGTACAGCTTTGGAGTCTACCACGTCACAGACGGGAGACTTGTTCTTACGCGCAGGGCGTACAACTTGATTTTTACGCCCAGAGCGAAAAACCTGAGGGTCTGCCATGTTACCAACGGGAGACTGATTTTTACGCCCATGACGTATCACCGAAGTAGAGACTGCTTCATCACAAATGGAAGCCTCTACAACAGGAGTAGGAAGGATTCCTTTACCTTCCGAGATAGCAGGGAAATCCGAGGATGCCTTGGATTTGGGAATCCAAACTTTTTGTGCCTTCCTCGATTTCTGAACCTTGGAGCAGCGAGTACCACCCCCAGTTCGGAGCATTTCTTCGTAAGCAGTCTGGTCGAAGTGTACGTACAACCAGAGTCTTCTTTGTCGATCCGATCGACACATCATCGTATTGAGCAATTGCCTCCTCGTCAGAGGGGAAGGTCATCTCCAGCAGAGTCGCCATTTTGTTTCACTTAACAAAATGCCTAAAAATTGGCCTTTGAAAATAAAACGAGAAAAAGTACAAGAAGTACAAACTGTTCTGGGAAGTATTGCTATGGAAGTCTGATCTGAAGGGGATCACTTTGTTCCTTGGACCATACGATGATGATGAAGATCACTGCTAGAAGATGAACAACCGGAAGAACTAAGTCATCAGAAAGGTATCGACGCACTTGGGCACTGATGGCGAGGTCGAATGCTTTCCTGCTTTGCTTCACTCTGTTCTGGAAGAAAAATTGAAGAAGAATGCTCTTGAAAATCAAAGTCTATGTGCTCTGATTTTTCTATTCTCTCATGTCTCTCTGCTCCCGATGCCCCTGTTATAAAGAAAATAAGTCTATTTATAGACTTGACCCATTGTGCGTAAAAAGCAACAAAATTGGATTTTGTACGCTGGTAACTGTCACCCACGATGGAAGTCACCCACTGAATATGTTGACACGCGTCCCATTATTCGAACAAAAATAGGGAGCACGTATACACATTCTTCAATAAATGTGGTATGAAAGCCACGTGGATAAACCACGTTCCAAAATAGTCAGGAAGGATCGGGCGTAAAAACGTCCCCAAAATATGCTCCGAGCGTAAAGTAGCAACTGGCGTAAAAACAACACAATTAAAACTTCTCAGCGTAAAGTGGCTAAAATAGCCTTGAGCGTAAAACTAGCCCAAATAGACTTTACGCCCACAATAGCCTTGAGCGTAAAAGCTCACATAACTATCGTGCGTAAAAAAGAAGTAATTATTGAGCGTAAAGTAGCCTTTTTTTGCACACCATACGACAAGTATCGAGCTTGGTATAAATTCGATCCTCTCGACTTCTGTGTTGCATGTTGTCAGCAAATCATTATGTCAAAGTCATTATCACTTGTATTAAATGCATGATCTGACAGCTTTCCAGCGTAAAGTAGCCAGTGTAGAGGAGAGCTAGCGTACAGGCTAGTCTGGCGTAAAAATAACTCTCATAGAGAATTGCCTGCGTAAAGTCCTCAATTCCCTTGATTTAGTCAAATAAAGCACTTTTTACGCTCCTACACTAGTATCTTTGACAGTCTGTCTGAAGGCGATAAACTCATCATTCTTCACTGGCAGTGCATATGCCACCACATTCAACTGTCTATAGTGCTTCACGGGTTCATCAAGTCCATACATGTGTGCTAGCTTGACTGGTCTCCTTGGCCTAGTAGTGGCCAAGGAATCTTGCTGCTGGTGTTGCTCTTCCTCTAGTGGTTGTTCTTGTGGGATTTGATGAACATCTTCAGAAACCTCCACCTCATCTGATACATCCTCAGATGACTCAATCTTATCAGTTTTAGATTTGCTAGATACACCTCATTAGACAATAAGACACGTGTAGCCTCTTATTCCTCCATAACTAGTCTATACAACGACTTTAAATATAAAGTCGGTTGGTAAGAATTTTCGTCATGTAGAGTGATTCCAACTTCAACCAGAGTTCAGCAACGATGGTTTGGTCCTTCACAGAATACACGACATCCCTTTCCAATCACAAACAAATACAACACATGCTTCGAGATCCATGTCATCACAATCATTATCGGTCATGTCAGCGGACTTCTTGGACTTTCTTCGTAAAGTCTTGTGAATCCTTTGAGATATGAGAACGTTATTCATGGCTTTTCTCAAAACCAAAATCATTCTTTCCATTGAACTTTTCAATTTCATACTTCGCAACCTTGCTTGATGGAACCATCTTAAGAATCTATCCAATTAATTATTTTTTTTTTTGGATAGTTTTGTGAAAAATCTTGCTAGAATTTTAAAGCTGTGATAAAAATATGAATTGGCTAGTTTGTAGTTTCTACGGTAACAACAAGATGCTCGGATCATCAATTAACTGTTTTGGAGCAATGAGATGCAATCAATTGGCAAAAATTATTATTTACTCTCTTCTAGGGGAGAAGATAAGAGGGCAGGCAATGTTCGCCCATTCCAATGCCCAAATTTTAAGAGTTGCTTTAATTAATTATGGTCTGTCCCATTCTCTTGATATTGTCATCCTCCACTTAAATTTCGCCGATCTCTCTTTCCACGTCCTTTAAACTATTCGACTATTCGATTCTCTGATTCTCCAATATATTCTCAGCTCCTCTCCCTTTAATTAACAACTTGGTAAAGTTGATCCACCCTTTCTGCAGTTCGTCACTGAGCAAGGACTTTTTTCAATTATTGTCAGAAGAAATTATTCATCACGTAAGAGTGATAAGTCTTGATTTTCTATGACGACGCATAAAAGAATAAAAAGAAGAAGTGGTGTATCGTAATATTATTGATGGAAAGTCAAGATTTACTCGTGATGAGTTCGAACTATTGAATAATTTCTCTATTATAAGATATCGACTTAGACGTGAGGCCTGGAATGGTTCACAAAGTGCCATGATTTTCTTCTTTACACAGTAATAATAACCATATGTATTTATTTTTCAATACGGAGCTACTATTTGGACCGTTGCAGGACTAGTCCGCGGTCACGCGACGCTTCGGCATCAGTCTCCGATCTGGGGTGGATCCGAGTTAGCAGAGGGCCAATGGTTGGCCGTCACGTGGACGCGGACCAGTGCGGCCAGCTCCGCGGACGGTCAAAATAGACTTTACGTTTTCAATATCCATCGGTGTAAGTTTCTTCTCTCTTTGTTTTTTTTTTAACTATGGGGATAGCTAAAAGCATAAAAAAGCTACCCAACATCATTGAAGATTTATCGGTGGATTCATCGCCTACCTATAACTATAATACATTAGTCATGCAATTACACTATATTTGTGTCTATCTTTAAATTGCATATTTGTATGACAAATTTATTTTAAAGTAATATAAATTGTTTTAAAATAAATTTTGTTTTGAGATGATAAATATCTTTTGTAGGTGGAAAGCGTGTATTATTAGTATTAAAGTGTGTGCACAGAACTTGATTCTCATTTCATCTGAGAAAAAAATGTTGTCAAGATTGATCAAGGCTAGTTATCTCTATAGTTATCTATCGGGTAATGGTATGTGTACTTCCAAAAAATTTATTCTTTTATGTCCCTCCGTCATGTGGCACTTCTTTATTGATCCAAGCAAATAGGAAGAGTTGGAGGAAGATATGAGCGAATAGAAGAGGACAACGTAACGAAAGGACATGGAAGGATAGAATATTGGAGGTAAATGAAGTATTTTTCTATCTATCTACATTGCTAACCTCTTCTCAAAGCCCTCTTGGATGAGTTCAGTTTCATGACTTAATTTTCAAGTTGGATATGATGAATATCACAAGTCGTTACTTTACTATTACTTTATTTAAAGAGATCGTAAGTTTTATTCAGATGGATTGTAAAGGTTGACAACACCTCATCGAGAAAGAATACGTGTCATAATCAAATAACATTGTTACAATTTGATTTCAACATGCCTATAATTAATGGTCGTGCTTACTTGTATGTATATATACATGGTGAACTATGGGAAGAAATCAGTTACTCTACATTTTATATTTTAGTGCTAAACTTTTCGGTCTATGGCTATAAAAATAAAATGGATATTTTAGCAAATGTTTCCATTCAAAATATAGAAACTAGTATATACCTCTGTTATTTTAAAAACTTACCAAATGCTCTCATTTCTTTGTAAATTAGCCAAAATTTTAGTTAAATTGTGGGAGTATATCTTAATTTTTTTTGTTTCATATAAAGGAATATGGACATTTACTAATTTTAAAAAAAATGAAGGTATATGCTAGTTTTTATTTATTTTGAATGGGAGTATTTGCTAAAATATTCTAAAATAAAATGAACATATATATGTTAGAAAATCTAGGTGGCTAACCCCATCTATCTTTGACTTACAATTGAAGCTACTGTTTTAAAAATGGGACGTGACTGGTCGGTTAAAACGGTTAACGCATGAATTAGTAGCAATAGTTTTTTCGTACTATTTTTTTTTTTCAAAAATTCTATCAATCTGGTCAATCCGTCTGGTCAGACCGTCGAACCGTCTGACATAGTTGGATTTTGAACTAATTTGATTATGACTTTTGACTTTTGTTTTAGACTACTATATATACAATCAAAGTTACTATGTTTATTTATTGGCTAATTCTACTATGATAATATCCAGAATTTCTAAGTAGTATATAAGTAATTTTGTACTATGTAATATATTTAACTTAAGATTGTAAGTCTATACATATGACTGGTTCAACAAAAAATAATCTATAAGTGGAAAAAAAAACATAAATTAATCTAATAGTTGGACCGATTTAACCAAACTCATTATCTTTATTGGGTCAATCTCAGGTCTGATTTTCGTGTCGATCTCAAGGTCTGATTTTTAAAACATTGGTTGAAGCTCATTCAACCAAGTAAAACTTCCCATCTCTTCCTTTAATTTCCCTCTCTTCTTTTAATTTTTCCCCAAAAATAAAATTTTTCCTAAAAAAAAAAAAGAACTCTCTCTTCCTTTAATTTCTCCCATTCTTTTTGCGAATGCATAATAGAATTTTGAATGACTTGTTATTATTTTTTTCATTGGATACAGGTTCTACATCAACATGATAAAATGTTACTGTTTGTGTTTGGACCTAATTCATTTTCTCTCATTAATTCTCATTAATGAACAAGCCGGCTATAAAACGAACATACCTGTTTTTACCACTAATTGTACGGATTTGGTACCCAAATTTATAGTCAAGAGTCGAGACATCTGTAAACATAAAATGAACGTGCATAAAATCTGGACTGCTAGCTCGCTATAATCTGACTTTGCAATTGAAGCTCACTCAACCAATAAGTAAAGTTCCATATTTTGCCATCCTCAATGTTTGGTTGGCGGAAAGAAAAGATTTTAAAAAAATATTTTACTCTTTTTAAAAATTATATTTTTTATGGGTTTTTATTTTGGTGTTGGAAAGATGTCTTCTCGATGTCCTTACGATGTCTTCTCGACGTCCTTACGATATCTTCTCGACGTCCATACGACGTCGCACGACGGGCCGCGTGGTCAGCCGTCATTTATACTCGTGGTAGAATGGTGCCGGTCCTCGACCGCCTGCACGACGTCCTAGCCGTTAAGTTTTCATGCACAGACACCCCATTCTCTATCTTCCTTTAATTTCTTACTCTCTTTGCGAAATAGAATTCTTAATGACTTGTTATTTTTTCATTGGATATAGATACTACATCAACATGATAAAATGGTACATGTTTGGTACCTAAATGTTTTCCCTATCCCACCCCGACAACCACAAAAATAATAGTAGTAATAATAATAATAATATCTCAGTGTTTTAAACTCCCATGTTTGTAAAATGTTGGTTCCATTATTTCTAGCATTCTAATGGCCATATACAACTACTAAAAAAATATTTTTTTAGCCACCCTAAAGAAAATACATTTTCTAATATTTTAAGAGTCTTGTTACTATAATATCTAAAAATAGAAAGACCTAAATCTAAAAATAGAAATATCATGTTAGTAATATCTATGAAGGTTAAATTTTTTGGGACCTTTCGATTTTTGGGGTATGTGCGATTGCACAAAATATAAATGATTGATATCATATCATACATGCAAATGGGATGACTTAGAGCATCTCCAACCCTATTGTCTTGTTTTGTGTTGTGAATCCTATGTGGCATGAGGCACAAGACAATGTCTTGTATAGGTGGCAAGATTATATTCACAAATGACAATGAGTTAAAAAATCATCTCCAATGCAAAAGTATTGAGTAGAAAATACAAAGTAATCTTTTACAACTTCCAAGATAACTTTTACTCTTCTACTTCTTTTTATAAATATTCACAAATGATGATGTGGACATAAAGACATTGTGAAGTGCATTATCTAGATCTAGACAACCAACTTCACATTATCTTTGCCATGTCATTGCCATGTCAACTCCACACTTTATTTCACATTTGCATTGGAGAAGAACTTTTGGAAAAAATGGTTGTCATTCCTATGTGGCAACCATTTTTTTCAAACTCACAATAGGGTTGGAGATGCTCTTAAGAGGTTGTTTGGATAGTGGAGACTGTGCTGCAACTGACAGTTTTTACTGCAACTGGAGGCAACAAAACAGAATTTAACTGTTTCGTTCGCGACTGCAATTGCGGTAAAAGTGTAGAATCTCTAACAAATTTCAGTTGTTGTCCCTCTCATTTTTTTCATTCTTATCTACACCAAAAACAGTCGTACTTGCGCTGCAAGTGGGGGAAGCAAAGCTCCAGAGCCTCGACTACTCCCCATCGCCGACGCCACCAGCCTCCGCCTCCGAGGTCGAGGTGAGAGGGTCGGAGAAGTGGGAGTACGGCAACAACGCCGGATCCTCGTTCGCCGTCGATCTCGACCCCGTGTCCTCCTTGGTCCAGCACTTGTGTACAGCCGAGCATCGCCCTCGCGGTACGCCTCCGCGGATCCGGCCATCGATTCTGTGCGTTGCCGGAGTTCGCCTCTCTCTCTCTCTCTCTCTCCTCCCTTCTTCTTATTCTTTTTCTAGAGGTGACTGAAACCCTAATAAAATTGGAAAAGAACGTTGACCGAAATGCTAGAGAGGAGCATGAGGAGGTGGACGACGGAGGAGCAGAGGGTGGAGCGGTGGAAGCGGGCGGTGCCGTCGCCATTCTTCAGGAAGACGGAGCCCATTGGGATTCTATTTTATTTTTTCTTTTCATTTTTTTAAGAATAGTATTAGTAGCTTTATAAAATAAAAGTTATATATGTTGCAATTGCACCGTATTATATAACATGTTAAAAGTGTTATTTTCACACTTTTGAGAAGTTGTAAGAATCCAAACTGCCCTTAAAGAGTGTCATACTTCTGACTCTACTACCATCTCAGCACTTACTATTGAGGTGGGGATCAGAATTGGCGTGATCATGGGTTTGGATTGTGAAGGACAAAAGCAGCCAATTAATTATGTCCCACGTCGTCCCAAAGTATGGTATCAATAACTTGAAGACCAAGTAAGTCAAGCCGGGCCCCCTCTTGCCTTGATTTCCAAGAAAGTTTGTATAACAAAAAAAAAAAAAAACAAGTAGAAAACTTCCTTACTACTTCCTCCCTCCTCAGTCGAGTGACCAAAGCTAGAGCCTGTAAATAATTAAAAGCTTTGACTTATATTAGTATTAACAATAGAGACGAGGACCTTTTATATTTCTTGTATTAGTAGTATTGTTGGAGATTAATCTGTAGCATTATTATCTAAACATAAATTTTTAAATAGGGTAAAGAAGTTTCTCAAAATTATAAAAAGATGAAAAGTTTGAAAGATTTGTAAATGGGGGTAAGGACACGACAATTCTAATGACGTAGAGTCAGAAATGGAGAGAGAGAGATGGGGAGCCAAGTGAGTTGGCACCCCCTCCCTCCCACGGGCCAATCCAGTTGGCGTCTCTCCCATTCTCTCTCCCGTACTCTCTCCTCTCTTTCTCTCTCTTATTAGATAATTTGTTATTATCTATTCACAATATTTATTTGATTTTAAAAAAGATCAACAAATAGATAATACCATATTTGTTATCTAAAATAAAATATATGCAAAAAGTTTCTTATTTTATTATCTAAAATAAAATAAAATTAATTTTATGATGATAAAAAATATGATATTATCTATTCACAACATATATTTGATTTAATATATACTAATAGATTAAATCAAATTAATATATTATATTTGTTATCATCATAAAATTAATATATTAATATCATATATTAAATCAAATTATCTATTAGTATATATTAAATCAAATATATATTGTGAATAGATAATATCATATTTGTTATCATAAATTAATTTGATTATATTTTAGATAATAACTTAAGAAATTTTTTGCATATATTTTATTTTAGATAACAAATATGGTATTATCTATTTGTTGATTTATTTTTGTTACCATTATATTTTGATACCATAATGCTATGTATTATAGATAAATGTGAATAGATAATATCAAAATATTTGTTATCATCATATTTGTTATATATGGTAGATAATTGTGAATAGATAATTAAGTAGATGTTGTCATATATTTGTTATATATGCTTTGTGTTATAGATAATTAGTATATATTAAATCAAATATATATTGTGAATAGATAATATCATATTTGTTATCATCATAAAATTAATTTGATTTGATTTTACATAATAACTTAAGAAATTTTTTGCATATATTTTATTTTAGATAACAAATATGGTACTATCTATTTGTCATTTTTTTAAAATCAAATAAATATTGTGAATAGATAATAACAAATTATCTAATAAGAGAGAGAGAGGAGAGGAGAGAGGAGAGAGTACGTGGAGAGAGAGAATGGGAGACGCACCAGTTGGCGCGTGGGAGGGAGTGGACGTCAACTCAGTTGGCTCTCCCTCTCTCTCTCCATTTATGATTGCACGTCATTAGAGTTGTCGTATCCTTACCCCATTTGTAAATTTTCCAAATTTTTTCTCTTTTTTATAATTTTGAGAAACTTCATTATCCTGTATAAAAATTTCTGTTATCTAAATAATTATTAGCATTGAATATTGATAGAATTCATCAGCAGTTTCAAAATAATCACGTAAGTCTCACGTTTTTGTCTAAATAATTATTATCTAATCATGTCTAACATGCATGGGGAATCCATCTACAGTTATTACACTTTTTTTAATAATATGAAAACACAAACATGCATATCCCATTTCTACTTAGATGCTAACATAAATCCTCGTCTAACCCAAATAAGTAATGTGCATTTAGTCTTCTATGATAGCGGTTGCGTGTAACAACCTCCTGATTTTTTTTAAAAAATGATTGACATACACGCTTGAAATTTACTAAGGGTGTGATTTGGAGACAAATTCATGGAATCCTATATTTGGTTGGAGATGGATTTGGATATGGAAAGTATGATAAAATCCAAAACTTGGATTTGGTTGGATTTTGGAGGAAAAAAATAATTATTCTTTAATAATTTCGTTAAAATATTTATTATTTAGTAATTTTGTTAAAAATTAGTAAATTAAAAATTAGTTAATCTTTAATAATTTCGTTAAAAATATTTATTCTTTAATAATTTCGTTAAAAATTAGTTAATTAATAAAAAACTAACTATTTTATTAGTATTATTAATTAATAAAAAATAGTATTATTAATTTAAAAATTAGTTATTTAGTTAATTTTGTTAAAATCATAATTAATAATTTATTAGTATTATTATAATATTAATTAATAATATTTTATTATTTAGTTAATAATCATAATTTGCTAGTATTATTATATTATTATTATTATAATATTAATTAATAATTTATTAGTATCATTATAATATTAATTAATAATCATATCCTATGTTTAGTATTATTAATTAAAAAGTTAGTTAATTAGTTAATTTTGTTATAATCATATTAATAATTTATTAGTATTATTATAATATTAATTAATAATTTGTTAATAACTATTTTATTATAATCTTAATTAATAATATTTTAATCACAATTAGAATCATATTTTATAATAATTTAATTAATAATTTACTAATCATAATAATATTAATTTATAATTACTATTTTAACATATTTAATTTATAGTTAATTAATTGTTAATTATTAATTATTAATCAATAATTATAATTTATAATGATTAATCGTTAATAAAAAATTATCGATTGTTAATTATTAATTATTAATCGTTAATTATAATTTATAGTTATTAATTATTACTTATTAATCATTAATTATTAATTATTAATCTTTAATTATTAATCGTTATTTATTTAAAAATTAACTAATCATTAATTATTAATTTTATAATTAATAATAACTAATCGTCAATTATTAATTACTAATCGTTAATTATTAATTTTATAAATAATAATAACTATAATTAATTAATAGCTTAATTATTGATCATGACTATAATTTAATTATTAATCATAAATCCAAATCCTATGTTTGGTTGGAGTTGGATTTGAATATTGAAATCCATGATTTGGATTTGGAGGATTTCCAAATCAAAATCCAAATAGTATAATCCGGTTACCAAACAAGCCCTTAATTTTTTATTAAGGCTACTGCTATTAGTACTCAAAAAATGTTATTCGACACTCCTCTTTAATTTTTTAATATTCGAATTCCAAATCTACCCCTAGATTAAATATGACTTTAATTTGTGTACGCATGGAGGCAGGAGTGTCAATAATGTTAATGCAGGATAGATTTGGAATTCGAATCTTAAAAAAATTAAAGAGGAGTGCCGAATGACATTTTAGGAGTGTTAATAGCAACACCCTTTATTAAATAAGGAAATAGTTATGGGTGCAGCTATACACACCCCACTAGTTACTAAGCACACCCCAATTTTTGGTTGTTTTCCTTTATTAAATATATATATATATATATATATATATATATATATATATATATATATATATATATATATATATATATATATATATATATATATATATATAGTCATTGAGACTTTCATACACAGTAGATGAGAAGTACAAACATAAAAATAAAGAGTACAAAATATATGCAAAATCCATTGTTATTTTTTTTGATCTTCTTCTACGCCTTTTTCAGTTTCTTCTCAATCTCTAGGGCAATTTTTTTTCCATTAATATCTTCTTACATTGTTGTAAACATCCAAATTTAGACCTCCTTAGTGGACACCCAGGGTAAGAATTGACTGCTACATGAAAGAGGAAAGAATTGGCTTTGAGATACAACATTAAAATACATAATTTGGGTTAGAATTATACAAATAATTTTGGGGGAGAAACAATTTAGTATAAATGTACTAATGAAAACGAGAAGATACATAAAGACAAAATACTTGAAGAAATCGATATTTGGAGAAGAGGATGCAAAATTAGGGTCATAAAAGAACGTAAAATTAGGGTGGTCATTTAAGGATGTTGGAAAAAAAGAGAGTAAGATTAGGACTGGTATTCGAAAATCTAACCAATAAAAGTATCCCGCAAATGACCAAAATGTCATACCCTTACAAGAATGAAGAATAATATTTACAAAACTAAAATAAAATTAATAAAAATTGAAAAAAGAGAGTATGCAATGTAGAAAAACGTTGATCACTATCATTGAATCAGACTTATGTTAAGGACACTACATTTTGTAAAGGGGTGAAATAAGATAGAGGACAACATATTTAAGTCAATTTTTTTGTTAAGGGCACAAAAAAAATTGATAGGAACAACCCCAACATATCAAAATTAATTATATTATCTTCCTTCTCTCAATATTCCTCTTCCTCTTTTTTTTTCTCCCCACATCAACACACTACATCTTCCAACCCTAATTCTTCCAAACACTAATTAGAGATGGAACTAAACAAGGCTCAGCCTTCAAAAAAATTCGCAATTCTAGACTCTCTTTTTTAATGTTAGTTTCTATGTTGATTGTTGGTGTTTTTGCATTTGGACTAGAAAAGATAGTCCCACATCGGCAACACCAAATGGTGAGTATCTCAATATAATGCATTGCTTGTGTTGAGGTGTGCACATGAGGTGTAGTGGGGCACAAGTTTGTGCCATGTGGAAGTATTTTCCTAGAAGAAAAAATGATTAATTCTAACAAAGATATAAGTTGATTTTTGTTGTGCGGACTCGGACTCGGACACGGACTCCAGGATGTCTCGTGCATGCACGGGAGTGTTCGGGGTGTAGGCGTGGACTGTCACACTTCTATGCTGATTGTGGGATGATCTAAAATATCAAACTCTATTTTTGAGTATTGGTATTTTAGTCCAACATCGGATAGGAGAAGAGGTGGTCTCAACTCCACTCTATAAATAGAGCCCCTTGGCCTCCTTTGAAAGATGCACCAAGAAAAGAGTTAAGTGAGTCCGTAAAGTCCAGAAAGCCCGTTTAAGTCTCAAATTTTGACTTACGAGTGTTCCAGAAGTTTTTCGTGAACTTGCTGGTTCCTAAAAGCAGATCATGTGGGGCGAATCTTGCTTTGAGCAACGATGATCTTAATCACCCCAGCAAGAACCTTTTCTCTTCTTCTTTCTTCTTTCTTCTCATTCTTCTGAGTTGTAACTCAGTTCTGTCCGTCAGCAACTGCGATTACGAGAAAGAACGTGAGATTTATTTTCTGATTATTGTTGCTTTTGTAATCAGATTTATATTATAGTGTTCCTCTTGGATCTCGAGAATTATCAGAAGGTGAATGTTTGTTGAACCTCTGATCTCGACATAGAGTCTACCATCTTTGGTCAAGCCCCGAGACTAACATTGATTTCATATGTTTATAAACATTACTTGATAGATTTTTGGTTTAGAATTCTTGGATGTTTTTGAATCTGATACATCTTTGCGGGGGATGACAACAGACTGTCAAAATTTGGACAGTCCTAACTATGGTAAGCACTGTCAAAATTTGGCAGTCCAAGGATTACCAAAATTTTTGTAGTCCGTACTACGGTGAGGTCTGCCAATATTTTGGCACTCCTAAAGAATCAAACTTTTTAAGTTTTAGTAGTTCTAAAAAAAACAAACTTCTTAATTTTATTAGGATTTGACAGTTCTAAGACAAAAACTATATTGTCCACTAACAACTTTTTAAGAACATTTGGTTAATTATTTTTTGAAAATTTTTTAGTTGCACCCCACTTGTTTTACCATAATTCAATGTGCACCCCACTTATCTAACTTGAAAGAGAAATTTTGAGTTGCACCATACTTGTTTTTACCACAATGCATGAAACCTCCACTTTTAATGAAAATCCTCAATAACTAACAGTCAAGTCCTTTGACCATAATTCAACGTACATCTGTGTTAAGAAAAAAAAAGATTGTGAAGCTACGTAGGGCCCAATCTATGCACATCTGAGTGTTCAACTATCTGGGACCAAAAAAAAATTTGGTTCAAAAGTGTCCACGTGGGTGGTAGGGTGAGAGGGAGGGGGGTTTAAAGAAGTTGATCGTTAGTCATTGACAATTTTCGTTAAAAGTAAAAAAATTCATGCATTATGAGAAAATAAGTGAGGTACAACCCAAAAATTTTCTTTCAAATAAAATACAACTTGAATTATGGTAAAAAATGAGGTAGAATTCAAATTTTCTTCTAATTTTGTTAATGATCGTATTCCCCTAAAGAGTCTAGTGTCCTTAACATTGGCCTTAAATCACTTACCCAACTATAGACGCTAGTATATATATACACGTGCATTACACGTATTTATTATTCATAAATTAATTGTTAGGAAGATTAAAAGACATTTGGGCCCGTTTGGTTCGCAGAAAGGAAAGGAAAGAAAATTGATTCTATGATATTTCACTTCCATTGAGAAATTGCAATTTCAATCAATTTTTTTACGGTGTTTGAAAAAATCAAGAAAATTGAGAGGGAAAGTGAATCCTAGAGGAAAAAAATGAATCATTGGATTGGTGGGAGGAACCACTTCCTCCTTGTTTTTACTCCTATTGGGAATCAAATTCCTTTTCTTCTCATTTCCTTTGGCATCCAAACAAAGAAAGTGAATTACTTTCCTTTCCCAAGGCTCCAATTTCGCGAACCAAACGTGGCCTTGTAGTAGATAATGTTGATAAGTTGATTTAACTTTTGTTATTTTGGGGTTTTGTTAACATGTGCCCTAAGGACACATGTTAAAAATAATTAAGGAAGTACTTATTTGTTTTGTAAACCATCATCTAGAATTAATAAATATGGTTATCTTCAAAATAAAATTTTGTTGCAAAAATAACTGTCACGACCCAATCCCAAATAATTAAGTCGAACCGGATCATGCCCAGCCTGCACCGTTGTTGAGACAGCGACAGTAAGCTGTTCCATTAGCAGGTAACCACAACAACATCTATATTTGTCACAACTCAATCTTCGGGAATTCAAAACTTTATTAAACATTGAAATAAATACAACTGGAATTAAAAGAACTGAATTCAAATAACAGAATTTTTTTCAAAGAGATTACAAAACTGGAAAAGAAAATCTAGCTAAGCATTCGGCACATCGACCTTAGGTCCTGCATCCTCAATGGGGACTCTGACAGCACCACGGGGTACAGAACCGGGTCATATTAGCTGTTCTATAGTATAACAGCTCAGCATCCTCAATGTTCCCTAAAAATGTTATCTCCAGTCAGGAGAGAGCAAAGTACAATTCATGCTAATTTGGCAATTAAAATAATAATAGAATCATACACTTTTAAACAATTTGAAGTAAACAGTTTTCTAGCAGTAAAACAGTGTGATTTGAATAGGCAATGAATATGACCGGCTTGGGTTGTACAGTTGTATCCTATTGATACGATTCGGCTTATCCCCGTGAGTAAGAGGGGTAAGCTAATACTGGCCTAAGTTATTGTTTTGGATGTGGTCATAATCATTACACTACTCCTCCAGTCTCCAAACAGTTACAGTAGTTACAGTCAGTGCTCTCAGAGAGAGTTCCGTGTTGCATCGTGGTTTAAACTTGCATTAAAACAATTACTAAATAATTGTAAACTAACACAAAATGTACTTGCCTCAAAATGGACTGGACTGGAAAGGTTGAAGACTTCAAGATGGGAATTAGGATCGTCCTCGAATTCCTACATTCGAAAAATTAACTCAGAATCCAGGGTTACCAATCTAACTACGCTAGTTGAAATCTCTAATTGTGTCCTAATCAATTTTAATTCTTTATTAACAAAACACGAACAAAAACACGATTATTGGTGCGTTGAATTTATAACGAGGAAAAGATCGTTTAAACTTTGTATTTTGGAAAACTCGTCGATACCAATTTAATTTGATTAAAACTTGTATTTTCATAATTATACATATAAAACTAAATTTCTTATTTTAATGAGAAATACATGATCGTTGTTAAATATTAAACTTGTAAATTTTAATGTGAGAAAACTTTATTAATTTTTATGAAATAATTATATATTTTGATTTACACGTACGCTACAAAAACTCGCAAAACCAGAAAATAACAGAAAATCCAACTTACAAGTCACAGAGCCAACAACCAGCTGGGCTTATGCCTATTACAATTTATTTACATAAATTAAAATAAGACAAAAACGGTCGTTAGTTCTAAACTTCCTATAATTTAAATATGAATAAAATAAATAATAAAAATAAATTAAATAATAATGAGTCTCATATATGGTCCAATCGTCAACTAGGATAATGCCTCAACGTCCGGGCGAAGCCGGTTTCGTTTGCACTTAGCCGGAGCCCATTGACCGATACGGTCGTCGTCCAAAATCCAAAATATTTAATATATTCCCGAAATCCATTTTGAAATCACTTTTAAAAATATAATTAAATTTACGAAAAAATTCGGCAGCATTTCCTCTATTTTTGGTCAACCCAAAACTGGGAAATGTGTGCCAATATTTTCCTGCAAATCCCAAACCAGGGAATCCCAAAATATATATATATAAGTAACCACAAACATTCCACAGATTAATTCGGAACGACCCGAAACAAATTCGGAAGTCTGAAACTAAAACAAAACATCACAGCACAATATCGGAAGGATCCAAAACTAAAATATTTAGAAAATCATTTCCGAAAAGTTTCGGAAATAAATAAACCAACCAACAGAAACTTCCCGACGTTCCTCGGAAAATCCCGAGAACGACGTTCACCCCAAAAATCGAATTTCCCGAAGGAGATTCGTGGACCAATTCTCATCATCGATACGGGGAGGGACGAACTACTGTGATTAACCAGGGATTACCCAAAATGACGGAATTCGAAGGGTTGCCTCGGACTCGGGACACGCAAATCCACAGATCGGGGTTGAATTCCAGCGAAGAACGCTGTCCAGAACAACGGACAGCCTCGGGGTACGCCGAGGAGAACAACATTCCTCGTGCTAGGGCACGGGAAACACGCGGGGTTAGCGCTGGCCGGCGGCGTGGGGCACCGGGGCTGCGGGAGGCCGGCGAAGGGCTGGGCGCACGCGGGGCGCTGGATCGGCAGCGGGGGCTCGAGGTCGGGCCGGGAAGTCGCCGGGGGCTGCGGCTCGCGGGGGCACAGGGGGTCGGGGGTCCGCTGCGAAGGGGGTCGGGCGCGGAGAGCCGGGGGTCGGCCGCGCGGGGAGGCCGGGGAGGTGCGCCGGTGGGAGGCCGGCTAGGGGGCGCCGGCGTCGGGGGCGGGGTGTCGGGCGAGTGGCCGACGAGAGTCGGGGTCGGCCTCGGGAGCTCTGGAGGTGGCGGAGCTCGGGGAGCTATGGGGGTTCGGGTGTGAAGATGGAGATTTGTGAGTAAAAGGGAAATGAAGGAGTGAGGAGTGGGTTCCTGCTCCAGGGGGTTATTAAGGAGAGATGGGAGTGAAAGGATGAGGAGTTGGAGGAGTTGTGTGGGTGAACGTGAGTTTGGAAGAAAAGTAGGGAATTGGGGAATGGGGTGCTGGTCCAACGTGGACCAGTTCTAATGAAGAAATTATTATTATTTTTTTTAAGAAAGAAAGGAACTCAAAATTTTAATTAAAAGAAGTGGGTTCCAAAACGGGTCTGGGTTTCGAAAATCGGGTCCGGGCTCGGGTCAGGTCAGCAATCAAAAACCGTTGTAAATTTTGAAATTAATTTCCAAGCTCATAAATAATAATTATAATACTAATAATAATAATAATATTACACATTTCAAAACTGGGTTTCACAATCTTTCCTCCTTAGAAAGTTTCGTCCTCGAAATTTAAAAAGGTAGGGTAGAAAAACAAACAGGTACGGGTACTGCGCCCGTAACTCAGGTCCAACAATAAGAATTTCCAAGGCAGTCGTGGATGAGACAGTTTAGGGACAAGTTTCATTTATGATATCATCCATGCAGAAAAATACAAAAGCGAACAAAAGTACACGAGGTTGATCAGACCATCATGCACCGGTCCTGATTAGACAATATATTAGTGGGTGCACCCAATAAAATACTGTCATGATCAAGCTTGATAAAGAGATAGCTTGCAAAACTAGGCTAACTTAGCAGCATCGGTCAAGTTTAGAACGAAAAGATAAGAAAATAGGAGTTTATGTGATGGCTCAAATTTTCTGATCTTCTTCTCACCTCTGACTACGCTTGCTACTGGTTTCTCTGGCACTGAAAGGTTGAGTCCAATCTTCATCTCTGAATTATCCAAAATGTGACTCGGATCCGGAGTGTAGTGTCTGAGCTGTAATACGTAGAAGACGTTGCCCACTCTCAAGATTAGCTGGTAGAGCTAACCGGTACGCTACTTCCAACTCGTCTTAAAACTTCAAATGGCCTGATGTACCTGGCATCAATTTCCAGCTCCGTTAAAACTGATCGTTTCTCTGGTAGGTGAAAAAACTTCACAAAAACGCTATCTCTTCTTCAAACTTCACTGGTCGACTACTACTATCAACCCAATGCTTCTGTCTGTCTTGGGCAATCCTGAGCTTGCATTCACCTTCTCTACTGCGTCAGTCACCATCTCTGGACCCAGCAGTACTCTTTCTCCTACGTCGTCCCAGGCAAGTGGTGTATGGCAACGACGTCCATAGAGAGCTTCAAATAGGGTCATACCAATGCTGGCTTGGTAATTGTTGTTGTAAGAGAACTCTACCAAGTGCAAGTGATCTTCTCAAGACCCTCCAAAATTCTAAGACACAGGATCTCAGCATGTCTTCTAGCGTCTGGATTGTTCTCTCTGATTGCCCGTCAGTCTGGGGATGGTAGACGGTGCTGAACTTCAGTTGTGTTTCCAAACTGTCATGCAAACTCTTTCAAAAGTGAGAGGTAAATCTAGTATCTCTGTCAGATACGATACTTATCGGAACTCCATAAATCCGGTAGATGTGCCGCATGTACAGTGCTGCCAACTTCTCGGTGGATAGACCAACCTTGAAGGGGATAAGGTGAGCTGACTTCATCAGTCGGTCCACGATAACCCAAATGGCATCCTTCCCTCCTTGGGATCGAGGCAGTCCAGATACAAAACCCATAGTTATGTGCTCCCATTTCTATTCCGGGATGTCAAGCGGCTGCAATATTCCTGCTGGTCTCTGCCTGCTAGCCTTCATTTGTTGACAAATTAAACAACTAGCAACATACCTGGCCACGTCTTTCTTCATTCCAAACTACCAAGCAATGGTACGCATATCCCGATACATTTTGTTGGTTCCGGGATGTATGGAATACTGCGACTGGTGCGTTTCTTGCCTCAGCTCGTTCCTCAGTTCGCCAGTTGGTACACAAAGCCTCGTACCATTCTTCAGCGCTCCGTCACTGGCGATTGAGAATCCTTTAAGTGTTTCTGCCAGCACTTGCTCTCTAAATTTGCAAAGTGTCTCGTCTTGAAACTGCGTCTCCTTGACTTTGTCCATCAGACTCAAGCTCACTTGCAACTTCATCAATAATGAATCAGCATCCAGCTCCTTCCTTCCAGGCAGTATAATCTCCAGTCCAAGCTTCTCGATGTCCTTTAGCAGGTGCCGCTCCCTGGTCAAGAACATGGCCATCGGGTATCGACTAAGTGCATCTGCAACAACATTAGCCTTACCCGGATGGTACTGTAGATCGATGCCAAAATCCTTCATCAGCTCCAGCCATCTTCTTTGCCTCATGTTCAGCTCCTTCTGAGTGAAAACATACTTCAGACTTTTGTGGTCTGTATATATTTCCACTCTCTTTCCATATAGATAATGCTTCCATAACTTCAATGCAAATATCACCGCTGCAAGCTCCAAATTATGTGTGGGATAGTTCTTCTCATGAGTCCGTAATTGCCTAGATGCATAAGCAATCACTTTTCCATGTTGTTGAAGAACGCAATCCAGTCCTTTACCTGAGGCATCACTATAGATTGAGAAACCACCAGTTCCTGCGGGTAGCGCAAGGATTGGTGCAGTAGTAAGTCTCTTCTTCCGCTCCTCGAATGATGCCTGGCAATCTTCCGTCCAGATGAACTCTTCATTCTTCCGAGTGAGCTTCGTCATCGGCTCATCAATTCTGGCAAAACCCTTCACGAACTTCCGGTAGTAGCCAGCCAAGCCCATGAAACTCCTGATTTCAGCAACTGAGCTTGGGGTAGACCACTTCTCAACAGCGTCTATCTTCTTCGGATCTACCAAAATTCCTTTTCCTGTGACAACATGGCCCAGAAAATCCACCTTGTCTAGAAAGAATTCACACTTGGAAAGCTTATCATATAGCTTCTCCTTCCTCAAAGTTTCCAGAACTTTCCTGAGGTGCTCTTCGTGCTCCTCTTCCGTCTTTGAATAGATCAGAATGTCATCGATAAAGACAATGACAATTGATCTAGGTATTCATGGAAACCTTGTTCGTAAGGTTCATGAACACCACAGGAGCATTCGTCAGTCCAAACGGCATGACCAAGAATTCAAACTGTCCATACTTGGTGTTAAATGCCGTCTTGGGAATATCCTCCTTCCTGACCTTGATTTGGTGGTAGCCTGATCTGAGATCTATCTTTGAAAATACCTTGGCTCCACTCAGTTGATCAAACAGGTCGTCGATCCGGGGCAGAGGGTACTTGTTCTTGATGGTGATATTGTTCAGCGCCCGGTAGTCGATGCACATCCGTACTGTTCCGTCCTTCTTGTGTACTAACAAGAAAGACGCTCCCTAGGATAAAGTTCCATCTTGGATAAATCCTAGAGCCTTCATTGATCTGGTCCTTCATCTTCTTGGCCTCCTTCGGGTTGACTCTATAGTGTCCCTTTTTGAAATAGGAAAAGAGCCGGGGACTTGGTCAATGGTGAACTCTATGTCTAGGTCTGGGGTAATCCAGGAAGACTATCAGGGAAACATCTGCCATAGAGGTGTAACTAAGAAATTTATTCATGTAGAGAATTATAGTAAAACTCTTATGATTGATCTAAGGACATCCTGTTACAACTTCTTATAACAATAGATAATGCTATTCAGCAGTCCTAGGTACTAATCTTCATGGTTCTGGCTCTTGCATGAGCAGTCTCCAACTGCTTCATCTTCTTCTATGATCTTCGAGTCTGCATCATGCCCTTCTGCAATGGGTGTAGGAGGCAAGGTCTGTTCGATAGGAAGAGAGTCCCTAGGTTGCGGCGTAGCAGGTGTTGCTGGGATAGGTGCTCTGGTATAATGGGGAGATAAGAGGCAGTTCTTTACCCGATGTTTAGCGGATCTATATGCCAAACATTGTCCCAATCTCTTGCGACAACTAACGGCCTGATAACCAGGCTTCTTGCAGTAGTCACAAGCCAATAGCCTCTTACGACAAGACTGCCGGAAAGTAGAGTACTTGATAGGGCCCAAATATCTTCTAGATTCAGGGGTATACCTCCTAGGACGAGGTTTCGCTCCAACTTGGTTTAAGATAGCTAAGGCTACATCATTGACGTTCTTCATGACTTCTCTCGTGATATCTATCTGTTCCTGCTGGACTTCAGCTTGAGCCTTCTGGGACTCCAGGATTTTTTGAAATAGGGCAACCATTTGGGTGGTATTCGCTGGTACTGGTGGAGCATCAGGAATGGGTACTTCCTCAAGAAAGTGCAGCTCAGTTTGAGAAGAGGTAGGATCCGCCGGTGTAGTAAAAACTTCACTGGATGCATTATGGGGACGGTCAATCAGCTGCGAGGGAGTAAACCCTGGACTTGGCTGAGGAGATGGGGTATGATCAGGAGATGACATCTCATCGCTAGCAGGATTGGTCTTGTCAATGGCTATTCTCTGGAAGGTTTAGGATGCACACATAAGCAAGGTAGCCTACCAGTCTATAATCAAACAAAAATATTTATTCATATATAATTCGGACCTATGTTGTGACAAATCAATGTTCTAGTGTTCTATTTGTTTCTAGGTATATTTTCCTAAGTTGTTGCATGGACCTGCATGGGCCACCACTAAAAACATGTCACGACCCGATCCCAAATAATTGAGTCGAACCGGATCATGCCCACCCTGCACCGTTGTTGAGACGGCGGCAGTAAGCTGTTCCATTAGCAAGTAATCACAACAACATCTATATTTGTCACAACTCAATCTTCGGGAATTCAAAACTTTATTAAACATTGAAATAAATACAACTGGAATTAAAAGAACTGAATTCAAATAACAGAATTTTTTTCAAAGAGATTACAAAACTGGAAAAGAAAATCTAGCTAAGCATTCGGTACATCGACCTCAGGTCCTGCGTCCTCAATGGGGACTCTAACAGCACCACGGGGTACAGAACCGGGTCATATTAGCTGTTGTATAGTATAACAGCTCAGCATCCTCAATGTTCCCTAAAAATGTTATCTCCAGTCAGGAGGGAGCAAAGTACAATTCATGCTAATTTGGCAATTAAAATAATAATAGAATAATACACTTTTAAACAATTTAAAGTAAATAATTTTCTAGCAATAAAACAGTGTGATTTGAATAGGCAATGAATATGACCGGCTTGGGTTGTACAGTTGTATCCTATTGATACGATTTGGCTTATCCCCGTGTGTAAGAGGGGTAAGCTAATACTGGCCTAAGTTATTATTTTAGATGTGGTCATAATCATTACACTACTCCCCCAGTCCCCAAACAGTTACAGTAGTTACAGTCAGTGCTCTCAGAGAGAGTTCCGTGTTGCATCGTGGTTTAAACTTGCATTAAAACAATTACTAAATAATTGTAAACTAACACAAAATGTACTTGCCTCAAAATGGACTGGACTGGAAAGGTTGAAGACTTCAAGATGGAAATTAGGATCGTCCTCGAATTCCTACATTCGAGAAATTGACTCAGAATCCAGGGTTACCAATCTAACTACGCTAGTTGAAATCTCTAATTGTGTCCTAATCAATTTTAATTCTTTATTAACAAAACACGAACAAAAACACGATTATTGGTGCGTTGAATTTATAACGAAGGAAAGATCGTTTAAACTTTGTATTTTGGAAAACTCGTCGATACCAATTTAATTTGATTAAAACTTGTATTTTCATAATTATACATATAAAACTAAATTTCTTATTTTAATGAGAAATACATGATCGTTGTTAAATATTAAACTTGTAAATTTTAATGTGAGAAAATTTTATTAATTTTTATGAAAATAATTATATATTTCGATTTACACGTACGCTACAAAAACTCGCAAAACCAGAAAACAACAGAAAATCCAACTTATAAGTCACAGAGCCAACAACCAGCTGGGCTTATGCCCATTACAATTTATTTACATAAATTAAAATAAGACAAAAACGGTCGTTAGTTCTAAACTTTCTATAATTTAAATATGAATAAAATAAATAATAAAAATAAATTAAATAATAATGAGTCTCAGATATGGTCCAATCGTCAACTAGGCTAATGCCTCAACGTCCGGGCGAAGCCGGTTTCGTTTGCACTTAGCCGGGGCCCATTGGCCGATACGGTCGTCGCCCAAAATCTAAAATATTTAATATATTTCCGAAATCCATTTTGAAATCATTTTTAAAATATAATTAAATTTACGAAAAAATTCGACAGCATTTCCTCTATTTTTGGTCAACCCAAAAACTGGAAAATGTGTGCCAATATTTTCCTGTAAATCCCAAACCAGGGAATCCCAAAAAATATATATAAAAATAACCACAAACATTCCACAGATTAATTCGGAACGACCCGAAACAAATTCGGTAGTCTGAAACTAAAACAAAACATCACAGCACAATATCGGAAGGATCCGAAACTAAAATATTTAGAAAATCATTTTCGAAAAGTTTCGAAAATAAATAAAGCAACAATTAGAAACTTTTCGACATTCCTCGGAAAATCCCGAGAACGACGTTCACCCCAAAAATCAAATTTTTCGAAGGAGATTCGTGGACCAATTCTCATCATCGACACGGGGAGGGACGAACTACTGTGATTAACCAGGGATTACCCAAAATGACGGAATCCGAAGGGTTGCCTCGGACTCGGAACGCGCAAATCCACAGATCGGGGTTGAATTCCAGCGAAGAACGCTGTCCAGAACAGCGGACAGCCTCGGGGTGCGCCGGAGAGAACAACGTTCCTCGTGCTAGGGCACGGGAAACACGCGGGGTCAGCGCTGGCCGGCGGCGTGGGGCACCGGGGCTGCGGGAGGCCGGCGAAGGGTTGGGGGCGCGCGGGGAGCTGGATAGGCAGCGGGAGCTCGGGGTCGGGCCGGGAAGTCGCCGGGGGCTGCGGCTCGCGGGGGGCACAGGGGGTCGGGGGTCCGCTGCGAAGGGGGTCGGGCGCGGAGAGCCGGGGGTCGGCCGCACGGGGAGGCCGGGGAGGTGCGCCGGCGTCGGGCGCGGGGCGTCGGGCGAGTGGCCGACGGGAGCTCGGGGTCGGCCTCGGGAGCTCTGGGGGTAGCGGAGCTCGGGGAGCTATGGGGGTTCGGGTGTGAAGATAGAGATTTGTGAGTAAAAGGGAAATGAAGGAGTGAGGAGTGGGTTCCTGCTCCAGGGGGTTATTAAGGAGAGATGGGAGTGAAAGGAGGAGGAGTTGGAGGAGTTGTGTGGGTGAACGTGAGTTGGGGAGAAAAGTAGGGAATTGGGGAATGGGGTGCTGGTCCAACGTGGACCAGTTCTAATAGAGAAATTATTATTATTATTATTATTATTTTAAGAAAGAAAGGAACTCAAAATTTTAATTAAAGAAGTGGGTTCCAAAACGGGTCTGGGTTTCGGGAATCGGGTCCGGGCTCGGGTCAGGTCAGCAATCAAAAACCGTTGTAAATTTTGAAATTAATTTCCAAGCTCATAAATAATAATTATAATACTAATAATAATACTAATAATAATAATAATATTACACATTTCAAAACTGGGTTTCACAATAACCCTACCTTGAAATATGTAAAGGTGAAGTGATTGTCATCCAATACAAATTTAATTAGTACCATTTAAAGAAGAGCCATAAATATTATTTAATGTACCAAATCAAATAAATTGATCATTCTCCTCACTCCTGTATACCCAACGCCACCTAAAAAATTACATTTATTATTGTTATCTTTTTTTCTTTGATGTTCATTTCTATTAGAAAATTACATTTATTATCGCTATTTTTTTCTTCTTTATGTTCATTTCTATTTTGTTACGAACAAAAACAAAAATAATAATAATTATAGAGATAAAGAAGATAAACATTATTATTTTATATAATTTTTTTTAAAAATAATTTGTGAGGGTGAAACCAAAAGAAAAGATCGTATAACAAAAAAGTTTAATTTTTTAAATAACTATAAAGATAAATATGTAGGTGAAGATAAACATTATTTTTTATAAATTAAAAAAAATAATAGATAAACATAGTTAATTTAGATAATTTACAAAAATTAATTTGTAGGGATGATACGAGAAGATAATAATCCGATATTGCAACAGAAAAAGCCTAAAATATTAGTTTAGAAGATAGGATCTTACAATAGAAAAAATCTTAAATTTTTTAAATAATTATACAGATAAAAATGTAGGGGAAGATAAACAATATTTTTAGAAAGTAAAGAAGAAATAAAATAGACAAACACTACCCCAAAAAAATTGCTGAATGTGAGTCAGTTTATTTGATTGGGTACATCAAATAATATTTATGGATCTTCATTTAAATGATACTAATTAAATGCAAGATTTATTTTCATTAAGGCCTTGTTTGGTTCGCGGAATGAAGGAAAGGAAATCAATTCATTGCATTTCTTTTCCTTTGGAAAATTATAATTCCAATTGATTTTCCTTTCCGATGTTTGAAAATGCCAAATAATTTGGAAATGAAAGTGAATACTTTAATGTGGGAAAGTGATTCTTTGTTTGGATGGTTGAAATCATTTTTTTCCTAATGAAACTACTTTTATTTCCTCCTCAATTCCTTTGGCACGCGAAAGTAATCACTTTTCTTTCTCAACCTGATGATTTCGCATACCAAACGAGGCCTAAATGGAAGTAACTTTTACAACGTTCAAGGTAGGGTTGTTTATGTAACCAGAAAAATATTTTAAAGATAACCATGTTTATTAATTCCAGATGATGTCCTTAGAACACACGTTAATAAAATATGTTATTCTTTATTACCTAGCAAGTACCATGAACTATTCGATTTTAGTAATAAATTAGTTTATCAAAAAATGCATCTCTTAAATGGTTGTAGTGAAAAATTTTAGGGTGAAGGTTAGCATTTGCATTATACAAAGTACAATAGCATTGAGGCCAACAAAAGAGAAATTTTGAGTCATATCTATTTGCTTTATACAAATTCAAGGTGTATCACATTGCTTTACCATAATATACGAATTCTCCCACTTTTGACGGAAATCGTCCATAGCTGACGGTCAAAGGGTTTGACCGATAATTTTTGACGAAAATACTCTTGTCTTCTCACAAACCCAAAACCAAACCCGTCCCGCCACTGCTGTCGCGTCCCCACCCGCCACTGTCGTGCCCTCGCCCCGCCGTTGTCGCACCCCGCCCCCGTCCCAACGCTGCTGCGTCCATCACCACCACCACCTTCCATACCATCCACCTTCACCATCACCCACCACCTTCACCATCACCATCACCATCACCATCACCATCACCATCCTCACCAACACCACCACCGCCCCCGCTCCGCCGCCCCCGTCCCCGCTCGGCTGCCGTGCCCCAGCCCCGCCCCTGCGTCCGCTCCACACCCCGCTCCCCCGCCCCGCTCCATCCCCCTCCCCCGCTCTGCTCCGCCCCCTCCCCCGCTCAGCAGCAACAGCCACCGCCGTCAGGAGTGCGCGACGGGCAGCGGGGGGAGGTGGAGAGAGGCACGGGGGTGGGCGGCGCCGGCGGGTGTAAACCCCCTAAATTTTTACCATGATTTTTTTAAAAAAATTAATTATTTGGTATTGGTTTTATTTTAGGTATTTATACGTCAAGTGCGAATAGGCATATACGAAACAATTTACTTTTTATACAAAAAGTTTTATTATAGAAGAATATATATTTTGTTTCAAAATAGTATAAGTAAATATCTTTATCTATTTGCGTCGCGACTGCCAAAACTTTATTCTATTTGATTTATTATGAAAATGCTATTTATTGTTGTAAAAAGTATAAGTGATAATTTAGAAAAAATATTATTTTATGAAAATATATTTTGTGTGCTAGTGACATGAAATTTATTTCATGTCCACTTGATTTCACCAAAAAATGAATTATAGTTATTTGCAAAAATAAAAATTCTAATATCTAAATATTTTATTAATTTTTGAAATTAATTAATTATTGATATTCAAAATTTATGGAAATATTTTTAAATGAATCTATAGTGATTTAAATTGAATTTTTGATTTTATTTGGATAGATTAAATAGTTTTCTTTTAAGCTATCTAGTTTTGATTTGAAGAATTTTATCAAAATAGTTTTAAACGAGTTCAATGAATTTGAATTTTATTTATGAATTATCTAATGAGGGGATTTAAACATCCCAATCATTATCCTAATGGAAATTCCCACATCCTATAAATAGGCAGGTACTCCTCCATAGATTCCTCACATCCATAAAATTCTACAACCAACATATGTGCATCGTGTCGGTATCCAATATCTTATTCCAATTGTACAGATACAATCCTTTCCGAGTCAGACACACCCCGACATCCACAAATCCTAAACCTAATTCTATAATCTTCCGGCAATCAAAAACCCCGTTGCCACCATCACCTCCGCTTTTCCAACAACTCCTCCGCACACCAGCTCCTCCGTCATTGCCGTATACCCGATGCTGCCTCCCCGTTCCTTCGACTTCACCGATAAACTTCTACCCCGACCGCCACCAGCATCACCAGTTCTCACCGTTGCCAGACCCTTGCCCTCGTTCCTTCCAAACCTAACGTCGTCACCAGCAATGCAATCACAGATTTCCCACCGCCACAACCAGTGTACCACCACAATAGCATAACTACAACCCACCACCACTGCTGCCTCTATCGGCCAAATCCGCCAGAAAACCCCATCACCACCACCCACGGTGTCCACCACCGTCGTCATCCACACAACCGAAAAAAAGAAAAAAGAAAAAGGAAAGCCTCACCTCGCGCAGCCGCCTCCGGCGACCGCCGCAGCGATGGAACCTCCGCACTGATCGAGCCTTCGGCCGACCGCGCCCAGCCGCCTCCCAGGCGCCGGGGTAGTCCGCTCCTCCACCGTTGTCCTCTCCGCGCCACCATGGCCGCGCGGTACCCCGACCGGTAAGCCCCTAGCTGCTGGCCCCCGTGCCTCCGGCCACCCGCCACCCGACTCCGCCGCCTCCAAAAACCCCGAACGCCGCCTCCGCGCCAGGCGCGCCCGGCTCCTCCGCCTTCCGCTCCATCTTCCACCGCCTCTCCTTCCTCGAGCGCCGCACTTTCTCGCCGCCGCCTTCACGAGCCTCAACCGCCGCCGTCGACCACCACGCCGGAGCCGCCGGTAAGAACCCCTCTCGTTCCCCTTCCTTCACTCTTCCCTTTTCATTTCGTCTCTCTCTCTCTGTGTAACGAATTGGGGGAGGGCTTAGTTATGATTAGGGATTTTAATAGTATTGTTATTATTATTATTATTATTATTATTATTATTATTATTACTTTTTTATTATTATTATTTATTACTGTTATTATTATTTAGTTTTATTATATTATCATCATTATTATTATTATTTATTATTATTATTACTGTTATTATTATACCAATAAATAATTTTGTTATGATTATGATTTTATTATTAAAATTATTCTGTTTATTTAAATAAATTTGATAAATAATATTTCCAAAATTATTTTGAACAACACTCAATAGTCCTAAATTTTTTCCTATTTTATTAAAATATTTGACTAACGAAAAGTTACTTTTCTACAATATATATATTATATTTTAAATGTTTGAGTTTAGCCTAAAAAAATGAATTTCGATTCTTTATGTATTCATCTAAACGTATATTTGACTAATACAATGTGAAATTTCAAAATTGATATATATATATATATATATATATATATATATATATATATATATATATATATATATATATATATATAAAGTATTTTCAAGAATTTACATAAAAGTATTTTAGAAAGTTTGTGTACGTAATCTCCATAAATTCTTCCAATTATCCTCATTACTCATGACTAATCATGCTTGCCTATTTTCTCGCGACCGCGGACCCCAACACATCGACCATGGCTATTGGACAGAACATGACTTGCTCGATCATCGCGTCACACCAGACGACACATAGGCAAGACACCTTGCCTTTATTGCTTAAATTTCTGCTCAATATCATGCATGTTTTGTTTATTTTTGAGTTGTTTCTTTCTAAATTATATGTAGATGCAAATTACTATATTTTATGCAATTGGCTTAGAGTTAAGGGACTACCGTCAAATTTAGTGTGTCTCATTGACTTGTCACAATTGTACACGAGTTGTGTGTGAGAGTTGTGAGTATCATGTAGTGGTCACTTGCGTGTTGGCTGATCACCCTTGCACATGCATAGGAATAACTGTCAATAGATGCATGTTAGAAGACTTGACAGTTATCTATTATAAACCCGTGTTATGGAAACGACACGTGTTTGTGTGTCATGGTTACGACATACGTATAATATCATTGGGGGGATGGAACAGCTACTAGCGTAGGGGCTACATTTATTTTTACACACATTTGGGAGATAGTGTCTCGGATGAGCGCTAGTGTTACCCGGCCGATAGTGTCTCGGATGAGCGCTACTTGTTGGCCACTCTTTATTACTTGCTTGCGTGAATCCATTACAGCCCCTGCGTTGAACGTTGTCCTCAAAGCGCATATCACATAGAATGGTTAGGAACCTTACTCATGCATATTTTTTTGTTGAGCTTTTATTATTCAGTTTATTGGCATGATAATAATTATGTGTCTTGTTACGTCCCACTGAGGACCTGGTGATCTCTCCAGGTGTGTGTTTCGTGTTTTCTTACAGGTGCTCTAGCTAAGGCCATGACTTACGCTCTATTCTTCGAGGATGATTGTACTTCGATCGTCTTCGCTTCGCTCGCCAAAATCATCTTTTATCATGTTTCTTTTCACTGTTGGTAGTGGATTTGTCTCCGTCCAACTACATGTACCAATGACAATTCATAGATTATATGATATCTTTTATTTTTATATTTTGTGTGGATGAGATTAGTTATGGTTCTACTACCTTTTACAGCTTACGTATACTTATTATACGGCTGGCATGTCTACGTTTCTAGTCCTATATTTTGGGACTGGACGTTACATATTTTTGTGGTGGCCCATACAGGTCAAGTTTGCCGTTTCGGTTACATGACTGTACCGAACGGGCCTGCAATATAGGATTAGAGTCTAGAATCTCATCCACCTACTTGACATCCTTTCTTAACTTCAAATTTCGAACTCTCGTTCGATCTCCTTGATTTGCATCCTGCTTGAACTCTTTCTACCAACACCCTATCATCTCGTGCTTAAACATGGTTAGAAAGATGACTACACTACTATATACTTATTGGTTAACCCTATGGCTAGAAGGATTATATTGACAAATAATATCTATTGAGGTTATATTTGAGTATAAAGGCATTTATTTTTCCTAGAGATATGTTCTTAAGGATTAGTTAATTTCAAGTTGGGTAGTAGCATATTACCGCCTTCAAAGAATAGTTAGAATTTTTTTATTACAAGGTGGTATACACAAGAGGATAGCTAGATCGAGAAAACAAATTTTTGATTTACAAATTTTTGAAATGGTGAAATAGTTATGATTTATTAGGGATACGAAATCGATTGAGAAATAACCTAAGCTTTTATATTGTGACGCATGATTTACGGTTAACTTTAAAAGTTTGGATTGTAATATAAAGTTTATCTCGAGATTATTTAAGGAGTTTTAATTATGATTTTTAGACAACGAGATCAGAAGACGAAAGTTTAGTTTGAGAGAGCTTGAAGTTTAAAATTGAGTCGTACGATTTATAAGTTTATTTAATTTTGAGTTGAAAAATGATGGTAAAATTTTGTTTAAATATTTGGAGGATATGAAAGCGACTTTGAAGGAAAAATTCAAATTTTAAATTGTGTTATATGATCTATGATTTAAAAGGTTAATTATATTTCAAGTTTAAAGCCTTGATTATGGATATTTAAATTTTGGTAAAAAAAAGATTTAATTTGAGTTACATAAATTGCGATTGATGAAACGGGCTAAGAGTTTATCTCGAGGTACATTTGAGAATTGGAAAATTTTAAAAGTGATGGCTTATTATGAAGGTTTAGTTGTGCCGCATTAGATATGATAAAGGTTATTTGGAATTTATTTAAAGAAAATTAAACTTTAAGTTATGATTAAATACTTGATGGAGTATCTTGAGATTTTATTTCGAAACTGTTGAAGAACTTGAAATTTGAAATTAGATCATATATTGGTAGAGGACCAAGAAGCAAGCAAGTTACCCTAATCGGATACAAGTATTCCTCATTAATTGCATGATAGTTGTATGTACTCAAGTGTGGTTAAGTCATCTGCCAAACTATGTGAAGATATCTCAATCTTGACTCACTCGACATTCCCTCAAACCTAGATTTTATCGTGACTTTCTAACCAATTGAAACTTGAGAAATGATTAGATTATTCCTTAATCATTCCATCTAAGTGGCTATCATATCTGTAGAAACTGTATTTCTAATTTTACCTTGATTTACTAGAATCTGAATTATCATTTCATGCCTTAGCTTGCTCATTTATTTTTGTGCGTTGATCATTATCTCATGAACTCCCACTTTATATTTTAAATTCTTTTGTACCCTTTACCGTGACTTGGATATTTGGAGCACAACACTAGACTTTTTCATCCAACAATTTTCATATGCAAAACCTAGACGAGCAAACCTTCATGTAGGTATATTACGTCCCACTAAAACATAACCCTTGTACTTTTTTTCTTGACACGACTTTCGGGTCATAAAGACTAAATCATACCCCTACCATGGTACCGATATACTTTTTGACCACAGATCGGGACTCAATCTCGACTAAATTCTTTCAACCCGATATGTGACGATATACTACTTGATTTTATTTAATGCTTAATTCTGTGCCTTACCTTGATTACTTAAACTCATTATCCCATCACACTACTAGTTTAACTCTTGTAAGTTGGGTAGAATACCTCACGACCTAACCAACATTTTGTGGACCACATTGTTAGGTTCACTTGGACCATAAAATCTAGTGGACCCTAACATATCTGGTCAACCAAGCCGGCTGTATAGGCCCAAACTATGGGCAAGACTTAATTTTTAAAGAATCTTGGACTATTTAATTCTCCTTTATCATGATTCCTTACTTATACTTTGACTATTTTTTGCTAACTTAGCATAAATTTTGCAAGCTTATTTTCTTATCAAGCTTGATCATGACGTATCTTATTGGGTCGCTCCCACTAACATACTGTCTAATCAGAACCGGTGCATGATGGTCTGATCAACCTATTGCACTTTGGTTCGCCTTTCGTATATCATTCTACGTAGATGGAGACATAGTAAACTTGCCCCTAGAGTCTCCTCCGCGATTGCCTTGGCAATTCTCTTAGAATTATACAACCGCCTTTGAATCAAATATTGGCATACGAAAGCATCTCCTTTGGACTCTTGTTGGCTTTCGTCTTTTAACTATTCTAGACAAAGCTTGTGATTGATAGATAGACCAAACAATTCCCCTATGACCATGATATACTTGGGGATAGTTAACCACCGACCAACCAATATGACTATCCCCGTCTTGAGCTACTTGCCTTTTTCCTCAACCCTAGATTCAACTTTCATGACCTTTTTGAAAGTTGAAGATGATTCAACTCTAAACCTAGACGACCCTACTCTATCGAGGAACCATAATTTCTATGTCCCCAAATTATTCCTTTTGATTGCTCCATTCCTTACTATACTATGAATTCATGTAATCCTTGCCTTAGTTAGCGATCCTCGATCAATATCATACCTATGAATTTTCTTTCTTTCGTCGTTATTGAAATCACGAATTAAAACATCGTTCTCGCCTAATGATAGAAAGTATTCCATTATCAACATACTGTTGTACCCTCCATACCCTCGTTACTTCTAAAATTTCGAGGACGAAATTCTTGTAAGTTGGGTAGGATGTAAACCCCCTAAATTTTTACCATGATTTTTTTTGAATTTTTTTAATTATTTGGTATTGGTTTTATTTTAGGTATTTATACGTCAAGTGCGAATAGGCATATACGAAACAATTTACTTTTTATACAAAAGTTTTATTATAGAAGAATATATTTTATTTCAAAATAGTATAAGTAAATATCTTTACCTATTTGCGTCACGACTGCCAAAACTTTATTCTATTTGATTTATTATGAAAATGCTATTTTATTGTTGTAAAAAGTATAAGTGATAATTTAGAAAAAATTATTGTTTTATGAAAAATATTTTGTGTGCCAGTGACATGAAATTTATTTCATGTCCACTTGATTTCACCAAAAAAAATGAATTATAGTTATTTGCAAAAATAAAAATTCTAATATCTAAATGTTTTATTGATTTTTGAAATTAATTATTATTGATATTTAAAATTTATGGAAATATTTTTAAATGAATCTATAGTGATTTAAATTGAATTTTTGATTTTATTTGGATAGATTAATAGTTTTTTTTTAAGCTATTATCTAGTTTTGATTTGAAGAATTTTATCTAAAATGGTTTAAAACGAGTTTAAATGAATTTGAATTTTATTTATGAATTATCTAATGGGGGGTTTAAATATCCCAATCCTTATCCTAATGGAAATTTTACATCCTATAAATAGGCAGGTACTCCTCCATAGATTCTTCACATCCATAAAATTCCACAACCAACATATGTGCATCGTGTCGGTGTCCAATATCTTATTCCAATTGTACAGATACAATCCTTTCCGAGTCGGACACACCCCGACATCCACAAATCCTAAACCTAATTCTACAATCTCCCGACAATCAACAACCCCGTTGCCACCATCACCTCCGCTTTTCCAACAACTCCCCCGCACATCAGCTCCTCCGTCATTGCCGCATACCCGATGCCGCCTCCCCGTTCCTTCAACTTCACCGATAAACTTCTACCCCGACCGCCACCAGCATCACCAGTTTCTCACCGTTGCCAGACCCTTGCCCCCGTTCCGACCAAACCCAACGCCGTCACCAGCAATACAATCACAGATTTCCCACCGCCACCACCAGTGTACCACCACCACAGCATAACTACAATCCACCACCACTGCTGCCTCCATCGGCCAAATCCGTCGGAAACCCCCATCACCACCACCCACGGCGTCCACCACCGTCGTCATCCACACAACCGAAAAAAAAGAAAAAAAGAAAAAGGAAATCCTCACCTCGCGCAGCCGCCTCAGGCGACCGCCGCAGCGATGGAACCTCTGCACTGATCGAGCCTCCGGCCGACCGTGCCCAGCCGCGTCTGCCGCCTCCCAGGCGTCGGGGCAGTTCGCTCCTCCACCGTTGTCCTCTCCGCCACCATGGCCGCGCGGTACCCCGGCCGGTAAGCCCCTAGCTGCTGGCCCCCGCGCCTCCGGCCACTCGACGCCACCCGACGCCACCCTACTCCGCCGCCTCCACCAAACCCCCGAACCGTCGCCTCCGCGCCAGGCGCGCCCGGCTCCTCCGCCTCCCGCTCCATCTTCCACCGCCTCTCCTTCCTCGAGCGCCGCACTTTCCCACCGCCGCCTTCACGAGCCTCAACCGCCGCCGTCGACCACCACGCCTGAGCCGCCGGTAAGAACCCCTCTCGTTCCCCTTCCTTCACTCTTCCCTCTTCATTTCGTTCTCTCTCTCTGTGTAACGAATTGGGGGAGGGCTTAGTTATGATTAGGGATTTTATTAGTATGTCATTTATTATATTTTATTATTATTATATTATTATTATTATTATATTATTATTATTATTATATATTACTTTTGTTATTATTTTATTATTTATTACTGTTATTATTATTATTATATATTATTATTGTTATTATTATATTATTATTATTATGTTGTTGTTGTGTATTAGTATTATTTTATTATTATTACTGTTATTATTACACCATTAAATACTTTTGTTATGATTATGATTTTTATTAAAATTATTCTGTTTATTTAAATAAATTTGAAAAATATTTTTCAAAATTATTTTGAACAACACTCAATAGTCCTAAAAAATTTTCCTATATTTTATTAAAATATTTTGACTAACGAAAAGTTCCTTTTCTACAATCTATATATTATATATTTAAATGTTTGAGTTTAGCCTAAAAACAAATTTCGATTCTTTATGTATTCATCTAAACGTATATTTGACTAATAACAATGTAAAATTTCAAAATTTGATATATATATATATATATATATATATATATATATATATATATATATATAAAGTATTTTCAAGAATTTCAAAAAAAAAATATATATATATATAAAGTATTTTCAAGAATTTACATAAAAGTATTTTAGAAAGTTTGTGTACGTAATCTCCACAAATTCTTCCAATTATCCTCATTACTCATGACTAATCATGCTTGCCTATTTTCTCGCGACCGCGGGCCCCTACATATCGACCATGGCTATTGGACAGAACATGACTTGCTCGATCATCGCGTCACACCAGACTACACATTAGACAAGATACCTTGCCTTTACTATTTAAATTTTTGCTCAAATTATGCATGTTTTGTTTATTTTCGAGTTGTTCTTTCTAAATTATATGTAGATGCAAATTACTATATTTTATGCAATTGGCTTAGAGTTAAGGGACTACCGTCAAATTTAGTGTGTCTCATTGACTTGTCACGATTGTACACGAGTTGTGTGTAAGAGTTGTGAGTATCATGTAGTGGTCACTTGCGTGTTGGCTGATAACCCGTGCGCATGCGTAGGAATAACTGTCAATAGATGCATGTTAGAAGACTTGACAATTATCTATTATAAACCCGTGTTGTGGAAACGACACGTGTTTGTGTGTCATGGTTACGACACACGTATAGTATCATTGGGGGGAGGGGACAGCTACTAGCGTAGGGGCTACATTTATTTTACACACATTTGGGAGATAGTGTCTCGTATGAGCGCTACGTATTATCCGGCCGATAGTGTCTCGGATGAGCGCTACTTGTTGGCCACTCTTTATTACTTGCTTGCGTGAATCCGTAATAGCCCCTGCGTAGAACGTTGTCCTCAAAGTGCATATCACATAGAATGGTTAGGAACCTTACTCATGCATATTTTTCTGTTGAGCTTTTATTATTCAGTTTATTGGCATGATATTATGTGTCTTATTACGTCCCTCCGAGGACATGGTGATCTCTCAGGTGTGTGTTTCGTGTTTTCTTACAGGTGCTCTAGCTAAGGCCATGACTTACGTTCCATTCTTCGAGGATGATTGTACTTCGATCGTCTTCGTTTCGCTCGCCAAAATCATTCTTTTTATAAATTTTTTTTCACTTGGTAGTGGATTTGTCTCCGCCCAACTACATGTACCAATGACAATTCATAGATTATATGATACTTTTATTTTTATATTTTGTATGGATGAGATTAGTTATGGTTCTACTACCTTTTACAGCTTACATATACTTATTATACGGCTAGCATGTCTACGTTCCTAGTCCTACGTATTTTGGGACTGGGCGCTACAACGGGGGCATACGTGTAATGCCTGTGGTTCGTATTACGTATCTCGGTATACGTGTACGTATTTAGACTCGTATTTGCATGTTTTCCTTCATGATTTATTTTGGCATTTCATTGATTAGTTTATCTTGGTTCGGTTCGGTTGTTTGGCTTGGTTCAGTTTTGTTGTGAACCCACCCCACTTACCACCACCCTCTTCATTTATATCCCACCAAACATTTATCTCTCCTCATTAACTCTTCTTCTTCCCTACCATTACTTCTCTACCAACCTGAGAGGGAGGAAGGTGTAGGCAAGTGTATCTTGCTTCATGGAGGAAGTCCATTTTTTTCCATTATCTTCCTCATGTGTTTCTAACCCACTTTAGTACTTAGCATTTTTTATTTCCATGGTTAATTTCTTATAAATCTAGCTTTGTGGTATTTTCGGTTTTCAGAAGTTTTGATCTATCAAACCTGTATATTTTTCTATTTGATGGTTCCATGATGTAGAGAATTTCATTTTGTTCAAATTGACCTACGGGAGTCTGGATTTGGGTTCCTGTTGTTGTTTGGTGGAGCATGGAGGCCATGGTATTTCTATGGACATGTTTCTGTGGAAGCCACTAATTGCACTCTTGGCCGTATGCAACATTTGTGCTGAGCCGTATGACCATTTAATTGAATTGGTCGCATGGCCGATCACTTGCTTGGCTGCATGGCATTTGCTGTTTGCATGGCCATTAAATAATTTTTAGCCGCATATGCACTGTGCTTGCATTTAATTTTGTTTGCTGGCCGCATAGGCCATAATCATTAGTTGGCCGCATGGCCTTTTGCTAGCCTTTGCTTGCTTGCTTAAATATGCATGGCCGCATGGCCATTGTTCATCCTTGGCCGCATAAAGCATTACTTGCTTGGCCTTTTGTGCATGAAATGGCATGTATTGCCATTTGCTGGCCTTAACAATTGGGCCGCATTGGCCATTTCTAACCGCATATGGCCATTGGCCATTTCTAACCGCATAATACTTCTCCCTCTCCTCCATTTTAGTTGCTTAGTTGCATGCTTACATATTAAATTGCACCTTGCATGCATTAGTTGCATGCTTACATAATTAATTTGCATGCATGCATTAGTAGATTTATGGCCGTATGGCCTTTAACTTTATTTTCGTATGCATTAGCATGCATTACTAATGGCTTGCATGCATTAGTAATTTTGCTTGGCCAAACACTTGGCCGCATGCAATTCATTAGTCATTAATATTTGCATGGCTTGTTAGGAACACTTGGCCGCATGTATAATAGCATGGCCGCATGGCCACTGTTCAGCCTTGGCCGCATGGAGCATTGCTTGGCCGCATGCAAGCAATACTTGCTTGGAATATTTGTATGACCATTAATTTATGGTCGCATGTATTATTGTAGCCGCATATGGCTCACAACAGTTGTTGGCCGCATAAGGCTCACTGCATTTATTGGCCGCATGGCCTTTCTATTCAATTGCATGGCCGCTTGCATGCACGTGCATTAGCTTTAATTGCTTGCTTGCATGGCCTTGCATGCATTTGCTTGCAGGCTTATTAGTATTAAATTAAGTATATTTGCTGGCACATGGCCAAGTGAATATGTTGGCCGCATGGCCATTAGTAGTTGCCTTAGCCGCATGGCCACTATTAATTTATTGTGGCCGCATGGCATCTACTCAATTGCTGGCCGCATGGCCCTTTAATTAAGCTGCTTGCATGCAACTTGCCTGAGCCGCATATGGCCAAGTGACTTGCTGGCCGCATGAAAATTTTCCTGACCCGCATGAGTCCTCCACGGCCCTTGCTCCTGCTAATATTTAATTACCACATGTATGCTTGTGTCATATTAATTTTAAGTGTGTTCTCTGACACGATGGTGATCCGTTGTGGTGCACTTTTGACACATGACATGGCATGATAGTGGCCCGACGTGGCGCACTCCTGACAAGTAAACTTGACATGATAACTTGACATGATAAATCTCGATATGCTGTTGCGACGGCCAGCTTGACATGGCAAGATTGAATGACCTGGATACCGTGGACGATTGTGCTTGTACAAATGAACCCGTCTTGTCTTGCATCATGTCTAGGACAGGGACCCCTGAGTACCACGGTCAGGGGTACCTACTGAAATTGACTAAGGCTAATAAATAGAATAGCACAGTAGTCATGAATAGATTTTCCAGCTACAGGCAATCCCGTTATCTGGGCGCCCCACTTGGGATCTGTAGCCTGCCGTCGAGTAGGGCACATTTCCAGCACACTGTTATGTGTTGCACCCTCCAAGCTACTTAAGGGTACAGGCGTTTCCTCGATGATGTACCCACTTGAATTCAACCCCTAATTGCGTCCGAATAGCCTGGATGGTCTGCAGGACTTGTGGCTGTGGAATAATCTCACTGCATCTTGCTAGTAACTAGGCCTGTGATAACCCTAGTTAGTTAAAGTATCAAGCTGTACTTATTGCTTGGCCGTGAATTGTCGGATGGAGTCTAAATCAGTCTAGTCTTGTCTTGATCCTGTACAAGATTGTTACATGTCCTGATTTCTTATATTATCTTGCCGATAAATGGTGGGAAACCAAATTCCGTTCAGATGAAGGGTTATAACCCCGGTCCTTGTTTGGTTTATGGGTTGTAACTTGGTGATCTGAATAGTCCCATGGTTATCTCATCATATATCACATGTCATGCTTTTCTTTAATTACTGTCTTTTATTATGTAATTATATTCTTGTGCTAATTTGCTTGTTTTAGTTCCTAAGTGAAGCCTCCTTTGTGGCACTTGCTCTTTCTGGGGTTTGATCCAGCTGGTTTTGTATGGCCAGATATCGGAGCAGCACCAGAGGATCTACCTACTTTCCAGCCCGATGGTGACCATCAGGTATAACCAGGGCAACGAGTGGGTTTATTTTTGGCTCCCACTCTATTGTAAAATTTTTATTTTGAGGCATTTAAACGATGAGCACCTGTTAGCTCGTATTGCACCTTTACTTCCTGTCTGCCTACGGGCTGTAACATGATTGACAAATCCTAGGGTTGATCATGTATGACTAAACTCTTGCTAGTCCTTACATTTTGTAATGACTAGCTTCATGATCAGCTGAATATGTAATGTTTGGGACGCCTTACTATTGTATATTTGGTGATCTTACATCTTATAACGTTACTTACTTGCTTGTGATTGAGACACTAGGCTTGTTATTGACCATAAGAGACTGATGACTTGCAGTAAACCCTCATATGTCTAGACAGCCGTGACCGTATAGTGAGGTGGATTCCATTTCATTATACGTAGCTGGCTATGTATGCCCCGTTCTCCAGTATTCTGGTTCTGGGGCGTTACATGGTTTAAGTGGTGGCCCATGCAGGTCTTGTAAATCAAGATATGTGAGGGTTTACCGAATATATGTCTCAATCAGCACTCGTCCTTGATCTCTGCCCGTATCTTCAAATCCCTGAGATTCTCGACCTGATCACATGCTTGTATCCTTGATCTGTCTTGGTCCTTATTGTTCCCTATGTCGTCTTCTTCAGCGGCATTATTCCTGGACCTGCCGATTAGCAAGACGGAGCACCTCCCGTGGACCAACAGCAACCAGAAGATTAGGCCCAGCACTCAGGAGCAGCCTTCCGGGTCATGCCTCATGGAGATCCAGAACCTCCGGTACAGCCAGGCCAGCCCGCAAGGCAGGATGATGGAGCCTTGGTTGGACTTATTAGGGAGTTGCTTGCATCACAGGATCGTCGAGGAGACGTCTTGCGTCAGGCAGTGGCAGATGCTCTGGGCAGAGGTGGATATCATGGGAACAGTACAGCGAACAGTAACAGGACCAGAGGTCGAAAGCGATCTCACGGCCATATGAACCAGTCGTCAGTCCCAGCCCCGGCAACTAGGGCTTTTGTAAGCCCCCTAAATTTCTAATTTACTATTATTATTTTATTAAATACAAATTTGGTATTTCTCCCCTCCTAATATATTTAGAGTGATCATTATTAGTAAATAAGTTACGATTTTGAAAGATAATAAATATTTTATATTGATGGAAATGATGGGCATTTTAGTTTATTTTCACAATAATAATAATTGTTCAATTATTTTCATTTAAAGCTAGTTAGAGACTTTTTAGAAATTATTAGAATTATACTAGAACTTTAGAGATTATTTATTTAAAATTTACAAGTAGTAACTGGGTTTTTTTTCATATTATATAAATAAGTAATTCTCACTAAATAATAGTAATAATATAATTTTTTAGATTTTGGAAATTATTGAGAATTGTTTAGTATTTTAAATTATTCTTAGGAGTCAGGATTTATTAGTCTATAATATATATATATATATATA